>JAAIIK010020672.1:0-35150 GCA_014706435.1 Silurus glanis
TAGTTTTGTGCTTCAGCAGATCTTAATTTTGTATTGGATGTTGTGTGTAGGTATGCCATGGGAAGTGCAGCTCTCAGTCATCTATGCCATTCATGATCTGGCACCCAGCAACCCTGAAGCAGCTCTGAAGACTTTAGAATCATGGAGGAAAAACAGCACACAGCACGTTCCCCCAGCTGTCATCAAATGCATTACGCAAATCAGCTTCCTTTGTCGTCAGACCGAGTCACAAAGATCACAGCGGTGATTTATCTCTTAAACTTTGTACATGAATAAATGTCTATTAAGCTATATTTATTTATAGAGCCATACAGCGTTCCGTTTATTATAGTTTACATCTATGTGTAAAAAGTCTGCATACTATAGACTTCCTGACAGGAAGTTTTGCAGTTATTTATGGATTTTATTACTTTACATTTTACGACACTAGATGGCGGTGTTTCTTCTAGATGGCGGTGTCTCTGAAGTCCAGAGTGATTAAAAAAATAATAATTTATACGCTGGGTGGTAAAGTCTTATGACATCTTTTTTTAATTCATATTTGACATTTTATATTTGTAGATCATTTTTCTGGTCATTCTTACTCTTTATGGGTTAATTATACATTTATTTTTGTAGTTTTTGTATTTCTTTAGTATTTCATTGTGACACTGTCTGGGCTTTAATGCTTTATATGTATTATATGTATATATATCTTTAATGTATTATTATTTTATGTTTAATGTCTAATTTGCTACATTTTTGATGTAGTAATGATTTATTTTTATTATTAATTAAAAATTAATTACACTTTTTTGTTTAATCTGTACATTATTATAAATAAAAGCTTTCACAAATGTCTTTTTTTTCCTTTTTTCATACACAGTTTTATAGAACAACAACACAACAGACATTGTGACAAATAAATACTAATAAAATACGTAAAGTACAAATATAAATGTGTAATTAAATTTAATGTAAAAGAGCAAAAATGTACACACATTTATCTACAGATATAAAAAGTCATACATAAAGAGTAAATTAAGTTTACTCTTAGAATAGTATAATAATAATAATAATAATAATAATAATAATAATAAATAAAAAATGTTTTTGTGATTCAGATTAAATAATGGAATATGAATTGGGATATGCAAATGAGCTGTGATGTCATAAGACTTCTGCCTTTTTTTTTGTTTGTATTTTTTTTTTTTTTCATTACACAACAGCTGACACAGGAGGAGAATTTTTGCACAAAATCTTTGCCGTTGAGAAATGTAGCTAGTTCGGTTTATAATATAATGATAATAAATATAATAATATAGAATAAGAGGGTGCATAAAGTTCACCCATGTAGTTCAGCTCAGGTCAGCTTCAGCTATCAGTAGTACAATCAAGTATTATATAATATCATTTAGCAATATGCTTCAGAGAACATATAACATTGCTTATATTAGTTTAAATCCAAGCTTATAATCATTACTCAGCATTATTATAGTATATTAGTCAGAGGAAGACTGTGGTGTGAGATTCAGGGAAGAGGTCAGACAGGGGCTCAGTGGTGAAGAGGTGCTGGATGATTGTGGAACTACTGCAGAAGTGATAAGGGAGACAGTTAGAAAGGTACTTGGTGTAACATCTGGAAATAGAAAGGAAGACAAAGAGACGTGGTGGTGGAATGAGGAAGTGCAGGAGAGCAGAAGGAGAAAGAGGTTAGAGAAACAGAATTGGGTTCGACAGAGTGATAAGAAAAGTAGGCAGGAGTACAAGGACATGCAGCAGCAGGTAAAGAGGGATGTGGTGAAAGCAAAGGAAAAGGCATATGAGGAGCTGGAGGAGAAGTTTAACACTAAGGAAGGAGAAAAGGATTTGTAGCGATTGGCCAGGCAGAGGAACCGAGCTGGGAAGGATGTGCTGCAAGTTAGAGCAATAAAGGATGGAGATGGAAATGTGTTGACTAGTAAGGAGAGTGTGTTGAGAAGATGGAGGCAGTATTTTGAGCAGCTGATGAACGAGGAAAATGAGAGAGCGAGAAGGTTGGATGGTGTGGAGATGGTGAAGCAGGAAGTGGATAGAATTAGTAAGGAGGAAGTGAGAGCAGCGATTAAGAGGATGAAGAGTGGAAAGTCGGTTGGACCAGATGAGATTGAGATGTTTAGGAGAGATTTCAGTGGAGTTTTAAACAAGATTGTTTAACAGGATTTTGGAAGGTGAGAAGATGCCTGAGGAATGGAGAAGGTGTTTTTTGGTACTGATCTTTAAGAATAAGGGAGATGTGCAGACCTGCAGTAACTACAGGGGAATAAAGTTGATCAGTCACACCATGAAGTTATAGGAAATAGTGGAAGCCAGGCTGAGAGAAGAGGTGACCATCTGTGAGCAACAGAATAGTTTCATGCAGAGGAAGAGCACCACAGATGCCTTATTTGCTTTGAGAATGTTGATGGAGAAGTATAGAGAAGGACAGAAGGAGTTGCATTGTGAGTTTGTGGATTTAGAGAAAGCGTACGACAGGGTGGAGAGAGGAGTTGTATTGTATGAGGACGTCTGGTGTGGCAGAGAAGTAGAGGGTGGTGCAGGACATGTATGAGGACAGTGTGACAGCAGTGAAGTGTGCAGTAGGAACGACAGATTGGTTTAAGGTGGAGGTTGGTCTGCATGGGGTATATCGGTAGGAGAATGCTGAGGATGGATCCACCAGGAAGGAGGAAAAGAGGAAGACCAAGGAGGAGGTTTATGGATGTGGTGAGGGAAGACATGCAGGTAGTTGGTTTGAAAGAGGCAGATGTAGAGGACAGGGGGGATGGAGACGGCCGATCCGCTGTGGCGCCCCCTAATGGGAGAAGTTGAAAGGAGAAAAAAAAAAGAGTATAGTATATTGTGGATGATCTGTTGCATTGTTATGTGCAAAAGTGCATGATCAGGGGATTTTTGAAAGAAAAGCACTCGCATGTGAAAGCTGACAGGTGCCATTTCAAATCCCCAATATTTCAAATAAAATTCTAATATTTCTCTAAAATATTGGGTTCTGTAGACGTGGATAAATAATGATGGTATTAAGAGGTGGATTGGTTCAGTTAGGAGACCACTGAAGGTCAAGGTGTGAAATCCACAGCAGCCACTGATCACACAGATATATATATATATGTATGTTTTCAACGGAAATTGTGCCATAAACCTCTCCATGTATCTTTATTTTCTATTGGCTTCTCCCATTAGGGGGCGCCACAGCAGATCATCCGTCTCCATAACCCCCTGTCCTGTACATCTGCCTCTTTTACCCCAACCACCTGCATGTCTTCCCTCACCTTGTCTTCAAAACGTCCTACATGCGCTGTCCCTCTAATAAACTCATTTCTAATCCTGTCCATCGTCGTCACTCCCAACGAACATCTCAACATCTTCAGCTCTGCTACCTCCAGCTCCACCTTCTGTCTTTTACTCAATGCCACTGTCTCCAAACCATACAACATCTCAGGTCTCACCACAGTCCTATAAACTTTCCCTTTCACTCTCACAGATACTCTTCTATCACAAATCACTCCTGCTATCACTCTTCTCCACCCACTCCACCCTGCCTGCACTCTTTTCTTCACTTCTCTCACACACTCTCCATTACTTTGCACTGTTGACCCCAGGTACCTGAACTCCTCCACCTTCTCCACCTCTTCTCCCTGCAACCGCACCACTCCACTGCCCTTCCACACGTACTCTGTCTTACTCCTACTGACTTTCATTCCCCTTCTCTCCAGCGCATACCTCCACCACTCCAGGATCTTCTCAACCTGCTCCCTACTCTCACCACAAATCACAATATCATCCGCAAAAATCATAGTCCATGGAGACTCCTGTCTGACCTCATCTGTCAACCTGTCCATCACCACTGCAAACAGGAAAGGGCTCAGAGCCGATCCTTGATGCAGTCCAACCTCCACCTTAAACCAGTCTGTCGTTCCTACTGCACACTTCACTGCTGTCACACTGTCTTCATACATGTCCTGCACCACCTCACATACTTCTCTGACACACCAGACTTCCTCATACAATACCACAACTCTTCTCTCCACCCTGTCGTACGCTTTCTCTAAATCCACAAACAATGCAACTCCTTCTGACCTTCTCTATACTTCTCCATCAACATTCTCAAACCTCTCCATATATAAATTTACTTAATCAGAAATAGCATCTATTTTTATTCATTAATTATCAGTAACACTTCTCTGAAAAATTCCAATAGTTTCAGAGAAACAGATACATGTGATTCCACTGAAAATATCAGTTTTGTGTTGAAAAAAATAAATAAAATAAAAATGTAATTGAAAGTAGGATGTAAATTCATATATAATAATTTAATAAAATCATGTATTCTTTTATAGATTTCTTTCTAATTTTTTTAAATATATAAATGTGTTCTCTTTACATATATACATGCTGTATTTCCACCCTTTAGAAACACTTATGCAGTTGACTAGTTTGGATTTAATTTTTTTAGATTTTATTCCATTACACTTTTTCGCCACCTGATGGCGGTGTTTGCTTAGGATCCAGTGACTTCTTGAATAAGCAGGGAAAAAAGTCTTACTGTATAACATGACAGCTCATTTGCATATGCCAATTAATGTGCCATTATTTCTTCTAATTTACTAATTTTTTTAAATGCCTTTTTATTCTCTTATAATCAACATTTTATATGTGTAGATCATTTTTCTTTAATCCCAGCTGTTAGAGTTGCACAAGTCAGTGCACTCTTAGTGCCGGTCCTAAGCCTGGATAAATGGGGAGGGTTGCGTTATGAAGGACATCCAGCATAAAACATGTGCCAAATCAAATATGCGAATCATGAATCAGAACTTCATACCGGATCGGTCGAGGCCCGGGTTACCAACGACCGCCACAGGTATCGTTAGCCAACAGGGTACCGGTGGAAATTGGGCTACTGTTGGCCGAAGGAGGAGAAGGAGAGGAGAAGGACGTCTACAGAGACGGCAGGGAAAGGAGAAGTGTAGGAGAGTGGATGTTCGGGTTGGTACATTAGATGTTGGTACTATGACTGGTAAAGGAAGAGAGGTAGCTGATATGATGGAGAGGAGAAAGGTAGATATGTTGTGTGTTCAGGAGACCAAGTGGAAAGGGAGTAAGGCCAGGAACATTAAAGGTGTTTAAACTGTTCTATCATGGTGTGGATGGAAAGAGAAATGGTGTAGGGGTGATTCTGAAGGAAGAGTACAGTAAGAGTGTAGTGGAGGTGAAGAGAGTGTCGGAACTCAGAGCCCGTCTCTGAGGCGACACATCGAGGGTGGATTCTTTGCTCGGAGGATTCCCAATGTTGCCCAGCCAATTCTAAAAAAAGACAAAAATATAATAGACACAAACCGCCAATGAAGGATCCTCAGTCTTGGATGAGTAAAAGCAAAACTTCTTTATTCCATGCACGTTCCAATGAGCTCAATTGAAGGTGGGTACTTCACATCAAAATGATCAGCGCATCAAAATGATGAAGCACACCAAAATGACAAAATACACCTGCTGTTTGCTCGCGCTCGTATTTATACCCTGAAGACACCCTGTGTCTTTTTTTTTTTTTTTTTCTAATTTCCTCATCTTGAACAATTCCCCTTATTTTCTGACTTTGCCCTCTTTGTTTCAATTCCCCTTATCTTTGGCCTTGGTCTTCACTCTTTCCATATGGTCCCATATTTGGAGTTCCTGCTCTCCTCCATTCCCCTTATTTTCGGCCTTTATCTGGTTTTATTAAAAAATGAGTGTGTATAAAGCCTTTATTCTCTCTAAATCCAACCATACCTTGCTTCAGTCTTTCAAGTGTGAACAACCATTTTGCGGCCTATTTTGCCTTCCTGCATCTGCAATGGGTAAGTGTTATGCTTTTTATTCTATTTTTTTTTATAATGCTGTTTGCTATTCTACGTTGAATCTAGCTATATCAGTGTATTAGATTGTCTATTCATATATGTTTGACCATATTACTCTACTTGATTATGCAAGTACCTAGGTTACACTTAATTTGTGTTTTCTGAACTGATTGTTACATAGTGTGTTGAATCTTCTTTTGAATGTGTGTTATTCTTGCATGCATCTAGCAGTTTGTGTTTCTTCTTGTCACTGTGATTTTACCCTGTTTAACATCTTATCTCTGTTGGTTTCTTTTGCTCAGCTCCATCACGCAGACGTTCTGGGACATCTCCTAAGGGTGGTCTTCGCAAACAATATCACCAATTCCAGCTCCTCTCACTTGCTACTGAGATTGCTCGATTTCTTGAACATCTCTCTAGCTCAACTGTTCCAGAGAATCCCTGTCTGCCTCCTCGCAGCGTGCAGAGCACCTTTACGCGTAATATAGGCACTCAGACCTCATCTGACCTCTCTGCTGCCTGCAACCAACAGACCCAAACTTATGATGACGACCTTGACGATGACACCTGCTTTCCTGCAACAAGACCACAGTCTTCTCCTTATCCCTCACACTGGTCTCCCACTGATTATTCTCCTACATCTCCGGTCCATTCACTCTGAGCCAGACTACTCCTTCATGTCTTCTGCAGCTGCAGAAGCCCACAAGCTTTTCTATCCCAATAAACATGCTTAAACTCAATGCTGTCTTTGTTCTTTGTCTGTTCAGCACACTCATAACATCAGTCAGACTCTATTCTACTCTCACACATAAGTGCCTTATTATTACTATTCTACTTATACTTGGTGTAAATAGGTTATATAAGTTTGATTAACATATAGGCTAAATAGGTTTTATCAAACTACTTCTATTGTATCTAATATGTTCTACATTGATTATTAGGTTAATTTTGTTGGATTAATATTAGTTTGATTATAACACACGCTAGATAAATTTGATTAAAATATTTTTCTCGACAGGATTCTGGCCCTAGTCGATGAGAAAAAATGACTGTAACAAACGTTTCCTTATAACTAAAAGCACTAAACCCTTTCTACGCTTCAATTCTGATCCTTTGATAATATCGTATATAAATCATGTTGTTGTTTTGTGTATTTTATGCTGTGTGCAGGAACATGGCAGCTGGTGAACAAAGGTGGCTTCTGCAAGGTATGCGTCTGCATCAAGGCACGTGTGCGTACATCGAAGCATGTGCTGAGGGGTATCACTTCAACTTTGTCACCTTTAGAGCTACCTGCGATGCTTGTTTTTTCCTTGTTCTTCAAAAGCATTGCCTGTGGTGCCTGGAGCGGCACACCTGTCCTTTAGGTAAACGGTGCCATCATTTACCCCGTAAATGGTTCAGGTTTCCTCCAGAAAAGGACGAATTTGTTTGGGAAACTGGTGCGGACCGGTTCAGACCGGTGATCGACATTCTGCACTATGCTGACATGTTCTCTCCAGAGGGAATGTGGCTAGATTCCATCCAGAACTCTGTCTATGATCTTCCTGCAGGACTTCAGCTGATCACCCGTATCTTTCATGTGCGTAGGGCTATTACCCTTGCTTAATCATTTGGAGTTCCTGCCTGCTCGCTGGGTGCTCCGAGAACTCAAAGATTTCTCTTCACGGAATTCGTCATGAAAAGCACCTTTGTAACGTACTACACCATCACCTTCTGTAGCTATGTTCTATGGACAACTGAACCAGCGAAACATCGTGATTGGAATTGTCGTCCTATCCTTTGTCGCAAATTTCACACAATCGGAACAGACTCAATGGTATTCTCATCGAGACGTCACGGTGGTGGTTTGAGGTTGCACGATGCGGTGTGGTCTTCACTGCAGTCTCACAGTTCTATATCTGCTCCCCTGCCGCACTGGATCAGACTATCGCCCATTCCAGTAAAAAAAAAAAAAAAAAAACGAGAGAAAAAAAAGGCAAGTGAGTCTGGACATCAAGGACAGGAACTGAAAGCTAAACCTCTCCATGTCCAATAATAATTAATAAAATCAATAAAAATCTAAAATATTAAATCACTTGTTTATTGAAGTGTTCGACATCATTTAAATCCTGATTCTAAATCAGTGTTTCTCAACTGGAGGATGCTTTTAAGCTAAATAATTAAAATCCACATGATAAACTTTTGGGAAAATGTGACAAAAGTAAAATTGCACAATTATTAAAAGATGAAGTTAAACCATGATTTTTGTCTTCCTTTCAAACGCTGTATGACCGCCTCATGGATTCTTGCATCTTGTTGATATCCCTCTTGTGGGGCAGGGGTCTGTGGCTCGGGGTCATAATGCTGAGGGGGAGGAAGGTCAGGAGGGAGAGGGAAACTGGTCCTCAGTGCCACATTGTGCAAAACACCACACACCCTGATAATCTTACACACATTTTCCGGGTGGTATAGAAGTCTTCCACCTGAAACATCCAGAGCTCCACATCTGCATTTCAGGAGGTGAGGAGCATCTGAGGGGTGATGCCTCTGTCACCTGTGATATTATAGACTACATCAGGACAATGTTTACAATTTCTACATGTTGTTAAACTCAACAAGAAGCCAGTCATCACATCCTGCAGCTGCCTGTAGTCTGTTCCCTACACTGCTATGTGTCAGGATAAAGGAATCATGTGCTGAAGCAGGTCAGCGTGCCACAGTGTTTGTGAGGGTCGTGTTAGAGTCACATATGACTTGCACTTTAACAGAAAGCACATGCTGTTTATTAACATAAACAAATTCCTTTTCATACAGAGTCTTTACAGAAATATGAGTGCAGTCAATTGTGCCAATTACATTTGGAAAACTGAACATTGCTGCAAACTGCATTTTAATTTCAGCCTGTTCTTGCACAGTGAAGGGAAACCTGATGTATCCACTACCCACCTTAACAATAACATCCAAAATGACAGGCATTATGACACTCACGGGCAGATACCAGACCTATAGCATGAGATTTAATAGAATTATATTATATTCAAAGAAGATCTTTGTGAAACGTTAATTATATATAAAAATGTATATAAAGTCTTTCCCTATCTGCCATTTCCCAATAAAACCATCTGTCATTAACCCCAGAGTGGTGAGGACCTGTATTTGGACGGGGATGGCATGGTTCCGGTGTGTTTTATCCTCTGTAGTACTGGACCCAATTCAGCACATAGATCCAGGAGCACAGCTGTAGGAATCTAAATCAGCTTATTATCCAGTCATCATCATGGGCCAAGAAATCATCATGGTCCCTGGAGACTTTTTCTCTCCTTAATCTTCCATTGGTGTAATCCTCCAGCAGTGCCATCATGCAGCATTACACACGGGAGTCACCACAGCATTTATGTTTTATTCCAGCTCATTATGGAAAGATAAAATAAACTGATATTTGGTCCTGTGCCATGAACATATAAGCAATAATAGCTACAGAAAAGCTCCTACTACCCTCTGTCCCGGGTATTTAAATCCCATTTAAAATGCTTTCAGTGATTCTACATTCTGTTTCTATGAAGTGTTTCAACAGTTTGCATGTTAATTGGCTGTATGGTGCATTAAAGAGCATTTTAGGTGAATTTATGAACCACATCTGGCTGGAAAAGACACGTGTCCAAATACTTTTGACCACACAGTGTGTATCAGCTGAAAAGCAGCAGCTTCGGATTAGTCGCGTTTCCACTGGAATTCAATCTGAAATATTACTTTTAATTTTTATTATATGAAATATTTCATATTATATATTTGATAAAAAAAAAAAAAAAAAAAAAAAAAAATTTATATTATTACAGACAACCAATCAGATTTCACTTCCTGACAATGTCTGAGCCAATGATGTTTGCGGATTTAGAACTCGAGCCCGTTCGTCCCGCCCACTGCTTTGTGCTCTGTGTTTGTACTTATAGAGTTCTTTCACGCGCTCCGGTCGGAAGTTAATGTTGGGCGCGTGAGTTTTTCTCCACTTTCCGCGCGTGCACATCGACGTTCCTTTCGCCGTTATAAATCTATCGCGCGCGAGCTTCAACCCCGTTTTTGTCCCGGATTTAGCGGATTTTTACCCAAAGGTGAGATACAGTAAAATGTAGCAGCTGAGCTGCTCGGGGAACAGCTAGTGGACATTCTGGAGTCATGAACCTCTGCATTTTTCTTCCAGTGTCCTGATTCTTTACACCTCTGATCATGAAATCAGAGTCCAGACGGAGATCTTTAGGAGAACCTCCACACACTCCTGCTGCTGCTGCTGGAGGATCAAAGGTACAATTTATTCATGTCTCAACTTTCAGTGTGGTTTGCAGGGCAAAGATACATCATAATGTATTTTATAATTAAATAATAAAAAAAATACCCTAACTTTAGGTGTATCACAATAAACTACTGTTTTTTTTTAATTTATTTATTAAAAAAAATCCTTTTACAAGGAAACGCGAAATTTCTCCCCAAATCTTTAATCCAGGGGTGTCAAAGTCAAATTCACAGTGGGCCAAAATTAAAAACTGGGACGAAATCGCGGGCCAAACTCAGTATTTATTGAAAAGTTTACTGCAATTGTGCATGTTTTCCGTCTCTCCAGATGTGTAATGTTGAACCTTTTCATATGGAAACAAACTTTAGTTTTGCTTAAACATTGAATCTGAAACAAACAAAGTTTAATATTATAAACACATGAGAAAATAAATTTGAAATAAAACACACATCACTGGTATTAGTTTCTTATTACATCTCTCTCTCTCTCTCTCTCTCTCTCTCTCTCTCTCTCTCTAGACTTTCTAATTCCATTTTAATGTAAACCTTTTACAGGGCAACAACACAACCAAAAATAATAATCATTTCCTTCAATTAAAAAAAAATCTTTCAACTATTAACAGTCCATGCCTTGGAGTAGAAAAAGTGCATAAAGACAACATTCATTCAAGCTCAGTTTTTACACTCTGATTTACTCTGATTGGTTGAAGCCAGATACCTGGCATCATGTCTGGGGTTTAGGCTCTGAGCTGAGGAAATACTCAGGTTTGAGTGAAGGTGTTCATCAGTGAGACTCCTGAGTGGGGTTTTGTTCATCTTCATTAAAGAGAACAGTTGCTCACAAAGATATGTGCTGCCGAACATAGAGAGCATTTGAGCAGCTTGGGCACGGAGTTGGAGCAGTGTGTCGGGGAGGAAACATGGAAACTGTGCAGCACACACAGAGTCGTACTTTGATTTGAGCGTGTCTCTACACTGGAGTTCAATCAGCTCCATTTGGAGGTTGGTTGGTGCGCTTTCCAAGTCAACCACAAACGGATTACTGAACAGTTCAAATCTGCGGTCTCGACTGACGTGCTAATGCACTAACAAAGCATTCTGGGATTTGTAGTATTAGCGGTGTATGCGCTATATACTGGCGGGCCAGCTCTAATACACATTTGATATGATCTCGCGGACCAAATATAATTACACCACGGGCCTGAGTTTGACACCCATGCTTTAATCAATTGTCCTATTTGATCTGTTCTTCTGCTTTTTACTCAGTTGATAAAGTAAACAATGTTTTATACCAACAGCTTTTACACATGCAACCAATTAACAGATCAAATATTCACATGCGTATCCCAGTGATCTCCCAGAGGAAGTTTAGTTTTACAGTAAAGTATTAAGTGGCGGACTGCAAGTTTGTTTAGTTTCTGCCTCGCACTTTAAGATCATTTATTAGTATTACTTTTGAAAATTAGAACCATGTTTCCACTGTGTTGAGTACTAGTGTAGCCTGGAATCACAGTGTTGATGGACCCAAAGAGAACAGGTGGTCTTAGCCTAAAAGGCATCTATTATCAAAATAGGCCAACACAACTACATCTGCTCGAATACACCCCGTTTAATCAGAGCATAAGCCTGTATGTCAACATAAGCAGTGCTTACATGTGATTATAACAGGAGACAACATACAGCGGGTAAAATAAGTATTGAAACCGTCACCATTTTTCTCAGTAAATATATTTCATAAGGTGCTATTGATATTGTTAGATTTTTATTATTTCCCATGTGATCAACGATGCCTGTGTTTTTTTTTTTTCTGATCAGGGAAGCATCACAGCACACAGAATGGCGCAAACGTTCTTCTTCAGTTTATTGCAGATAACAGACAAGTATATACACACAGGAATAACCCTGAGCTAAAGCTGTTCTTGATTTGGTAAGAAGACAAAGTAACTGGAGATGTGTGAGTCCAGATAAAGACTTCCATAAAGATAACATAGGAATGTGTTTAGAGAACCTGTGTGAGAACCATCTTAACACTAACAGACATGAAATCCAGACATACAAAGATATCAAACCATTCAGAACATTCAGAAGTTTAGAAATCCTTCTGTAACCAATGCAATCAGTATGTTTGTAAGGATGCGAAGGTCTTGAAAGAGCTCTTCGCTTTTACCCATCATGAGATGTTTCTTGTGTGACACCTTGGTAATGGGACACCTTTATACAGGCCATCAGTTGGGACTGAAGCAGCTGATATTAATTTACAATGACAATAGGCAGGATTGCTTTCTAATTACTGATTGATATCTACTGCTGTCTTGGCTTTTCATTCCTTTTTGCACCTCCCTGTCTTCATGTGTTCAATACTTTTTCTTGTGTGTGTGTGTGTGTGTTGTTCCACAACATTACACAACTTCATTTATGGACATGTATGGTTTGATTCCTTTGTATGTGTGGATTGCATGGGTTGTTACCAACATCTGATAAAGATTTTATGTCACTAGCACCTTTAGAAATATATTTACTGAGAAAAATGTTGACATGTTCAATACTTATTTTACCCGCTGTATGTATGTATGTGTGTGTGTGTGTGTGTGTGTGTGTGTACACTGGCATGTAGGGGAGATAGATGTTGGAGAATGGAGTGCAGCTGGCGATGGAGAAATAGGTGAATTAACGTTAGCGCTAGCAGAGCTGTTCAGCTCCTTGCTACTTGAGATTAATGGCTTCTGATCATGAATTCTCCTCCTGTCCATTGAAATGTCCGGCCATCAGTATGCATGCAGTATGAATGCAGTCTGTATGAATAACAATAGTCTGAATTGCTGTACATTTAATATGAATGCAGTCTGTATGAATAACAATAGTCTGAATTGCTGTACATTAATATGAATGCAGTCTGTATGAATAGCCAAACATGTATAACAATAGTCTAGTGGCCCCCAGAGTCTAGCAGGGGGAGGGAGAAAAGGACCTGCGTTTAAAAACGATGTACAGTAAAACCCAGAGTGACTTATTTCCTTCTTCTTCTTCATTCGGCTTCTTCCATTAGGGGTCTACATCTGCCTCTTTCCATCCTCAGCATTCTCTTACCAATATACCCCATGTCCATGAAACCATACTGCTGCTCACAGATGGTCACCTCTTCTCTCAGCCTGGCTTCCACTACTCTTTCCCATAACTTCATTGTGTGACTGATCAACTTAATTCCCCTGTATTTACTGCAAGTCTGCACATCTCCCTTATTCTTAAAGATCAGTACCAGCACACTCCTTCTCCATTCCTCAGGCATCTTCTCACCATCCAAAATCCTGTTTAACAATCTGGTTAAAAACTCCACTGCATCTCTCCTAAACATCTCCATGCTTCTACCGGTATGTCATATGGTCCAACCGACTTTCCACTCTTCATCCTCTTAATCACTGCTCTCACTTCATCCTTACTAATCCTATCTACATCCTGCTTCACCAACTCCACACCATCCAACCTTCTCTCTCTCTCACTTTCCTCGTTCATCACTTCTGTTTCTCCAACCTCTTCCTCCTTCTGCTCTCCTGCACTTCCTCATTCCACCACCACATCTCTTTGTCTTCCTTTCTATTTCCAGATGTCACATCAAGTACCTTTCTAGCTGTCTCCCTTATCACTTCTGCAGTAGTTCCACAATCATCCAGCACCTCTTCACCACCACCGAGCCCCTGTCTGACCTCTTTCCTGAACCTCACACTACAGTCTTCCTCCTTCAGTTTCCACCATCTTATTCTTCTTTCAGTCCTCAATCTACTCCTCTTGTTCTTCATCTCCAAAACCATCCTACAGACCACCATCCGATGCTGTCTAGCTACACTGTTCCCTGGCAACACAACTTCTTCATCGTCTTCTTCTTCTTCTTCCGGCTTCTCCCATTAGGGGTCGCCACAGCGGATCATCCTTCTCCATACCCCCCTGTCCTCTACAACTGCCTCTTTCACACCAACTACCTGCATGTCTTTCTTCACCACTTCCATAATCCTTCTCCTTGGCCTTCCTCTTTTCCTCCTTCCTGGCTCCATCCTTAGCATTCTCCTACCGATATATCCCATGTCCCTCCTCTGCACATGTCCAAACCATCTCAATCTTGCCTCCCTCACCTTGTCTCCAAAACGTGCTACATAATCGATGTCCCTGGCAACACCTTACAGTTGCCAATCTCCTTCAGGTTGCATCTCCTACATAGAACATAGTCCACCTGTGTGTACCTTCCTCCACTCTTGTACGTCACTCTATGATCCTCCTTCTTCTTAAAATACGTGTTCACCACTGCCATTTTCCTCTTTTTAGCAAAAATCTACCACCATCTGCCCTTCCACATTCCTCTCCTTAATTCCATACCTACCATCACCTCCTCATCACCTCTGTTCCCTTCACCTACATGCCCTTTAAAGTCTGCCCCAATCACCAATCTTTCATTCCTAGGTTCACCATCTACCACTTTATCTAACTCACTCCAGATTTTTTCCTTCTCCTCCATCTCACAGCCCACCTGTGGAGCATAAGCACTGATGATATTTATCATCTCCCCTTCAACTTCCAGCTTCACCTTCATCACCCTATCAGAAACTCTCTTCACCTCCACTACACTCTTACTGTACTCTTCCTTCAGAATCACCCCTACACCATTTCTCTTACCATCCACACCATGATAGAACAGTTTAACCTCTTAGGCTTCTGGGTCGCGTGAGCGCAACTAATAGCCCATTGTTCTCATGTGTTGATATTTAGCAATAGATTAAATAAAAATGGAGAAGAGTAACCATGACTAACTATACATCATTCTAAAGCGCTAAGTCTCAAGCAGCGATTTCAGATCTGTTTTTCAATGGAAAACGTATAATGAATGTATTTGCTGAATGTGTGTAAGCAGTACACAACAACAACATGCATAAAAAAAACGCATTACTTACATTATTATTGTAATAACGAGTCACAAACACATCCACTGCTGCTAATCCCGGTTTATTAGAAAAGATAAGGGTCCAGTGAACAACATTTCTGCTCCAAACAAACAATAGTGTTGTAATTTAGATGTTTATTCCTTTGTTTACGTCACAGAATTTCGGCTGGTGTTTGTGTTTTATATATTTCCGAATAACTTTCACATAAAAAACGACATCTTGGTGGTAAAAAAAACTAATATGGCTGGTAGAATATAGTGTTACAAAACGGTTGAGACCACAAAAAAAAAAAAAAGTGAAAAGTAAAAAAGGCGGAATCTTGGGTTGAGGCTCTACTCTCTCTGCAGGTGTCTTCATGTTTTTTTTTATGCGCCGCCTCTCATTTCAAACCTTTTCTTTCCAGCCAGTAGCATTATGAAACAAAATGATTGATGGAAAATGTAGCCAATAAGTGCAGGATTCTAACGATATATGGGAGGATTTTATTCTCCACGTGTGTGTGTCTTAGTTTTATTACAATTTACAAACTCTTACTGCCAGAAGTAGCACGTGCATAGTGACAAACCAGGAAGTGATGCAGCTCTCAGGTCAACACAAACAGCTGTTTATAGCTCGTGCTAATTGGACTTTGTTTACAAAAAACAAAGAAAACAAGGGAAAAAAAATGGACAATAAAAAAAGTTGTTTTATTTGAGATTTGCAAAAAAAACAGCGATGTGGAAAATATTTTTGGGGGCGGAGTAACAACAGGGACTCAGGGAGATCTGCATGGAGATGCGATTTTACATCTGTAAGTTACAATATATCTCCCTTCATAGTTTTATACGATTTTATTGGTTTTATTGCCTGTTTGTTTTTATAAGAGAAATTCTTGAAAAGTAAGTTTGTGTGTGTATGTGTGTGTGTGTGTGTGTGTGTGTGTGTGTGTGTGTGTGTGTGTGTTGTTGAGATTGGAATGGCCAGACATCAATATGAATGGCCATGGCTGTAAAACAAGAGCTTGTCTGGCTACCTGGCCATCAATATGAATGCCAAATCAACATCAATAGCCCCAAACATGTATAACAAAAGCCTTTAATGGTCAGGATTCATTTCTATGCAGACTGTATGAATAGAGTATGAATGATCACCTGACTTTAGCAGGTGTCTCTCAAACAGGGGGAGGAAGAAAAGGATCAGACATAGTCTCAGATAAATGTTTGTAGGAATCTCATTTGTTATGAAAATCTTGATAAAATTTGAAATATAAACTCATGAGACATGTGGCTTTCAACGCAGTGCTGTTCTGGATTGCTCCAGGACTGATTTCATGTATTTATATATAAAATAAAAAATAATGTTCAATGCAGGAAATGTATATTCATGGGACTTCATCATCTATAACTTAATATCTTTTTGAGCAATATCAACTTTGATGTTTGAGAGTAAAGATCAAAGTGTCTTCTTTTTAAAGATATTTAAATTGTGTATGTAGCACATTTTTATCAGGAACTGTTAACATTTAAAGTTAGGTAGAGCATTTTCAGCTGTGAGTCCCAAAATCTGTGTCGAGGCCTAACAGGTTAAAGGTTTTTCTAAAAGGCCTCAAAATACCTCTCATTTAACTTGTTTCAAACCATATCAGATTACTATAGCAGACATTTCTGATAACATGCAAGACCAAATCTAAAATTATTACAGTATATTGAATCATTTTATATTGTTTTCCAGATGCACCACTGCTCAGATTGTGGGAAGAGTTTTACTAAAATTGCTGTTCTTAAAAGACACCAATGTATCCACACAGGAGTGAAGCTGTATCACTGTGAACAGTGTGGGAAGAGTTTTACTCAACAGAGTAATTTTAGAATACACCAGCGTATCCACACAGGAGAGAAGCCGTATTACTGTGAACAGTGTGGGAAGAGTTTTACTCAGCAGAGTAATTTTAGAATACACCAGCGTATCCACACAGGAGAGAAGCCGTATTACTGTGAACAGTGTGGGGAGAGTTTTACTCACCCGAATACTCTCAAATCACACCAGCGTATCCACACAGGAGAGAAGCCGTATCACTGTGAACAGTGTGGGAAAAGTTTTACTCAGCAGGGTAGTCTCAGAATACACCAGCATATCCACACAGGAGTGAAGCCGTATCACTGTGAACAGTGTGGGAAGAGTTTTACTAAACAGGATCATCTCAAATCACACCAGCGTATCCACACAGGAGTGAAGCCGTATTACTGTGAACAGTGTGGGAAAAGTTTTAGTGCTCGGCGTGTCCTCCTCAGCCACCAGCAGAGTCATACAGGACAGAAGCTGTACCTCTGTGGACAGTGTGGACGGAGCTATGTTCATCAACACTCATTAAGGAACCACAAGTGCTCTAACATACAAGCATAAAACAAATCATCTTCTTAAATTTCCTATTTGAAGGAATGTAAAGGGAAATTGTACTGTAAATATTGGGGGAACTTTAAATTGTAATGTTAATTTTAATTAGCTCTAACAAACTGGACACCTTTCCAAGCCATCAGAACATTGTTGGTCCATCTACAGTTACACTACAACTACACTTTATGGCAACATGTATGAGGCTACCTGAGCATCTCACCCATATGTGCTTTCTGAACATTATCTAATGGAACGGCTTCCAATCCATTGTCCCCTGAGCCCAGTGTTACTGATTTACTGCAAACTTGAGCTTGATCACACGGTTACACAGCAAGATCAGGGAATAGATTTTTGTTGTATATGTCTGGACCTATAAGAATTAAAGTGCAGACAAATCTCACCCCAAGTCTTTTTTAAATCTAAAATGTTAAATGTATAAACCTTTAGGTATTTTGCACCGACGTTAATTTTTTGTGTTTCTCTAACTTCGAATAAGTTTATTAGTCAACTGTAAGGTTTGGTTGAGGAGTGGTAATGGTATGGGGCTGTACTTTAGGGGTAAGACTCAGCCCTTGATTTAAAGTGTAGGGAAATGTTAATTACTTTAGCATACCAAATCATTTTGGACAATGCTATGCTTCTAATATTGTGGGAATAGTTTGGAGACGGCCCTATATTAATCCAGCATGACCATGCCACAGTGCACAAACTGAGGTTTATAAAGACATGGTTGGATGAGTTTGGTGTGGAAGAACTGAACTGGCCTGCACAGAGCTCTAATCTCGACTTCACTGAACACCTTTGAGATTAAGGTGAATGTTAAAAGTGGATTATTCTAAATGGACTGTATTAGTCTCGGTGTCATAAAAAAACGTCTTCAGGAACATTTTTTTGTGATTATTTCATGAACAGTTCACTTATTTTTCTCTTGCTATTGTTTGTTAACTTATACTTTCATTTTTTCTAAGAAAGAAAATAGAAATGCTGGTGATAGAAACAATGTTTTGATTCTATATCATAGATGATTATGAAGTATCAACAAATCATCATTGTTATTTACTAAATTAAATTTCAGTTATTAACAAAATTCTATTATACAGAAAGAATAAAATGGAAAGCAATCAACTTTAATGTGGGAGCATTAAAATCTGTGTTTCCAGGGTCCAACCATGACACTCAGTAACTTCAGGAGTCTCAGTCTAGAATTGTATGCAGTTCTCACTGCTCTGAATACAAGAACACCTGAGCTTCATCACCAAATGGAAATAAAAGTTAATTAATAACCAAAATAAATAAAATCCAATGGATATTTACACTACATGCTGCATTACGTGTGCATACAAATTTTAGACAACTAATTTCCACTTAAATATAAAGAAAATGGTGCAATGTGCTTTTTGACCAAGTTAATATGGTTCATTTAAATGTATAGTATAAGCAAACATTACAGGTTTGAATATGTGTGCAGCTCAGTGTTGCAAAAACTAAATAATACAGATTTACTTATATATAAATACACTTTTGCTCCACTAATACATTAGGATTAGTTTACACACTGAAATACCTTATACAAATTGCACAGAGTGGGTAGTTTATTAGTATTATTTATCTACATTATAACTGTAATATGTTGGCAAACATTTAATAATTAAAGCCAGCTGTGGCAAAGGTTCACACATCCTTCACTCAGTAGAAGTACAGATACTCATGTTTTAAAATACTCAGGTAAAAGTTGAAGTACTGACTATACATTTTTTTACTCAAGTTTAGGTAAAGAGGTTTGGGCTCTGACATTAAGTACATTAAGTAAAAAGTAGTCATTACTACTACCTGTTTTAGTGTCACGCTGTTAACCCCATGTCCATGGTTTTGGAGGTGAAGAAGAAGAGGAGGAGAGAGAGGACTGAAAGAAGAATAAGATGGTGGAAACTGAAGGAGGAAGACTGTAGTGTGAGATTCAGGAAAGAGGTCAGACAGGGGCTCGGTGGTGGTGAAAAGGTGCTGGATGATTGTGGAACTACTGCAGAAGTGGTAAGCGAGACAGTTAGAAAGGTACTTGGTGTGACATCTGGAAATAGAAAGGAAGACAAAGAGACATGGTGGTGGAATGAGGAAGTGCAGGAGAGCAGAAGGAGAAAGAGGTTGGAGAAACAGAATTGGGTTCGACAGAGTGAGCACTTTGATGGGCTGAATGTGGAGCCCCAGCTTAGTCAGGGTTGTGGGCCCCAGTTAGGTTGCCAATTTTGTTTATTCGAGGGCCCTGTATGGGCCACATTTGGGCTATATTTAGCTATATTATTCAATTGATGATAAATTCAATTGATATGTTTTTTGCGTGTTTTATATGATCGAAACAAACATTTTATATAATAACAATAACATAGTACGACCTTTAGTTAAAAAAAAAAAAATCGCTTGTGCAGCTCACAGAGTCTCCCATTGGCTCCTGTGTTCCCGCCTTCTCATTCTGAAGAAACGGTCATCACTCACTACCACTGATCACCTGATCACCTGACCTGGATAACCTGACATCTCTGTCACGGTAAGAAATTATCTTTTGTTTTAAATTAATCACATTTTATTGTTTTCATTTAATGTATACTTCTAAAAGATTTGTGGTAATTAAAGTTACAGACACGATATAACGAAGGTAAGTGTGGAGAGTGAACTGGTTTACCTCAGAGATAAACACCTGTGGAAAACTGAACATTCTTAACGATTAGCAGATAACTAGGACATTGTCTACTAAAATGTGGAAATAACGACTTCTCAAACCATTTACTACCGTGTTTTCTCCATATAGTGTCCTCATGATAACGTGTATATACAATACACAGAGAAAAGCTCTGAGGAGATTGTGACAATACTTAACATTATTTTATTGTGATTTAGTTGAAATAGGTAGAGGTGATAAAAAACGTTCATATTTATATCATTTCTAAACATTACTAAAAATATGATACGTTATGATTACGTTAAAGATAATAAACGTCATTTTGCGCCGTTCATAAAGACAGTCAGATCAGTTAACAGTTTGGGCAAATGGTGGATTAGAAGGTGTTTACAACCTTGTGATTTTTAGTCTTGTTTATTTTTTTATTTTTTTAGTTCTGGCAGTCTTATGCTCATGTAACTTGCATGCATACAAATAATGGATTGTGCCCTGGTTGATGCAGTAGCATGCTCTACTTTATATAAATTTTTTGCTTAACAAGAAGCCTGAAGCAGAACCGTTTGCTGAAAACTGTCAGAAAGAAAGAGCTGGAGAAAGCGCTTGGTAAATGGTTCACAAATGCAAGAGACAGAGAAGGCAACCGTGCTTTGAGAGCCCAGCGGGACCATGATCGGAGGGCAGTACAGCCGGAAATGTAAGTCATATAACTTATAGCTAGGGCTGCACAATTAATAATATTTTATCCCGATCACTGTTTTTGCCTCTGTTTAATTAAAGGAATACTCCACCCTGAGATGAAAAAATATCTTATAAATTACTTATCCTCAAGGCATCCTATACAGTGGCTGAGAGAGCTCAACGTGCTACAACTTAAGAAAACACATGCAAATAGAAAAAAACACCAGCAAATTAAAAAAAAACAACCTTATCAGTTTGACAACACATGAAACACAGAAACATGCTGCAAATCCTCACAACACAACCAAATAGCACAGATCACAAAATAAATGTTTCAAGGGGACCACAACAAGTGACAAACCCGTCTGGGACTGCTTATTGTTCAATGTTTATTCGTCACTGGTGTTCATGTGTGTCGATGACCTGAAAGGTTAGTTGTTTGTTTATTTTATCATTGTTTGTTTATGATTCCTTGGCCTTCTGGATATTATTATCCTAAATAATCTGATGAAATACACAATTAACTGTATATCGTTATTATGTTAACTGGCAAAGCCAAGGAATCATGATCAGGATGTTAAAATAAACAAAAAACTCACCATTCAGATCATCAACAACACCACTGATGAATAGACACTGAACAAGCAGTCCCGGGGTCGTCACTTGTTGGGGTCCCCATGAAACATTTATTTTGTGGTCTGTGCTATTTGCAGTGCAAATTAATTGGTTGTGTTATGAGGATTTGCAGGACGTTTCTGTATTTAGTTGCGTTGTGAGGATTTGCAGCTCGTGGTGTTTAACTGATGAAGATGTTTTCTTAATTTGCTGGTGTTTTTTTGTATTTGCATATGTTTTCTTCAGTTGCAGTGCGTTGAACTTTCTGGTCCACCGTGATCCGAGGTGTGACTTACATCTTTCAGCTGATCAGAATCATTGTTCAATCACTGGATTTTGGCAAAAGCCAAATATTCGTTTAAGAGTCAAGTTCAGACGCAAGCTTGATATTTTAATTGTTACATTCATAAGTTTTGGATTCCGTGACTGGTCCCCCGGCATAAGTTATTACTGTGCGAGGCAGAGGTGGGAACAATTCACTGATGAGATTCTAGGATATGTCTTAATTATATTGATGCATGTTTTTTTTTTAGATGCTGCTGTGAATGGTAGTATTTTAAAATGTACTAAATTGCCTTTTCTGTCTTCTCTTTCTTTACTGTTTTGTAGGTGTGCAGCCGAGGAATCTGCATAGACCCACCAGTGAACTATTCTACATTAGTAATTCTGTTATTCCTGTTTCCTGGTTTTTTTTTTACTTGAATTAATTTAAATTAAATGTGATTCACACATTCTGAGTTGAAGTCATTTATTTTGCACAGTTCAAATACTTAACCATGTAATTTTAATCATAGAGCAGCACATAAAATAAACTAATATTAGTTATTTGTTTGGTCAGGCACAGTTTTACATTGTAACTGAGGTTTGAAATGGTTTGACAGTGGATTTTCCATAGTAAGATTAAGTACACATGAAGTTCACCCACAGAAATCAATCATGAAATTAATAAATGGGACCTAAATCTCACCCACTGTGGTCCCATAACAACCCCATAAAGGGGCCATTTGTGGGGGTGACCCATGATTATTTTGGGATTTATACATTTTACCTTCACATGTTTGGTATAATTTTAAAGGTCTCAGTGTGATTGGAAATATGATCTCAGTCCCATATCAGACCCCAAGTTTGGGAAAATTCTGTCCTACTTGGGGAAATTCTGTCCTACTGACAAAAGGGTTGCCCCGGAGAAGATCCTTACCAGGTGTTCTAGGTAACATTTGGTTTATAGGTCACATCGTGTCCCAATAAAGGGTTTGCAAAGCTTTTATCCCTTTGAATTTACAAGTGTTTACGATGATTTCGGTATTTAAGGAAATTTGGCGAAACAAGCATTCTGTAGTCAGAACTTTTCTGTGTGTCTCTATTGCCAGGTATAGTGATTCTTTAACATTTCTTTAGTAAACTGCATTGTTAAAATATTTGGTTTAATGCTGATCATGTCATGCTTCTTTTATTTGTTTTAAATGTGACATTTGTTTATTGATTATTGCCTGGCAAATAAATGTAAAATTCTTGATTAACTCTGAAATTTCCTGAAATCATTTATATCTAGTTGATTATGTAGCCTGGTGTTACCGCAAATCTACGACCAGGATAGTACAAACTGAAGGCTCATGAACGGATGGAGCATAGAGCACAACGTCTGGGACCTTCTGATTTCTGACTATTACTGATTTAGCAAGTTATAACTAAGTGGCTAAATACATTATTCTTTATGCATGAGCAAGCATTGAGAGGCCTACTTAAAGAATATTAGTTTACCGTTATATCCTCTGACTAAGATTCGGACTGGCCAATGTGCCTCCTTGAGCAGGTATCATTAGCCAAGCACAAGGTTCTAAGCGACTCCGGATCCATAATGAATGATTAATTGAAAAGACGGAATGCAACCAATAAGGTGATCATCTTAAATTAGAGATTTTCAAGTTAAATCTTTACTATAAATTGGAGTCAGATTAGAGGTAAAAATTAGATTCATGTAACAAAGTGCAATCCATTTGAGTAATCTTTTACAGCCGCGCGAAAGACTAACACGCAGCATACCTTCACCCACACCAGTGGATTCCGTCATTGGGCCATTGGGTGGGCACCTTACATCTTACTTAGATTTTAGTTCTGTGTTGCTTTGTGTCATTTTGTCTTGTATTATGGAGCACTTCGGTCCTTAAGCAATATTGTTATGTTTTACTGTGTACTGCACCAACTGTACAGCATATGATTAAAATGACAATAAAAACAATTTATTTGACTGTAGGAGCTATTTCTAATTTCTTGTACATTTAGATAGATAGATAGATAGATAGATAGATAGATAGAGTGCCTTGCGAAAGTATTCGGCCCCCTTGAACTTTGCGACCTTTTGCCACATTTCAGGCTTCAAACATAAAGATATAAAACTGTAATTTTTTTGTGAAGAATCAACAACAAGTGGGACACAATCATGAAGTGGAACGAAATTTATTGGATATCTCAAACTTTTTTAACAAATAAAAAACTGAAAAATTGGGCGTGCAAAATTATTCAGCCCCTTTACTTTCAGTGCAGCAAACTCTCTCCAGAAGTTCAGTGAGGATCTCTGAATGATCCAATGTTGACCTAAATGACTAATGATGATAAATAGAATCCACCTGTGTGTAATCAAGTCTCCGTATAAATGCACCTGCACTGTGATAGTCTCAGAGGTCCGTTTAAAGCGCAGACAGCATCATGAAGAACAAGGAACACACCAGGCAGGTCCGAGATACTGTTGTGGAGAAGTTTAAAGCCGGATTTGGATACAAAAAGATTTCCCAAGCTTTAAACATCCCAAGGAGCACTGTGCAAGCGATAATATTGAAATGGAAGGAGTATCAGACCACTGCAAATCTACCAAGACCTGGCCGTCCCTCTAAACTTTCAGCTCATACAAGGAGAAGACTGATCAGAGATGCAGCCAAGAGGCCCATGATCACTCTGGATGAACTGCAGAGATCTACAGCTGAGGTGGGAGACTCTGTCCATAGGACAACAATCAGTCGTATACTGCACAAATCTGGCCTTTATGGAAGAGTGGCAAGAAGAAAGCCATTACTTAAAGATATCCATAAAAAGTGTCGTTTAAAGTTTGCCACAAGCCACCTGGGAGACACACCAAACATGTGGAAGAAGGTGCTCTGGTCAGATGAAACCAAAATCGAACTTTTTGGCAACAATGCAAAACGTTATGTTTGGCGTAAAAGCAACACAGCTCATCACCCTGAACACACCATCCCCACTGTCAAACATGGTGGTGGCAGCATCATGGTTTGGGCCTGCTTTTCTTCAGCAGGGACAGGGAAGATGGTTAAAATTGATGGGAAGATGGATGGAGCCAAATACAGGACCATTCTGGAAGAAAACCTGATGGAGTCTGCAAAAGACCTGAGACTGGGACGGAGATTTGTCTTCCAACAAGACAATGATCCAAAACATAAAGCAAAATCTACAATGGAATGGTTCACAAATAAACATATTCAGGTGTTAGAATGGCCAAGTCAAAGTCCAGACCTGAATCCAATCGAGAATCTGTGGAAAGAACTGAAAACTGCTGTTCACAAATGCTCCCCATCCAACCTCACTGAGCTCGAGCTGTTTTGCAAGGAGGAATGGGCAAAGATTTCAGTCTCTCGATGTGCAAAACTGATAGAGACATACCCCAAGCGACTTACAGCTGTAATCGCAGCAAAAGGTGGCTCTACAAAGTATTAACTTAAGGGGGCTGAATAATTTTGCACGCCCAATTTTTCAGTTTTTTATTTGTTAAAAAAGTTTGAAATATCCAATAAATTTTGTTCCACTTCATGATTGTGTCCCACTTGTTGTTGATTCTTCACAAAAAATTACAGTTTTATATCTTTATGTTTGAAGCCTGAAATGTGGCAAAAGGTCGCAAGGTTCAAGGGGGCCGAATACTTTCGCAAGGCACTGTAGATAGTTAGTTAGTTAGTTAGTTGGGACTGGAGGTGACCTAAAAACCAAAAACCTCCTGTGGTAAAAAATACAAAAACAGAAAACTAACACCTGATAACGATCTTCTCCGGGACAAATCTCCCCTCAGTAGGACAGAATTTTCCCCAAACCTGAAATCTTTATTTTTGGTCTGTTCTACTGATATTGTACTGAGATTCATTCATTCATTCATTTTCTCCCGCTTATCCGTAATTCGGGTCGCGGGGGCAGCAGTCTAAGCAGGCCCCCGCCTTCGACTGCTGCCCAATCCTCATAGCACCGTCCCTTACGGTCCCTCCTGCAGGTGGTGAGCCCACGGGAAGGCGGCCCCACGTCACTCCGACATCACGGACCTTGGTATTTCCCTCGTAAGGGACCCCCGGAGCATAGAGGGTTAAGGGCCTTGCTCAAGGGCCCAAGAGTGGCAGCTTGGCGATACCGGGGCTTGAACCCCCGACCTTCCGATCGGCAACCCAGCGCCTTAACCGCTGGAGCCACCACTCCCCCATTGTACTGAGATCATATTTCCAATCACACTGAGACCTTTAAAATGATACCAAACATGTAAAGTTAAAATTCATACATTCCTAAATTATAATAACTGCAGTATTCAAGTATAGTAGCTTGAATTCCACGTACTTCTTAATCATCTTACCATGACCCGGTCATATCCCCAGGAGGGAAAGAGGGGGCTGCTGAACAGATGCCTTCCTCTCCTCAAATTAAAGAGATCTTCTCCTCAGATTAGAAAGTTTAATGTTTTGTTGCATGGCAGTTCTCGGGGTCTGATCTCATGGAAAGATCTGACCATCCTTACAACTTCCTCAATAATTCCTGAGGAACAGGAAATAGCAGCACTGGAGAGCAAAAATCTGTAAAGCTCTGGGCAGGTTTAGATTCAGCATGTGAGCACATGTCTTACATATAATAAAGTAAAAATCTATAATTATTCTAATGTTTAATAAAGATTTAATATTTTAAATTTTGTTGTGTTTTGTTTCTTTTATTAAAGTGTTGGACTTCATTTAAATCCTAAATACAAATTAAAAGTTTAGTTAGAATGCAGCCTTATAAAATCTACTGTTAAAATAAAACTTTTAACAACCTCAGTTAGTTAAAAACATCAGAAATAACACTTTGGCATTCAAAACATTACAAAATAATTTAATTCAATAAATTAATTTTAATAACTCAATCCATTCAGTTTTGTTTGGTTCATTAATTTCTACTCTGTAGATTCAGTTCAAGTAACTCGGTTCAAAAGAGTTCAGTTCAATAAATTCATTTAAAAATAATAAGGTCCAGAAGAGTCGGTTCACTGGTTTCGGTTCAATTGAGTCTGAATCGAAAGATTCACTGGTAAATGACTCGATTCCACAGTTCTAACAAAATCTGTAACATAAAACATTCTGTCTCCTTAAAAATATTTCTTTCAGCAGTCTCACTCAAGAAAAAGAAACTTTTGTTCTGTTTGTGCAAAACCAGCAGCTGGTCAGAAAGTTCCTACTCTGTTCCTGGGTTAGTTTGAGGGGTTCACCTCATTCATCTTACATCATCGTCTCATTGTAATGAACGGTGTTCCAGCATGAAAAAAACCCTGACCTGCATATATACAGGCGATAATCAGTTCCCAAACATCTCAACATTTACTGTTTCTAGTTCAATAACAGAACAAATAGCATTCGTACAGTTCAGAGTCTGATTTGAGGTTTGATCAAGTTTACATTTTATTCTAACAACATGTTTGATTGAGTTCTTGCATGTAGACGATACTTTTAATAAATTTAGTACTAACTTCATGCAGTTTCTCAACATAAAGACTGGATTTTATAAAAACTTTTTGACAAAATAAATTGTTTCAAAGTTATTAAATCTGTGCTCGTTATTTCTACATTATTTATTACATTAATTTTAATCAGCTTCATTTAACTTCTGTTTTATTTATTTATATCACAAAAATGCAGCTTAAAAATTAAACATAAACCCCCTGTATGTAAAACAGTACAGTTTAAGTTTAAGACGGTTTAATATTATCAAGAAAAATATCTATAATATAATTATGAATATTAATGATAATATTAATAATAATATTAATAATAATATTAATAATAATAATAATAATAATAATAATAATAATAATAATAATAACTGCAGTTGGTTGTCAGATTTCAGTCTTACACTGCCCTCTAGTGGCTCTGTCAGGACTTTCTTTTTACTTAAATATGTACAAATATTATTAATCGTTTTTGTTGTCTAGTTATATCAAGTTGAGGAGTCTCCCCCGTGTGGGTGGACGAGGAACTGCTACAGTTTTGAGCCTCATTTGAGGTCAGATCAAGTTGAGTTCTTACAGTAAGTTTGATTGAGTTCTAACATGTAAATGGTACATTTAATAAATTTAGTACCACCTTCATGCAGGTTCTCAGCATAAATAGTGAATTTTATAAAAACATTTTTGGACAAAATAAATGTTATTAAATCTGTACTCGTCTTTTCTGGATCATTTAGTTTATTACATTAATATTAATCAGCTTTATTTAACTTAAATTTCATTCACTTATATTGCACTTATACACAAAAAACTACAGCTTCACCACTACATCACTCAAATACTACTGCCGTGTGTAATCTTCTAATAAACCCTAATAGTGACATGGTGTTGTATAAATAATAGTAAATGTGAATATTCCTTTCAGATAAAAGTCATAAAGTGCATTTTAGGTGAATTTATGAACCACATCTGGCTTGAAAAGACCGGTGTCCAAATACTTTTGACCACACAGTGTGTATCAGCTGAAAAGCAGCAACTTCGGATCAGTCGCGTTTCCACTGGGATTCAATCTGTAAGATCACTTTTGATCATATGAAATATTTTATATTATATATTATTTATTTGATTACAGATCATTGGATGACAGGTGTCTTCTCCAATGATCGGTAAGTTTACATTAACAAACGACACCTACCTTTTACGGTTTGTCTGACTTGTCGTTGTGTTTTCGGATTTGTTAATTTGTTTTTAAATTTGTTAATTTGTTTTTGTTTTTGAATTTGTTAGTTTGTTTTCGGATTTGTTATTTTGTTTTTGAATTAGTTTATTTGTTTTTGAATTTGTTAATTTGTTTTCGGATTTGTTATTTTGTTTTTGGATTTGTTAATTTGTTTTCGGATTTGTTATTTTGTTTTTGAATTTGTTAATTTGTTTTCGGATTTGTTCATTTGCTTTTGGATTTGTTATTTTGTTTTCGGATTTGTTAATGTGTTTTGCACTTCTCGGCCACCGTACTAATTTGGTAATGTTTGTTTATAACTTGGCTTATTTAAAAAAAGCAACATTTTATGTAAAATTCCCTTTAAAAGTGTAGTACAGTGTAATTCATCGTGATAACGCTAGAAGGAGCTAAAGTTTAGTAGAACATTACTGCCATCTACTGGACATCGAACACTTTTTAAAATGAAGTGGAAGATTAAACAGTACTGTATGATAAAGAAGTGTTTAAATAAAGACATTTATGTGCAGGAAGACCAGATGTAATTATTCTTGCTGTTTGTGTTTAATTCATAATGTGACCCAGACAGCACCTATATTTTATAGTTTCACTGGAAACAATTTAAAATAAGGTTAATTTTTATGAACTAACTTTAACAAAAAGTAATAAACGCTGGTACAAATGCATTGTAAATTTTTCGTTCATGATAATTAATACATTCACTAATCTTCTTCTTTTTCTTCTTTCGGCTGCTCCCATTAGGGGTCGCCACAGCGGATCATCTGTCTCCATACCACCCTGTCCACTACATCTGCCTCTTTTACACCAACTACCTGCATGTCTTCCCTCACCACATCCATAAACCTCCTCCTTGGCCTTCCTCTTTTCCTCCTACCTGGTGGCTCCATCCTCAGCATTCTTCTACCAATATAATTCATGTCCCTCCTCTGCACATGTCCAAACCATCTCAATCTCGCCTCCCTCACCTTGTCACCAAAACATCCTACATGCGCTGTCCCTCTAATAAACTCATTTCTAATCTTATCCATCCTCGTCACTCCCAACGAAAACCTCAACATCTTCAGCTCTGCTACCTCCAGCTCCACCTCCTGTCTTTTACTCAATGCCACTGTCTCTAATCCATACAACATCGCAGGTCTCACCACAGACCTATAAACTTTCCCTTTCATTTTTGCAGATACCCTACTATCACAAATCACTCCTGCAAACAGGAAAGGGCTCAGGGCCGATCCTTGATGCAGTCCAACCTTCACCCTGAACCAGTCTGTCGTTCCTACTGCACACTTCACTGCCGTCACACTGTCCTCATACATGTCCTGCACCACCCTCACATACTTCTCTGACACACCTGACTTCCTCATACAATACCACAACTCCTCTCTTGGCACCCTGTCATACGCCTTCTCTAAATCCACAAATACACAATGCAATTCCTTCTGTCCTTCTCTATACTTCTCCATCAACATTCTTAAAGCAAATAAGGCATCTGTGGTGCTCTTCCTCGGCATGAAACCATACTGTTGCTCACAGATGGTCACCTCTTCTCTCAGCCTGGCTTCCACTACTCTTTCCCATAACTTCATGGTGTGACTGATCAACTTAATTCCCCTGTAGTTACTGCAAGACTGCACATCTCCTTTATGCTTAAAGATCGGTACCAGCACACTTCTTCTCCATTCCTCAGGCATCTTCTCACCTTCCAAAATCCTGTTAAACAATCTGGTCAAAAACTCCACTGCCATCTCTCCTAAACATCTCCACGCTTCTACCGGTATGTCATCTGGTCCAACCGACTTTCCACTCTTCATCCTCTTAATCGCTGCTCTCACTTCCTCCTTACTAATCCTATCCACTTCCTGCTTCACCAACTCCACATCATCCAACCTTCTCTCTCTCTGATTTTCCTCATTCATCAGCTGCTCAAAATACTCCCTCCACCTTCTCATCACACTCTCCTCACTAGTCAACACATTTCCCTCTCCATCCTTTACTGCTCTAACTTGCAGTACATCCTTCCCAGCTCGGTCCCTCTGCCTGGCCAATCGGTACAAATCCTTTTCTCGTTCCTTAGTGTCCAACCTCTCATACAGCTCCTCATATGCCTTTTCCTTGGCTTTCGCCACATCCCTCTTAACCTGCTGCCGCATCTCCTTGTACTCCTGCCTACTTTTCTCATCACCCTGTCGATCCCACTTCTGTTTTGCCAACCTCTTTCTCCTTATGCTCTCCTGCACTTCCTCATTCCACCACCACGTCTCCTTGTCTTGCTTTCTATTTCTAGATGTTACACCAAGTACTTTTCTAGCTGCCTCCCTCATCACTCCTGCAGTAGTTGCCCAATCATCCAACACCTCCTTAACACCACTGAGCCTCTGTCTGACCTCTTCCCTGAACCTCACACTACACTCTTCCTCCTTCAGTTTCCACCATCTTATTCTTCTTTCAGTCCTCCCTCTCCTCCTCTTCTTCTTCGCCTCCAAAACCATCCTACAGACCACCATCCGATGCTGTCTAGCTACACTGTCCCCTGCCAACACCTTACAGTCTCCAATCTCCTTTAGGTTGCATCTCCTGCATAGCACATAGTCCACCTGTGTGCACCTTCCTCCACTCTTATACGTCACTCTATGATCCTCCTTCTTCTTAAAATAAGTGTTCACCACTGCCATTTCCATCCTTTTAGCAAAATCCACCACCATCTGCCCTTCCACATTCCTCTCCTTAAAACCATACCTACCCATCACCTCCTCATCACCTCTGTTCCCTTCACCTACATGCCCATTAAAGTCTGCCCCAATCACCAATCGTTCTTTCCTAGGTACACCATCTACCACTTCATCTAATTCACTCCAGAATCTTTCCTTCTCCTCCATCTCACAGCCGACTTGTGGAGCATAGGCACTGATGACATTTATCATCATCCCTTCAACTTCCACCTTCACGATCATCACCCTATCAGAAACTCTCTTCACCTCCACTACACTCTTACTGTACTCTTCCTTCAGAATCACCCCTACACCATTTCTCTTTCCATCCACACCATGATAAAATAGTTTAAATCCACCTCCAATGCTCCTGGCCTTACTCCCTTTCCACTTGGTCTCCTGAACACACAGCATATCTACTTTTCTCCTCTCCATCATATCAGCTTCCTCTCTCCCTTTACCCGTCATAGTACCAACATTTAAAGTACCAACCCGAACCTCCACTCTCCTACACTGCTCCTTTCCCTGCCGTCTCTGTAGACGTCTTCCTCCTCTCCTTCTCCTCCTTCGGCCAACAGTAGCCCAATTTCCACCGGTACCCTGTCGGCTAACGATACCTGTGGCGGTCGTTGTTAACCCGGGCCTCGACCGATCCGGTATGAAATTCTCATTTGTGATCCGCATATTTGAGTTGGCACATGTTTTATGCTGGATGCCCTTCCTAACGCAACCCTCTCCACTTACCCGGGCTTGGGACCGGCACTAAGAGTGCACTGGCTTGTGCATCCATAATGGCTGGGTTTAATACATTCACTAATGTTAACAAAATAATACCTTATTGTTTGTGTTACCGTTTCCCTATCATCAGTTTTTTAAATAACAAAATGTAACACCAATAGTCACACATATGCATTTTCACAGTGAATATTTGAACACAATGATTATTGGTGAATGGGCTGTGAGGGAAGTGGCACCAAGTAAAATCTTGCCCAGGGCAGAAAATTGATCAGGGCCGGCCCTGTGCAGGATGGAGGGAGTGTGTTGAACTGTTGGAGCCGGCGTAGACGATGGAGGGAGGGTGGGATTTAAGTGGACAAGAAATATGAGTCAGTTCATGTCACACAGATTTTTCTTTTTCTTTTTTTTTTTATCTCAATTCAGTCTCATTACAAAATAGGTTTAAATTTGTGGAGATTTTATTTGTACATAGTGTTCTTTCCTTTAAAATGGATTGATTGACAACGATCAAAAACCACTCCACATTGGACGAAGTTCATATCCTTCATTCTTATTTTAGCCTTGTTTATTTCATTGGTTAAATATGATGCTACTTTTGGAGAGAGAATCAGTAACTTTTTTGAACTGCATTGTTAAAGAGTCTTCAACCAGCTGTAGTTTACGTTACAGGTAGTCACGGAGACCAAAACCTGTTAACAAGCACACTGATTGGAGCGGCTTGTGTTATTAAATAAATATATCATTTAAGCAATTTTCTGTATCATTTCTTATTAATGAACTGATTTTATGAGATGAAGGGGGGGGGGGGGGGGGTGATGATAATTGGCCAAACACATCGGACAAAAGAAATCAGCACCATATATTAGTCATCCTGTATCATTCGACCTCTAGTTGTGAGTTTAAATGATATGCTCAGTTGTAAGTCTAAGATAATTGTAGTCTCTCTGCCTCTCACAGTGATGATGAACTCGCTCCGTATGACATCCGCTGATCAGGTGAAGCAGAAGGCGACTCGTCCCCGCTAATCAGAGACTGTCTGGAAGAACAGAGATCAACATTAAATATAACTTAAGCAAAAAAGAATCATAACATTTGTACAGAATTAAGCAAAACGCATGCCCGACCCTGCCACTAGAGGGCAGTGTGAGACTGACTTGAGGATGTGACCTGTGTGTTACAATTCATCTGTTTCTATAACCAACCAAGTATTTTGGGGGCTGTTATGAATTGTCCTCTACTCCTTGTCTTGATCAACATACATCCTATAGTGATGTAGTGTTTCACATGGTCTTTGATGCCTGTCTTTCTGGGTTCAAATCTCCCCTCTACCTCTCCTTTATTAGTGTAGTTACTGATAGAAAACATGAAAAGTTTTTTAAAACAACTTTCATGCAAAAGATCTTGTGGCTCAATTAGATGAGCGTTGCTTCTGGTTTGAGATTTTACTCGATGGTTTTTGCTGAACTTTTTCTACATTTGAAACAAAAAAAAATAAAAATCATTGACACTTTTCTTTCACGTGAACAAGCTTTTTTCTGGAAGAATTTACTTAAATTAAAGTCCACAGCAGCAGGTGTGATAAATTGATTTGGTGGGATGGATAACAACCTTCATCTCCTTCTACACAGCACTGAATATCAACACCTCATACCATGACCATGCACACACACACACACACACACACACACACACACACACACACACACACACACACACACAATTCACACAGAATTCACATTGTCTTCTAATTCCAGGCTCACACTGTACGATTATTGAAATTTGTTCGACAAATTTTAGAAGATTTAAGACTCTTTTCTGCAGCGTTACTTCTCCTATGAAGCGTCAAACCAAGAACCAATAGGAGCGCCAAACCTGGTGAGTCCGTTACCATGACAACTTCAACCCAGCTCAAGGAAAATGTTGAAACGAGTCAGGTGGTCTGAACGTGTCACTGATTGATGGCATAAAACTTTGGATGAATCTTTTTCTTGCGTGAGTCAGTTTTTAACAGTTGTACAGTTTGACATTATGACACTGAGCAGTGGTGAACAGTAACAAAGTAAATCTAATTTACTTAATACTTGAGAAGCTTTTTGACGTATCTGTACAGTACTTTACTAAAGCATTTCCATTTGGGGGGACTTTTACTTTAGTACATTTTAAAGTCAAATATCGTACTTTTTACTCAACTACATTTTGCGATATCAGTCGTTCCTTTTTATTTCTGAATAAAAATCCTACTACTTTACACACTTAAGTAATTTGAAGGCAAATACTTTTGTACTTTTACTCAAGTGAAAGTTTAAAGGAAGCACTTTACTTTTTACTGGAGTAATATTTTACTGAGTGTTTCTCTACTTTACCTCAACAACATGGTTTATGTACTTTGTCCACCACTACAACAGAGATCCTACAGCGTGACATGGGGATCATGTTCGTACAGTCTGACAAGCAACAATCAAAAAGGGCTATATACATCGTAATGCGCCTGGCAGTAGTCAAATATTTCTTTTCAAGCTCTTACCACAAAACCACCAAAGTTCCACACCAACACACCAGTGTCAGAAGTGTTTTTGGAGTTTTGACATTCTTGAACTAAAGCCTTCCTGCACAACCCGCAATGAGTTTTATGATCAGACCAGAAACAAATGGACTGAAGACATGCTCAACAGGACCAGCACAGTTCTACATTTGTGGAACAACTGCACAAGCAAAGTTTGCATCAATCCAAAGAGCTGTGCATAATTTACAAATGATACAAATCGTTTTGAAGACATGAATAAAGAAATAGAAAAGAAGCAAATATTGTTATCTAAGCCAAATCTCTGTCTCAAGAGTTCTCTCAGATACACTGTGAGGTAAACCAGTAACTTAAGTTTATTTCATATATTTCCTAACCCTCATAGATCCTAAACCACATCACAACTACAACAGTACAATAATCAAACAAAGAAAATGCATCCTGCAGAAGTCTGAGTTTATACATGGTAGGGAATTGCAGCTCCATAACTGCCACCGATGTGATTTTTATCTCGATGCATAGCCGAGGATGCGATACATTAAAGATTCATATGAAGCAGCTAGCGATGCGATATGATACGATTTACCCCCTATTACGATGCGCTGCGATACGATTTCCTTTTGATTCAACACAATGCAATTCAATGAAATACAATGCAATGAAAAAAAATTTGATTCTATGAATTTAATTTGATACAGATAGTTTGTTTTAATTTCTGTGCCAGTTATTTAGACAATAATTGCTGTATGTTGAGTTATTTTTCAGAGGACAGTAAATCTGTACTGCTATACAAGCTGCACATCGACTACTCTAAAATATATCC
>JAAIIK010020675.1:0-16735 GCA_014706435.1 Silurus glanis
TGATGCCTACAAACAACTTCATGTAAACACAAGAGACAAAAGACATGTAGACGCTTAGCTTGTCCAAGTAACCAAGAGGGATATGAAAGAGAGGAAGTTTGACCTTGTTTTGAGCACTTTTTATAGTCAATTAAAATGCATTATACATTCGGGGTTGTGCTACAGGGCACTTAGCATGTTTAGAGAAAAAAATAAATATTAAAATGTGAAATATACCATAAATATCTGGGTTTCTTGTAGGAATGTACCCACAGCCACAACCATAAGCTCCATTTATCTGCCTACAGACTTCATCCTGAGTGCATTTCAATGTCTGGCAGGGTCCTACAACGAGATACAGAAAGACATAATCAGTCTGATATTAATAATAAAGAATAAGCAGGGAAGTCAGCTGACACCATGATCTGATCAAAATGAAAGGAAGGAATAAATCTAACAGTGTATTTAAGACAGGAAATATGGGAAACTTGGGAACAGTCTTTTTTTTTTGTTTGGAATGGATGAAACAGAGCTGATATGCGACTTAAAAAGAGCTTCAGAGCTTTAAAAAGTTCAGGTTTACAGAGTATTGTGGTTGTAGTTGTCGTTGAAGCTGTATTCGAGAGAGAAAGAAAATGAGGCATAGAAATAAAATTTAATAATTAAAATTAAAATTAAAAAAAAATCTGAATTTACATACACATTTAAACAGGTTTTTTATTTATATATATATATATTTTTTTTTACTAAATACATTTTTCACACATTACAATGTGATGAGTTCATAATTCAATTCAGTTCACTTTTATAACATTCGGGGAGAAATATCCCATTGCGATTATTGAGGTCAATAATATGATGATTGCGATATAATAAACGGTATCGCGATCACGCTGAAATGCATATTTGTGAAGCTAGAAAAGCTTTAAAATTGAATTTTTTTCAAAATGAAAACATTTGCATCAACGTAAATGTGTTTTCTCGTGTTAAAAACGTGGCAATATTTGGAAACAATTTGCGCGACATCCGCGATTGCGTTTCGTTCTGTTCGGGTTAACGGGTCGTGCCTTATTTCGTTCAGCTGTCTGTCTCTAATCGTCTGGCTTTTCTCCGTCATTCATTCATGATATTTTTGTCCTGTTTCAGGTGCTAATTTCGTCATATTGCCACGTGATCTAACTTTTAATTTAGTGAATTTCGCACAGTCCCTCCCTCTGTAAACATGAAGCCAAAATGTTGCCACATAACAGAGGGAGGATTTTATATTTGTTGTTTTTTTCTCAGCTACCAGTTTAACGTCGATCTGATGCGAATAATCGTGCAGCGGTATTAGAAAGTTGATTCCTAATGAGCGAGCCCATGGCGACTGTGGCAAGGAAAAAACTCCCTTAGATGCCATGAGAAAGAAACCTTGAGAGGAACCGGATTTGAAAGGGAACCCAAAAGAGAACCCGTCCTAATCCGGGTGGCACCGAAAGTCCATTCATTATCGTTCCATCATTGTTGAAGTGTCTCCAAAACGATTCATGCAAACTGCAGTCATTGTAGCAGACTTCATATTAATTACAGTCCAAATCCATTCAAAAATTTCTTAATAAAAAAAAAAAATGACTGATGAATAAACCTCTATAATACTATATATTATTTTGCAGTTGAAAATGTGTCATATAATGAATACATTTACATTTATAATGTTCACATGTAGAGAAAAAGACCTTCAGTGAAAATTTACCTGTTATTATTTCAGGTGTTGTTGATGGTGTTGTTGATGGTGTTGGTGTTGTTGATGGTGTTGTTGTTGTTGTTGTTGTTGTTGTTGATAGCACTTTATGATAATTTGAGTAGAGAGGAGAAAATAACAGCAGAGAAAAGAAATAAAAATTATCCCAAAAAGACATTACTTATATGAATTTTAACATAAGAATGACTTCATATAGTGTATATACACAGAAGACGAGAAATTACCTGTAATCTGAAAAGCCCAGCGACCAGAAATATGGACATTGCTAGTTGAAGGCAGCTCGTAGGAATTGTTTACTGGGATGGTGAGAAAATTGCTGTTCTCCATGCCATAGCCGGCCTTGGAAGATTGCAGTTAAATTAGATACTTCCATATTTCATGAAAATTGCATGAGAAAGTAAATATTTGGATTTTTTTTTTCTCCCAACAAAAAAAAACTTTCAATGTAAATAATCCAGAATTGATACTGAAATTTACCGTGTTTTTAGTTTCGATAAATTGCTTTAGAAACAACAGAAGTACATGTGTGGCATGAAGCTCTTACCAGCCATAAACCAGAGGAAATAGCAGGAACGCTTTCGTAGTTCATCAGGACGAAAGAGTGGTTTCCGCCGTCTGAGATCAAGACGACTTGGAATGATGAAATCTGAAGGAGAACATTTTCGAGTAAAGACTCTGCGATTTGAACACCAAAGATTGAATCCTTTGTATTGACGCCTTACCTCAGAATAAGAAAATTCAATTGGTACATTTTTCCAGGTGGCTACAAAGACCCAGGAAGCTAAAAAGTTCACTCCAGGGAACATCCTGTTCATTTCTTGGTTAGCTTGGTCTATGAGAGGTCCGCTTGTGGCCTGCTTGTATGTCTTTTCTCCAACGGAAAAATCGAGATCAGTCCAGAGTGGAGCGATGATGTCTTTGCCAAGTTCTGAATTGGGCACTTCATCGTTGATATTTGGAACAAAGAAAGCCAGGTAACCATCCACGTTGAGCTGAGGGAATAGAATAGAATAGAATAGAATAGAATAGAATAGAATAATTACATTAAATTAAATAATTAAATAAATAAAATAAAAATAATTTAATCAAATCAAATCAAATAAAAATAATAAAATAAAACAATTACAGTAAATTAAATAATTAAATAAATCAATAAATCAAAATAATCAAATCAAAATAAATAAATAAATAAATAAATAAATAAATAAATAAATAAATAAATAATAAATAATTAATTAAATCAAATCATATCAAATCAAATATAATCAAATTAAATCAAAATAAATAAATAAAATAAAAATAATAAAATAAATAAAATAAAATAAAATAAAATAAAATACAACACAAATAATAAAAAAGTTAAATTAAATAAAATATAATATTAAATTACATGTGCTTAATAACCTGTAATCCTTTCACTGAAAATTGTGCAACGATCTGTCTCAAAACAGTTTCCTGGATTTTTTTTAGTACTTACATACAGTTGAGAGTAGACATTTCCACCATACTTGAACGGCTGCTCCAGCTGGATTGTTTCATAAGCTCCATCACCGAGGTAAAGGGGAATCGTTTCGGAGCCGACATCGAAAAAAGGCGAAGCTGAAAGAAATCAGTAAAAACAGTTTTAATTCAAGGTATTTAAAGTACACAGCTCTTTATATCATTTCGATATAAAGAGAGAGAGAGAGAAAAATAATCACAACCACATTCTTATAAAATGGATTAAAGTAAATGTAGAAAAATGTCAAATCTTTAATGATGAAGGGATTGAATACTGGGTGGATATAATATTCACACTTGTGTGAAAACTGTAACTTTGGTTGTTATCAATGTTCCTTCAGGTCATTTTTTTAGGAATAGACAGAGACGGAGAAAGAGTGATACAAAAATGCTTCTCCTGCACCTCCTTCCACATTATATATGAATTATATATAAATGTTCACGTGTTTCTACACACACGCAGCGTCGGTGAAACCTCACCTGGTAATCCTGATGATGGTTCTGCTGTTGTTGTCGTCGTTGTTGTAGTTGTTGTTTGTATTGTTGGCCCTTGATGACGATATGAGTAAAGAGGAGACAATAACAGCAATTAAGGAGGCAATTCAATAAAATCACCTGTAAATTATTACAAAATTTATATTGACGTATCAGATATATTGGTTTTAATGGTTGGATATAAATTTCACACTTGTACATATACACACACTACAACTTTACCTGCTGTTGTTGTTTCTGTATAAATATCTGGGTCTGAAAGAGAAAAAAAAGACATTTTTATCAATCATTTTATAATGATTGTATATTTTCTGGAAACATGTGAACATCCAAACACTGTCAGTGAAACTTTACCGTCTGTAGTCGGCTGAAAATATGTACTTTGTCCTGTCGTTTCCACACCTAATATTTGAGAAAGAGTAAACGAGAGAGATATTGTATAAATATCAATGTGGAATTGAGTAGAAACTAGTAGCTGATCGGAAAGTGTATTGTTTATAGCGCGTTTAACAATGAACTTTGTTATTACACAGTAATAAAAGAATGTATACGTTTGTTCCTCATAATTGTACGTTTGTCCCCAACACACAGACTAAAGTATAGCTTTTTTCCTGTAACTGCGCTGAACAGTTAATTCATCATACAATGTTTTCAATACAATACTATATTTTTAACTTCTGTGTATTTTGCTTATCCACTACACTTTTTCCATCCGTAACTCATGTTTGCACTACTGTACATTCCACCCATATTTATACTGCATATACTGTATCATACATACATTCATACTTGTACATAACTATATCATGTCATTTGAGTTAGATGCTAACCGCAAATTTCATGGCTCTGTTCATGTACCTTTGCACAATGACAATAAAGTTGAATCGAATCGAATCGAATCTAATGAACGAATCAGTGACGACTTCACGAGTCATCATTGTGATTTATATCCAACCTGATTGGTTGTGCCGTTTGGTCACCTGTAATAAATGTAGGTTTAAATACCATCACGTTTCCATGGTTGAGTTGCCAAGTGACTTTGGTTTTTCTGCAGGTAACAAGTCATTTTGATTTTCCCGCCTTTTTTTGTTGTTGTTCAAGTTCTGATCTTGTTTTGCCCCATTGTTGTTTTTTTGCCAATCGCCCAACCCATTGCCATTTCCTAATCTTGTCTCCCAACTTAGAGTTGGATTTGCCTGCCTTAATAAAACGTTCTTTAACCTTCGTTTACATCGACCTATATTATATTACATGACTTTCACCAAGAATTGCTCGTGAGCAGTGCGCACTTTATACGAGGGCGTGGTCGTACGTCAGCTGTGGATGGAGAGGAGGCGGGTCAAATTCGTCAGGTTATTCATGATGATTCTTATCGGTGTCTTAGGCTAGTGACAGATTCTTCTGATTCAGTTTTTGCCCTTCTATAGTGTTTTTTGGAACTTTATTACAAGGGTCTTTGATAAAATTTGGGATAATCAAATAAATATGTATATCATTTTAAATACTCCATTGCAGTCTATCTTTGGATTAGGTCAGGTTTTAAATATAGAAATTGAAATATGCAATATTTTAGCCCATTCACAAAACTGCTTTGCTTCACTGCAGGGATGGTTTGTTTTTAGGACAATGTTTTACGCCAATTTGCGCCAATGGCAAAAGGTTTCATCCACAAACATTGCATGATATTTCACACTGCTCAATACTCTTCCATAAAGCCTATTTGAGAGTAAAGAGCTTCCACCAGCTTCTCCAGTTTCTTTTAAGAATCCTTGGTTGCTTTTTTATCCTGCTTTTCCCTGGTCATTGAATTCATGGACTTCCACCACACTTTTGTATAGATTCATGACAAATCAGTGTGTGTATAAATAATAAATAAATAAATAAATAAATAAATAAAAGGGTGTAAAAGGACTTACTCATAAAGAGCAGGGCGACCAGACATGGCAGAAGTGGGAACCCCATGAACAATAGTTGATCTGACCAATATTAACAGAAATATAATCTCTCAATAAGAACAATACATAAGAAATTGAAGAGAAATTAAAGTAATATCTATGCTAATCATCATTTAACACACATTTTCAGAGAGTATGCAATTTAATTGTGGCGAAAATAATTTAGATCAATTTATTTCTATCTTTTTTTTAGTTCCAAATTTTTTGCACAGCTATAGGTTGAAAGAGTCCGAGGTGCGCTAGGGGAGAAGTGTAGCTGATCCGAGATGCGCGGGGAGGAGAAGCGCAGCCGGTACCGGATAGTAGAGTCCGAATGGAACGGACAGCATAGAGTACTGCATGTAACAGGGAAACCATACAGCAGTACGTAACACCTAACACATTCAATAACAAACAAGGGAGGGAGTGAAAGTGAGGAGCTTATGTAGAAGCAGGGCGGAGTGATGATGAGCCCCAGGTGTGCGTGGTTAAGCCTGGAGCTCCAGGGAGATCGGAGGCATGAAAGTCACAAAAGGGGGCGTGGCAAGTGGATCCCTGACATTACCCCCCCACAGAGGGGGCGGCACATGACGCCCCAAACCCACCGATGCCCGGAGGGCCAGGGCACTCGGAGGAGGACCCCGGTGTCCGTCCAGGGTCGAAAGGGGCCTGGTCAGAACCGTCGCGGAACCGGGGAAGGCCAGGGAGGACTCGAGGCGGAGCGACAACCCCGGTGGAGAGCCGGAACCGGACGATGCCCATCCTGAAGACACGGTTCGAAACCACGCCCTCAGCGGAGGTACGAAACAGCGCACAGCTCATCGCGGAGGCCAGGAATGGAGCGGAAGCACCGGCGAAGACCGGAGGCAGAGCCAAGAGCGGAGGCAGGGAGAAGGCCGGAGATGGAGAAACGGCTCCAGCGCCGACCAGGGACAGAGAGCTGCCTGTAGCGGAGACCGGGGACAGAGGGGACGTCTGCAGAGGAGGCTGGAGGCGGAGAGACAGCTCCGTCGTAGGACAGGGACCAAGCTCTCGGGGACACACTGGAGCGGAGGGGTGCTCTCGGGGACACACTGGAGCAGAGAGAAGCTCACAGGGACTCTCTGGAGCGGAGAGGAGCTCACCTGGAGGTCCTTGGGCGGAGCTGTGCTCACCTGGAGGTCCTGGGGCAGAGGGGAGCCGTCCTGGAGGGCCTGGAGCAGGGCGGAGATCTCCTGGAGGTCCTGGGGTGGAGCAGAGCCGTCCTGGAGGGCCTGGAGCAGGGTCTGGAGCAGGGTGGAGATCCCCTGGAGGTCCTGGGGTGGAGCGGAGCTCTCTGGGAAACTCTGGTGCGGAACGGAGCTCTCCGGGAAACACTGGGGGGATCCGTGCTCTCGGGAGCGGGAGAGAGATGGTGGAGATCCGCGGTGACCATCCCTAATTCCCTTGTGAGAAGCCGGATAAAATGGGCGCACAAGCCGAATTCGCCTCCAGTCGCGCTCCACAACTCACTGGCCAGAGAGAAGGATTCTCCAGACAGTAGAGAAATATGGAACGTGATCTTCGCTCCTTCTGAGTAGTAGGAAGACGAACACAACTCCATGTATCCGCCTACGCTCCGTAAAAATCCGTCCCACTCAGCCCTGTCGCCGGAGAAGTGAGCCGGGAAATCCATGACGTCATCATGGGGGCGTGGCGCTGCCGAGCATGATCCGCGTGAAACGGCAGCGGACTTCCGGGTTTTTCCCGAGGCGGAGCTTGACTGCCGCTTTATCGCGGCAGAGCGAATCCTACCTCCGAGGTTCGGTTCGCGCCGGGACCACGGCGGTAGTCCGATCATATTCCGCCTTTTTTTTTTTATATATATATATATTCCTTTTCAGGGGTTCGTTATTCTGTCAGGGTGCGGTGTAAAACAGGAGGCGGACGCCGGAATACAGCTCGCTCAGCTTTAATGATGAGATAGAGGGAGAGAGATACACACAAGCACACTCACACACGCACGCACACACACACTCACGCACACACACGGCAGTCCTTAGGTTGAAAGAGTCCGAGGTGCGCTAGGGGAGAAGTATACCTGATCCGAGATGCGCGGGGAGGAGAAGTGCAACCGGTACCGGATAGTAGAGTCCGAATGGAACGGACAGCATAGAGTACTGCATGTAACAGGGAATCCATACAGCAGTACGTAACACCTAACACATTCAATAACGAACAAGGGAGGGATTGAAAGTGAGGAGCTTATGTAGAAGCGGGGTGGAGTGATGATGAGCCCCAGGTGTGCGTGGTTAAGCCTGGAGCTCCAGGGAGAGTGGAGGCATAAAAGCCACAAAAGGGGGCGTGGCAGGTGGATCCCTGACATTTATAAGACGATAGCTTTTTTTAAATTTTATTTATTTTATTTGTTTTATTTGCCTAAAAACAGTTTTTGTTGTGTGGGTATGTGCAACAGATTTTGTACTTGATGCTGCAATATCCAATATCATTTTTGATATTGTATTAAAATAGATCTAACAAGAACCCAGCCATTAGGGAGGCACAAGCCAGTGCACTCTTAGTGCCGGTCCCAAGCCCGGATAAATGGGGAGGTTTGCCTTAGGAAGGGCATCCAGCGTAAAACATGTGCCAAATCAAATATGCGGGTCACGATTAAGAATTTCATACCGGATCGGTCGAGGCCCGGGTTAACAACGACCGCCACAGGTATCTTTAGCCAACAGGGTACCGGTGGAAATTGGGCTACTGTTGGCCGAAGGAGGAGAAGGAGAGGAGGAAGACGTCTACAGAGGCGACAGGGAAAGGAGAAGTGTAGGAGAGTGGAGGTTCGGGTTGGTACTTTAAATGTTGGCACTATGACTGGTAAAGGGAGAGAGTTAGCTGATATGATGGAGAGGAGAAAGGGTAGATATGTTGTGTGTTCAGGAGACCAAGTGGAAAGGGAGTAAGGCCAGAAACATTGGAGGTGGGTTTAAACTGTTCTATCATGGTGTGGATGGAAAGAGAAATGGTGTAGGTGTGATTCTGAAGGAAGAGTACAGTAAGAGTGTAGCGAAGGTGAAGAGAGTTTCTGATAGGGTGATGATCGTAAAGGTGGAAGTTGAAGGGATGATGATAAATGTCATCAGTGCCTATCCTCCACAAGTCGGATGTGAGATGGAGGAGAAGGAAAGATTCTGGAGTGAATTAGATGAAGTGGTAGATGGTGTACCTAGAAATGAACGATTGGTGATTGGGGCAGACTTTAATGGACATGTAGGTGAGGGGAACAGAGGTGATGAGGAGGTGATGGTGGGTATGGCCTAAAGGAGAGAAATGTGGAAGGGCAGATGGTGGTAGATTTTGCTAAAAGGATGGAAATGGCAGTGCTTAATACGTATTTTAAGAAGAAGGAGGATCATAGGGTGACCTATAAGAGTGGAGGAAGGTGCACACAGGTGGACTATGTTCTATGTAGGAGATGCAACCTGAAGGAGATTGGAGACTGTAAGGTGTTGGCAGGGGACAGTGTAGCTAGACAGCATCGGATGGTGGTCTGTAGGATGGTTTTGGAGGCAAAGAAGAAGAGGAGGAGAGTAAGGACTGAAAGAAGAATAAGATGGTGGAGACTGAAGGAGGAAGACTGTAGTGTGAGGTTCAGGGAAGAGGTCAGACAGAGGCTCGGTGGTGGTGAAGAGGTGCTGGATGATTGGGAAACTACTACAGGAGTGATGAGGGAGGTAGCTAGAAAGGTACTTGGTGTGACATCTGGAAATAGACAGGAAGAGAAAGAGACGTGGTGGTGGAATGAGGAAGTGCAGGAGAGCATAAGGGGAAAGAGGTTAACAAAACAGAAGTGGGATCGACAGGGTGATGAGAAAAGTAGGCAGGAGTACAAGGAGATGTGACAGCAGGTAAAGAGGGATGTGGCGAAAGCCAAGGAAAAGGCATACGAGGAGCTGTATGAGAGATTGAACACTAAGGAAGGAGAAAAGGATTTGTACCGATTGGTCAGGCAGAGGGACCGAGCTGGGAAGGATGTGTTGCAAGTTAGAGCAATAAAGGATGGAGATGGAAATGTATTGACTAGTGAGGAGAGTGTGTTGAGAAGATGGAGGGAGTATTTTGAGCAGCTGATGAACGAGGAAAATGAGAGAGAGAGAGAGAAGGTTGGATGATGTGGAGTTAGTAAAGCAGGAAGTGGATAAGATTAGTAAGGAGGAAGTGAGAGCAGCGATTAAGAGGATGAAGAGTGGAAAGTCAGTTGGACCAGATGACATACCGATAGAAGCATGGAGATGTTTAGGAGAGATGGCAGTGGAGTTTTTAACCAGATTGTTTAACATGATTTTGGAAGGTGAGAGGATGCCTGAGGAATGGAGAAGGAGTGTGCTGGTACCAATCTTTAAGCATAAGGGAGATGTGCAGACCTGCAGTAACTACAGGGGAATTAAATTGATCAGTCACACCATGAAGTTATGGGAAAGAGTAGTGGAAGCCAGGCTGAGAGAAGAGGTGACCATCTGTGAGCAACAGTATGGTTTCATGCCGAGGAAGAGCACCACAGATGCCTTATTTGCTTTGAGAACGTTGATGGAGAAGTATAGAGAAGGACAGAAGGAGCTGCATTGTGTATTTGTGGATTTAGAGAAAGCGTACGACAGGGTGCCAAGAGAGGAGTTGTGGTATTGTATGAGGAAGTCAGGTGTTTTAGAGAAGTATGTGAGGGTGGTGCAGGACATGTATGAGGACAGTGTGACAGCAGTGAAGTGTGCAGTAGGAACGACAGACTGGTTCAAGGTGAAGGTTGGACTGCATCAAGGATCAGCCCTGAGCCCTTTCCTGTTTGCAGTGGTGATGGACAGGTTGACGGACGAGGTCAGACAGGAGTCTCCCTGGACTATGATGTTTGCTGATGATATTGTGATTTGTGGTGAGAGTAGTGAGCAGGTTGAGAAGAGCCTGGAGAGGTGGAGTTACGCGCTGGAGAGGAGGGGCATGAAAGTCAGTAGGAGTAAGACAGAGTACATGTGTGTGAATGAGAGGGAGGGCAGTGGAGTGGTGCGGTTGCAGGGAGAAGAGGTGGAGAAGGTGGAGGAGTTCAGGTACCTGGGGTCAACAGTGCAAAGTAATGGAGAGTGTGTTAGGGAATTAAAGAAAATAGTGCAGGCAGGGTGGAGTGGGTGGAGAAGAGTGACAGGAGTGATTTGTGATAGTAGGGTATCTGCAAGAATAAAAGGAACTGTGGTGAGACCTGTGATGTTGTATGGTTTAGAGACAGTGGCATTGAGTAAAAGGCAAGAGGTGGAGCTGGAGGTAGCAGAGCTGAAGATGTTAAGGTTTTCGTTGGGAGTGACGAGGATGGACAAGATTAGAAATGAGTTTATTAGAGGGACAGCGCATGTTGGACGTTTTGGTGACAAGGTGAGGGAGGCGAGATTGAGATGGTTTGGACATGTGCAGAGGAGGGACATGAGTTATATTGGTAGGAGAATGCTGAGGATGGAGACACCAGGAAGGAGGAAAAGAGGAAGACCAAGGAGGAGGTTCATGGATGTGGTGAGAGAAGACATGCAGGTAGTTGGTGTAAAAGAGGCAGATGTAGAGGACACGGTGGTATGGAGACGGATGATCCGCTGTGGCGACCCCTAATGGGAGCAGCCGAAAGAAAAAGAAAAGAAAGAAAAGAGATCTAACAAGTATTTTTTTTTTTTTTTTCAGTTGAACAACTGAATGCAGCTGAAAGCTCCAGTGCAACTCAAGATTTATATTCCCAAACTAAAGCTACTGTAAAAGAAAGATAACAATAACTGAATTTTTGGTTTTACTACGTCCAGAATTCTTTTTTTTTATTTTTTATCAATCATATTTCCTGATAATTTTTTTTTAAAGGAATCACTATTCAAAAATAAACAAACAATTAATTCATAGCTTAGCAATAAACAAATAATTGAATGAATTCCTTATCAGCATAAATTTAAAAATTAATACAAATAAATCAATCAAACACTTACCAGGCTGTAAACCACTTTTACTGTGTCTGCAGAATATCACTGCAAATCATTTACATGAGGAGAGAATCACCCTCTCTATATATACACACATTTTAACAGGAAACAAATCGAAAATATGCGGCCGTACAATAGTGATTTTCTTGTTTTTCTTGTTTCTTGATCCTTATCGGGAAATTACCTTATGCTACAAGAGAGAATAGATTCATAATGGTTTTCAGAAATTACATAACAGAAATGACATTTTTTTTTTTTTTTATTTAAACTTAAAAAGTTAAAATTATTTAGGAATTATTGCCAAAATAGATGAAAAGCTGATAAAGCAATGTTTTCTACTCATTGTACTGTTCTGAGAATTATTTTAGAAATGAAAATAAGAGAAAACCAGAAGAAGTGATAATAATTCACCCCCTTTTTCTTTAAGCAAGTTAAATTAGTGCTCATATTTAAACCCAGCCATTAGGGAGGCACAAGCCAGTGCACTCTTAGTGCCGGTCCCAAGCCCGGGTAAATGGGGAGGGTTGCGTTAGGAAGGGCATCCAGCGTAAAACATGTGCCAAATCAAATATGCGGATCACAAATGAGAATTTCATACCGGATCGGTCGAGGCCCGGGTTAACAACGACCGCCACAGGTATCGTTAGCCGACAGGGTACCGGTGGAAATTGGGCTACTGTTGGCCGAAGGAGGAGAAGGAGAGGAGGAAGACGTCTACAGAGACGGCAGGGAAAGGAGCAGTGTAGGAGAGTGGAGGTTCGGGTTGGTACCTTAAATGTTGGTACTATGACGGGTAAAGGGAGAGAGGTAGCTGATATGATGGAGAGAAGAAAAGTAGATATGCTGTGTGTTCAGGAGACCAAGTTGAAAGGGAGTAAGGCCAGGAGCATTGGAGGTGGATTTAAACTGTTTTATCATGGTGTGGATGGAAAGAGAAATGGTGTAGGGGTGATTCTGAAGGAAGAGTACAGTAAGAGTGTAGTGGAGGTGAAGAGAGTTCTGATAGGGTGATGATTGTGAAGGTGGAAGTTGAAGGGATGATGATAAATGTCATCAGTGCCTATGCTCCACAAGTTGGCTGTGAGATGGAGGAGAAGGAAAGATTCTGGAGTGAATTAGATGAAGTGGTAGATGGTGTACCTGGGAAAGAACGATTGGTGATTGGGGCAGACTTTAATGGGCATGTAGGTGAAGGGAACAGAGGTGATGAGGAGGTGATGGGTAGGTATGGTTTTAAGGAGAGGAATGTGGAAGGGCAGATGGTGGTGGATTTTGCTAAAAGGATGGAAATGGCAGTGGTGAACACTTATTTTAAGAAGAAGGAGGATCATAGGGTGACGTATAAGAGTGGAGGAAGGTGCACACAGGTGGACTATGTGCTATGCAGGAGATGCAACCTAAAGGAGATTGGAGACTGTAAGGTGTTGGCAGGGGACAGTGTAGCTAGACAGCATCGGATGGTGGTCTGTAGGATGGTTTTGGAGGCGAAGAAGAAGAGGAGGAGAGTGAGGACTGAAAGAAGAATAAGATGGTGGAAACTGAAGGAGGAAGAGTGTAGTGTGAGGTTCAGGGAAGAGGTCAGACAGAGGCTCAGTGGTGTTAAGGAGGTTTGGGATGATTGGGCAACTACTGCAGGAGTGATGAGGGAGGCAGCTAGAAAAGTACTTGGTGTGACATCTGGAAATAGAAAGGAAGACAAGGAGACGTGGTGGTGGAATGAGGAAGTGCAGGAGAGCATAAGGAGAAAGAGGTTGGCAAAACGGAAGTGGGATAGACAGAGTGATGAGAAAAGTAGGCAGGAGTACAAGGAGATGCGGCAGCAGGTTAAGAGGGATGTGGCGAAAGCCAAGGAAAAGGCATACGAGGAGCTGTATGAGAGGTTGAACACTAAGGAAGGAGAAAAGGATTTGTACCGATTGGCCAGGCAGAGGGACCGAGCTGGGAAGGATGTACTGCAAGTTAGAGCAGTAAAGGATGGAGAGGGAAATGTGTTGACTAGTGAGGAGAGTGTGTTGAGAAGGTGGAGGGAGTATTTTGAGCAGCTGATGAATGAGGAAAATCAGAGAGAGAGAAGGTTGGATGATGTGGAGTTGGTGAAGCAGGAAGTGGATAGGATTAGTAAGGAGGAAGTGAGAGCAGCGATTAAGAGGATGAAGAGTGGAAAGTCGGTTGGACCAGATGACATACCGGTAGAAGCGTGGAGATGTTTAGGAGAGATGGCAGTGGAGTTTTTGACCAGATTGTTTAACAGGATTTTGGAAGGTGAGAAGATGCCTGAGGAATGGAGAAGAAGTGTGCTAGTACCGATCTTTAAGCATAAAGGAGATGTGCAGTCTTGCAGTAACTACAGGGGAATTAAGTTGATCAGTCACACCATGAAGTTATGGGAAAGAGTAGTGGAAGCCAGGCTGAGAGAAGAGGTGACCATCTGTGAGCAACAGTATGGTTTCATGCCGAGGAAGAGCACCACAGATGCCTTATTTGCTTTAAGAATGTTGATGGAGAAGTATAGAGAAGGACAGAAGGAATTGCATTGTGTATTTGTGGATTTAGAGAAGGCGTACGACAGGGTGCCAAGAGAGGAGTTGTGGTATTGTATGAGGAAGTCAGGTGTGTCAGAGAAGTATGTGAGGGTGGTGCAGGACATGTATGAGGACAGTGTGACGGCAGTGAAGTGTGCAGTAGGAACGACAGACTGGTTCAGGGTGAAGGTTGGACTGCATCAAGGATCGGCCCTGAGCCCTTTCCTGTTTGCAGTGGTGATGGACAGGTTGACGGACGAGGTCAGACAGGAGTCTCCCTGGACTATGATGTTTGCGGATGATATTGTGATTTGTTGTGAGAGTAGGGAGCAGGTTGAGAAGAGCCTGGAGAGGTGGAGATATGCGCTGGAGAGAAGGGGAATGAAACTCAGTAGGAGTAAGACAGAATACATGTGTGTGAATGAGAGGGAGGGCAGTGGAGTTGTGTGGTTGCAGGGAGAAGCGCTGGAGAGGGTGGAGGAATTCAGGTACCTGGGGTCAACAGTGCAAAGTAATGGTGAGTGTGTTAGAGAAGTGAAGAAAAGAGTGCAGGCAGGGTGGAGTGGGTGGAGAAGAGTGACAGGAGTGATTTGTGATAGTAGAGTATCTGCAAGAATGAAAGGGAAAGTTTATAGGTCTGTGGTGAGACCTGCGATGTTGTATGGATTGGAGACAGTGGCATTGAGTAAAAGACAGGAGGTGGAGCTGGAGGTAGCAGAGCTGAAGATGTTGAGGTTTTCGTTGGGAGTGACGAGGATGGATAAGATTAGAAATGAGTTTATTAGAGGGACAGCGCATGTAGGATGTTTTGGTGACAAGGTGAGGGAGGCGAGATTGAGATGGTTTGGACATGTGAAGAGGAGGGACATGAATTATATTGGTAGGAGAATGCTGAGGATGGAGCCACCAGGTAGGAGGAAAAGAGGAAGGCCAAGGAGGAGGTTTATGGATGTGGTGAGGGAAGACATGCAGGTAGTTGGTGTAAAAGAGGCAGATGTAGAGGACAGGGTGGTATGGAGACAGATGATCCGCTGTGGCGACCCCTAATGGGAGCAGCCGAAAGAAGAAGAAGAAATTAGTGCTCATATTTCATTTACACAGTGAATGAATAAATCTTTCTCAAGACCTGCTGTCATGAAGATCGTGATCGAACTGCCCCTGAAGTTCCTAAGTGGCTATAAATGTCTACAGGTCTTTTGTGTTTTTGCGTTGATTTGAAAAGCCTCGAATCATGCGGACGTTCCTATTAAACAAAGTTATGTATATGACTATATTAACATCCTGACAAGCAACCAAGTCTCTTTATGGAACTATACACATGATTAAAACATTGGTGTGAAAATATGAAACTTCAGCATTAATGAGGAATTTATTATAATAATAATTGTTCCCCTGAGAGCATGAAATAATGGTTGCATTGCTCATAGTGTAATTATCTATAACAGTAACATGACAGATATTTTAATTAAATACAACATTGCCAGCAATATATTTAATACTCTATTAAACAGCATGTACTACAAGAACACTGTCGATCATAATATTACTTTATTAAAAAACATCCCACAGCCAGTCAGTCTGGTCTGACAAGTGCATATTTAATCTTTATTTCCTGCTGCGTTTGCCTACATAATGCATGCAAAAACAACTCTAAATCTAAAATTCTTTAATCACCGGTGTTTTTTTATATTTTTTATTATAATAGAATCATCAGTACATGCAGAATATAAATAGTAACGAGGATCAGATGATGATTGGGTCGAAATTATAGAAATGATTTGCATTTCATTTTTTGTGTTGCATCTTGTTTCTCATTTCTGTTCAAATTCACATTGTATTTAGGATTCTTTTTTCTTTCTTTCATTATAATTTCTTTTATTTTTTGCCCACAAAAACAGCCATCGTTGCCTTGAGGTAACAAACTCCAAAATCGCTAGAAATTAAATTTGAAAATAAAAATAAAAATTTTAAATTGTATTTTGAATGGACATATCAAAACAATGTAAACATTTATTTAGCCACTGGTATAAAAGATTAGTGTTCACTGCTTATAAATGAGAAAATGCAATTGTGTCCTCCAGTGGTGGGCCATCAGGGCCAGCAAGGGCTTCTCTGCTGGCCTAAACACTATCAGAAGCACTGACCTAACATTCTCTTGGCTACAGTACATGTATGTAGATGTTAGATGTTTTTGTCCAATCAGATTTCAGCCTTTATATGCTGCCATGTCAATCTAATCTGCCCAGGGCCTTCATAATCAGTAGTGCTGGCCGATGTACCTTAAACTATATTATCAACGGGTCTGTTTCTTTAACCAATCAGATTTCAAATTCGCCTCACAGGGCAGCTAGCTGGCCCAGAATAGTGTCAGCATTTTTCCATGCTCTGATTGGTTGGTCAGAGGGAAACTGTTACAGCTAAGTTCGACTGGCAAAACACGTGTGTAGCGCTGCACACATTAATACATCTGAGTTAGAGTTTTATGCCCACAATGGCTAACAGAGGAAGAGAAATTTATTTGGTCTCGGACATACATGTGTTTAGCATTAAATAGTTTGTTTGCATCTCTGGATGGTAATTTATCTGTGACTGTTCAAA
>JAAIIK010020706.1:0-12901 GCA_014706435.1 Silurus glanis
CTCATTACAACTAAATAATTCATGGTTAAGGGCCTTGTTTGGAGGCATAGCAGTGACATCTCTCAGACACCAGTGGTAGCTCAGTGGTTAGGATGTTGGACTTTGATCGGAAGGTCGTGAGTTCAAATCCCAGCAATACCAAGCTCGAACAAGTCCTGCTCAGTTGTATGAATGAGATAACTGTAAGTTGTTCTGGATAAGATGTCTGGCAAATACTGCAAATCTTTTAATATTTTAACTCACAATCTTTTAGCCAAAGGTCATCTTATCCACTGAGCTACCACTACCCTTTTAAACTGTCTACATCTCCATCCATGCTAATAAGATAAAAGGGTGTTGAACTTATGTAAGATAAAAACACCATGAGGTCATACTGGTTATGGAAAGAGTCTCCAGTGCTGTTGAGTTGTAACAATTGGGATTAAAGCCGTCGTCAATCCTAATTAACTTCAAGAGAGAGAAAAAACATGGGTCTGGTGATAGATAACCTGTTTACAGCTGCTATTTTAAACAATATCATTGGCATTAATGTATTTAATTAAAGTGGTGTAAAAGAAATAAAACCCTTATGCAGCTGTTGTGCATTTTGCTCTTACAGCATCCTTTTTCATTGCTACTACAATAGAACAGAAGCCAAAACCTTCTGACCAATTAGAGAAGAACATTTAACAGTGCTTGCAAAAATCTTTTTATACTCATAACTGAGAACTTCACTAGAAACCTCTTCAAGTGAACACTAAATACGTCATGCAAAAGCATTTACATTAATGACATTTAGGACACCTGGTCATAAGTATGGGATGTGTTTTTTAAGCAACACCATTCCCTCCAGTCTTCTGGGAAGATGTTTTTTTTAGACTGTGGAGTGTGCCTACTGGAGATTTGTGCTTACCCAGACACAAGGGTGTTAGTAGAGTCGGGACCTGATGTAGGTGAGGAGGCAGTGCTTACATTCATTATGTTCAATAAGGTTGAGGTCAAAGCTCTATAGCAGGAGATCTTCCTCTCTAACCCATGTAAAGCAGATCTTCATGGAGCTGGCTTTGAGCACAGGTGCATTGTCATGCTGGAACACGTTCGGGTCTCCTAGTTCAAGTAAATGGAAAATTTCATGCTACAGCATCCAAAGACGTCTGATACAATTGTGTGCCTCCAACTTCGTGGTAACAGTTTGGGAAAGAACCAAATATGGCTGAAAAAGTCAAGTGTTCCAATACTTTTGTCCATATAATGTACATGTTGGACCACAAAGCTGCCAGGCTCTAATTTGGCCAAGCAACCATCAGTGGCAGTGGTTTCTAGAGTGCATTGTTCATATTTTAGTCAAGACCCACCCAGTAATTGCATGCAGGCCCTTTTCAAAGACTGCTGGTCACGGGTGCAGTAAATCCAAGCAAGTACAGGGAACTCTTGGAGTGATGGAGGAACACATCCCAGATCGGTCACAAGTTCACCAATTACTTCCGAAACCATGTAACAAGAAATCGAAAATAGCATAACTAGGATATTTCTCCCAATAATGCTGTCAAGCTTATGAGGATTTGCTCAATTAAAACAAAACCTTTGATGCAAGAGTGTCATATAAATGGTACATTTTTCTGTGCAAGTAATGTTAGATTTGGGTCTAATTACTGTCTGGAGATTTGTGTATTGGCCTGATTATATTTTATTACTGGCTCACAGATTACTTGCCATATTTGATGTAACTAAACCTTTAGAGAGTCTGTCCGTAATGCTGTACAATGGCAGGAACCCTTGTCGAATTTCTCCCACAGGATGAACCATGGTCCAACCAGAGGCTATGAGAAGGACGTCGGGGCAAAGACCACGCACAGGGCAATGTATCCAGAGAGCTCCATGAACCTTGCAAACTACACCCACCTAGTGCTGGTGCCATTTAAAGTTTTGGATCTGCAGTGGCTCATTAGTGCTTTCACCACCAAGAACATTACACGGTGAGAAGACAGGGACCAGGAGTAAAACTAGAAGTGAAGAATGGTGTTTGTTTTCTCATCTCACATTTAATGATTTTATTTTCCTTGTTAATTTTAGCACATATCTTCGCGTGAAGCCGACAGTAAAAGCGAACAAGGACAAGGTGAGTAGCAGAAAAGTTTGGCCAATTCACTTAGATACTTGGGGGTAGAATTGGTAGCTCCATCAATCGCCACCAATCCTGAGTGCACTGGGATGTGTATTGGATAATACATTGTGCATCTCAATGAGTCAGGAAGAGAAAAAGTCAATTTTTTGTGGTGCAAAAAATAATGCTAATGATAAATAATGAATAAAATTGCTGTAATTATGTAATTATATTTATTAATAATAAATAATTGATGATAATAATGAAGGGCGTGTTGGTGTAATTATGCAGGATCTCTATTACTCTATTTTAGGACTAAATGTGGGACTAAGTGTAGTATTTATGCAATACATGTAAATGTTAATTTGTATAGCGGCTATGTGTTAACAACATATCATAATTACTATATAATTGCATTCAAAACAGGTTTTTTCACATACAGCTGTCACTTTCAAAACCACAAAGTCAGGAAATGTAACTTTAAAACACATTGACTCTAATTGCTACAAAGCACTGACACTGGAGATTCCTTATGTAAAATGTCTCCTCAGAAAGAGATTTATAGACATAAGATGCCCTGCCCTTATTAAATAAGAGCGATCGGCTCTTTCTGCGACTAGTCCACTGTAGCGATATTGCTAAAGTGCGTATCAGTTACTATACTAGATCAAAGTTTGCTTTGATTTGGATCTACCAAAAACGAAAGACGTTTTTTGATGTCGTTTTCAAAGGTGATGATCATTAATCCAGAGTTTTCGAGGTACATCTACGAAAGCTGGCTGAAGAAACAAGGGAAATATCCCTCCACTGGCTTCATCATGCTCATGTTGGCGATGCACATCTGCGACCAGGTAAAAACTTTAAAATGATTATTACTATAAGTAAAATTACCTTTCGCATATGTATCATAAATACTGCAGCCAATAAATCATTAGTCTGCGTGACCTGGATTGAATGCCAGGCCAAAAATAACTAAATAACTAAACGATGAAGATTCTTAAGAAATAAAGCACAACAAAACACAACAATTTATTCCCTTTATTTGTTTCCCAACAAAAAACACAAGGAGAAATAATGAGTATAATAGAGAGGTTCCCTGGTAGTCTAGTGGTTAGGATGCGGCGCTCTCACCGCTGCGGCCCGGGTTCGATCCCCAGTCAGGGAACCAACCCCAGCCACTCTCAGTGCCGGTCCCAAGCCCGGATAAATGGGGAGGGTTGCGTTAGGAAGGGCATCCAGCGTAAAAACGTGCCAAATCAAACATGCAGAGGATCCGCTGGGGCGACCCCTAACGGGAGAAGCCGAAAGAAAGGTTTTTTTTAATAGAGATTAAATGGCACATTAGCATATGAAAAAGCCTAATTTCTAATGTTGTTTTTTAAATACAATGGTACAGTCTGACTCCTCACTTCTCTCTCTCTCTCTCTCTCTCTCTCTCTTTCTGTCGCAGGTGAATGTATTCGGATTCGGGGCCAGTGCAAACGGACGATGGTACCATTACTTTGACCACTGGCATCATCCGTTAGTCAATTCTGGTGTACACAGAGGAGGAGTCGAATATGAGCTCATTCTGAAACTTGAGCAGCAACAGAGGATTAAACTGTACAGGGGATGGGGATAGAGTCAGTTAAAGTGCTCCATTTTTTCAAGTAAAATTATTACATGTTACAAATGTAAAAACAATGACAGAAAAAAAATATCTTGTTTTATTAAAAAGCCTTTTAAACACACTGTGAATAAACCTGTGTGCTCTTGTTCTAGACTTTTCGTTATTTCTGTCAAACCAACAGCTAGTTTGAACAAATCGCATTTCATTTTTGCTTTTCCAACAATACCAGAGCTTTTAGCCATTTAGGCCTGGACAAAATGAGCTCAAATCCAGTTTTATTTTATATAAAATCTAAAATAATGTAGACTGTAACCCAACCAGTAATACAGCTAATTTGGGGGTCAGCAACCTGCAGCTCTGGAGCTGTATGCGGCTTTTCACCTCCCCTACTGTGGCTCCCTGTAGCCTTAGCAAAATGTCATGTAAATAAAAATCGTTTTATAGTTGTTTTATTTTTTGTTACACAGTGGACAGTGTTTCAAAGCTAACAATCCTTATATTGGCATCCAAGGCAACAGAAAATAAAGTTTTAATATTTTATCTATCAAGCCATACGTCATTTCCTGTTTCCTTCCCGCACCTTGACGTGTAGCTGATATTGATGTCCAGACCCCTGAAATTCTCAGAGTTTAATTCTGCAAAGAAAGATTTTTCAAATGAAGTCACATTAGTGACATCTAGTGGTGCAAGTAGATGACTATCGTCTCTAGGTTACATATGTAACCATAGTTCCCCGAGGGAACAAGACGCTGCATCGCAACGCTTTGGGAATGCCTCACGTTGTCCACGCTCTGAACCACGTGTGAAATCTGGCCAATAGGCAAGTCGTGACGTCGGCAGCAGGCGACGTTGCAACAACCAGGAGCTACAAAATGGCTGCACTGTGGTAGCAACATTAGCTTCTGCAAAAAGAGAAGGTAAGCGCCGCAGCAATGCAGGGAGTGTGGCCCGGGGACGCAGCGTCTCGTTCCCCCTTCGGGGAACTAGGGTTACATTCATAACCTAGAGACGTTACCCATACGGGAACTCTATCTGCTTCACAACGCTTTGGGAACGAGTGTCCAATCACACCACACTGACCAGACCCTGCCTAGTGTGTGAGAGCCTCACAACCAGCATTTAGGACATAGGAGCCCAGAGTGGCTCTACGGTCGAGGTCATAAAACCTGACGAAGGTCAGTGGGGTGGACCAGCCTGCAGCGTCGCAGATGTCCTGGAGTGAGATTCCAGCAGACCAGGCCATAGAGGCCACCACACTGGAGTGGAGTGAGCCTTGACCCAGAGCGGAGCAGGGAGACCAGAGGACTCATAAGACGATGAGATAGCATCCACTACCATCCTGCTAAGAGTTATTGGCAGGGAATCCCTTCCTTTTTGAGCCATAGCAGACAAACAGTTGCTGCGACTTTCTCCACGGACTCCTCCTTTGAAGAAACGTGTCCAGAACTCGCATAGAACACAGCTGGTTTTGCTTCTCCTGGTCGGGGGCTAGGAACAGAGGAGGGCAGAATGCCTGCAGCACAACAGGTCGTGAGGGAGCTGTAGGCACCTTAGGTATGTACCCAGGTTTTGGGTATAGGAATGCACTGGCCATGCCAGGGGCAAACTCCAAGCGAGACAAGGCCACGGACAGAGCCTGTAGGACCCTCTTCAGGGAGGAAATTGCCAGGAGGAAAGCATTCTTCACAGACAGGTACCTAAGGGCCACTTTGGCCAGGGGCTCTAAGGGGGGCTCCGATAGAGCCGCCAGCACAACGGCTAAGTCCCAGACAGGCACTCTGGGTCGCGTCCCAGGCCTCAGCCTCCGGGCGCCGCAGAGGAAACGTGTCATAAGAGGGTGCCTACCCAGCGACTGCCCCACAGGCAGGGTAATATAAGCCGCAATAGCGGACACGTAAACCTTCAGGGTTGAATGAGTCAACCTTGTGGCAAACTGTTCCTGCAAGAACTCCAGAAATGAACCAACCGGGCAGTTAACTGGGCAGTTGACTGTTGATTTCTATAAAGCTGCTTTAAAACAATTTCTGTTGGGAAAAGCGCTATAGAAATAAACTTGACTTGACTTGACTTAACTGGGTCTCACTGGTGGTGCTCACACCACATCGTGAACAGACGACACCTTGCGGCATACGACCTCCCGGTGAACTCTCTCCAGAACTCGTACAGACGCGGCCTCGGCCATGTCTGCACCATGTCTGCACCATGGCGTCCAGCCCAAATGGGGCTGCCATGCTTAAACAGAATCTCACACACAAAGCGCTTACCTGAATAAGCAGAAGCTAATGTTGCTACCACTGCGCAGCCATTTTGTAGCTCCTGGTTGTGGCGCCCTAACCCTAACCCGCCGCCAATGTCACGACTTGCCTATTGGCCAGATTTCACACGTGGTTCAGAGCGTGGACAACGTAAGGCGATGCAAACCCAAAGCGTTGCGACGCAGTTTGATTTCCTGAACCGACCAAAATGGCTATTTTGGGATGCAGACCCATGAGAGGTCAGTAAAAGTGGTACTAGCTACTAATTGAATTAGTTACATTTTACAGTGTTTTTTGATATTATTCAATTATACTTACTTAATCTCCCATTGTCCCTAACTCAAGACACCAAACCAATCTGAGTTAGCAAGTTAGCTGAGCCTAAATTAAGCTGAACTGAGACATCTAGGTTAGATGTAAGTCAACTCTTTCAGTTGAATATTTGAGTTGAGCTTTTAAGTCAAATTTGTGAGCTCTTTGAGAAATATATGTATATTAGATGGGGCTTTGATTCAGATCTTTCAGTTAAAAATTTGACTTGCGTCTTTGAGTCACATCTATGAGTCAGATCTGAGTCAGATATTTAAGTTGGTTCTTTGGTTTTTATCTTTTGAGCTGATTTTGACTTTGGGCTAATTTTTTTTTTATCAGCAAATACATTTTGAATTGTAGTTAAGTAAAGTTAAGTAAACCAACACTTACACTTAAGTCAAGTAGAAACATACACTGAACTGACTCAAGTATAGTCACAAAAGATAAGATGTAAAGTGCCAAATCTTTTCAATTATATAGCACTGCGATTGCAACATACATTTTCCCAACAAAAACTCAGCCTGAAATGTTCAGTATAAACAGTACAGATGGTAATTGAGTTTCTCCAGAAATAATGTGAAAGATTATATAATCCACTATTTTCTTTTTTTTTTAACCCTCACAGATGGCGATTCGTGAAAAGACTCTCTCATCAACTCCAACCTTTCTGATATCTAAGTCAAGTCAAGTCCAGTTTATTTCTATAGCGCTTTTCACAACAGACATTGTCTCAAAGCAGCTTTACAGAATTTAAGTTACGAACAGTGAATGATGTGTATTTATCCCTGATGAGCAGCCATAGTGACTGTGGCAAGGAAAAGCTCCCTTAGATGTTATGCCTCAACTTATTTCATAATTATGAGATACTAAAACATAATTATGAGATACTAAGTCATAATTTTGAGTTAGTAACTCATAATTATGAGACCAGGATGAGGTGAATATCGATGCTTCTGCTAGAGACGATGTATGTGTGAGGTGCAGTTGTGGCTACAGTGAAAGAAGACATGTTGAATTGTGCTCATTGGGTTATTTGTTTTAGTAATGACATTCATTTTTACTATGAGATTCCTGTATGTGATGCAGCGCTCTGTTCTACTGTGCTTCTCTATAATACTGATGGTTTCTGTAGACGTGGCACCATAATGATGGTATTAAAAGGTGGGTTGGTTCAGACACCACTGAAGGCCTGGAGGTGAAATGCATGGCCTGATACTAGCTTTTAATAATGTACATTTTCTCAAAGCAGCTTTATAGAGATAAAAAGGTTATACAATTTAAATGTATATGTTAGTGCCTATATGTAAAACTCTTGCAAGTGTATTCCTTGTTTTAGCTTTTGATTCAGTATAAAGTCTTCATTTTATTTTTCTTTATTTGTGCTTTATACTGTCACTGTCACTGGCTGACTGAATGATTCATTTATTGTATGGAATTCTTTAAATAGTTCTTTAAAAAACTCTTCTGGGAAGATGTTCCACTGGATTTTCATTCAGACACGTGTGTGTTAGTAAAGTCAGGTAGTGATGTAGGTGGGGAAGGTGAGGAGGCCTGGGGTGCAGTCAGTGTTTACATTCATCCCAAAAGCTATTAAAGAGGGTTGAAGCTGGATAGCAGGAGATCTTCCACACATATTAAACCCATGGAAAGCAGATCTTCAGGGTGCTGGCTTTGTGCACGGGGGCATTGTCATGCTTAAACATGTTTAAGTGGAGCCTAGTTCAAGTGAAAGAAAAATTTTATTCATTCAATTTTATTTATTTTCTTTAAAAGTCTGTCTTGACGAGTAAGTGTATCTGCGACCAAATAAATCTTTTCTCTTCTGTCAGTCATTGTGAAATAAAAAAACAGCTATTAAATACACATGGATATATTTGAGATTGTGAAGTTTGCAACAGATGCGGATTGTGAGCCCTGACAAGTGCGCTCTCTGACCGTCCAATCAAAGGATTTGAAAATGTCCTGTGGGTGGTTAACTGTAATCTAAGTAGTGTAATCTAAGTAATTTATTTATTTATCTTCTTAAGATATCTTGTCACACATACATCTGTTACAAGTAATGGAATAAATAGGACAGATCGAATCAGCTTCTGAAGACCTTTGTGGACAACAGTGGGCAAAAAAATTATAGTCTATAACCTCAATACCAAATAAACTGGAATGCTGTGTAAAATGTAAATAAAAACAGAATACAGTTTTATGCAAATTTCATTTTATTTACAACAAAACATAGAAAACATATAAATTGTTTAACCTGAAGAAATGTACCATTCAAGGAATTTTTTTTTTTTGGAATTTGATGGCTGCAACATGACTCAAATAATTTCGGACTACTACTGTGTAGCATCACATCTACAGAAATAATGTGAGAGAGGTGTGATTGAGATGGTTTGTACATGTGCAGATGAAGGAATGATCTGCTGTGGCGACCCCTAATGGAAGAAGCCGAAAGAAGAGGAAGCAAGTTTTTAACAATGAACATTGCCCCAAGGTAGGTTTACAGAAATAATAGGTTGCTGTGACTAAGACTTGGATACAGGTTTAGTAGAATCCATTTGTGGTTTAATGGAAGTCCGAGAAACACACAAATACAAGAGACAGCAAGTGTCTGGTAGACAAAAGGGCAATCAGTGAGGCAAAACAAATCCATCAATGTAAAAAATGGTAATGAACTCCTTCAAGCTTAAACATGTCTAATTATCTGAAATATCAAGTTCTAAATCAATAACATTAAAAGGAAGCTCAATAATAGGAAAAATAAAAGTTTAGTTGTGTTTGGTACCCTAATTGATGTTGTTTGAGTTTACTTGAATTAATGACCTACTTGTTTGCTCTTTGTTGCTTTGAGTGTATGAGATTTATATTTAATAGAGAAAATCATAAATAAAGATTAAAAAAAATACATAAAAAAAGTAATCCCGCTGTTCATCGCTTGTGTATATATATGTGTGTATATATATATATATATATATATATATATATATATATATATATATATATATATATATATATATATATATATAAAAACCACTGCACTTACTCATTCGGGAGGCATGTTTTAATGAGGAACTTTGTTTTCAAGTACCATGGAAATGTCCTCCAGCATGAAAAGTAAATACAATAGAGAGAGAACAATGGCAGAGGAATCCCTTTGAGGTACAGTGGAAAATACAGTCCCTGACAAAAGTCTTGTCGCTTGTGTACAAATTGACCTGAAGTGCTGCTGAAATATATTTCTAATCAAGATTTTTTTTCAAGTAATGGCTCATTTTAATCCCAACAGCTTTTGTAATAATATTTCAGTGCAAAACGAAACTGTCAAAAAGTATTCTAATATTCACAGCTTGGTAAAGCCCATTGAGTGATTTACCAATTACTGGTAAGACATCAAGAAATCTTCAACTATGACAATTATGAGAACACGCATACAACAGACCAAATAGTTACAAGTACACACACAGTCCAGCTTATAGAAACCATATCTATTCCTCGTGTAGCAAAACCAAGAATTAAATACACAAAATCCAGAAATAATCTTATTACAGTTAAAACTGAAAAATGCCAGATAAACAAACACAACAAAGTTCTAAAGTTTGGTCTTTTAAACATTAGATCACTTGCACCCAAAGCACTGATTGTAAATGAGATGATCACAGATAATAATCTCGATGCACTCTGTCTCACTGAGACCTGGATTAAACCAGGTGATTATATGGGTCTAAACGAGTCGACACCGTCAGGATATGTTTATAAGCATGAGCCCCGTCAGACTGGTCGTGGGGGTGGTGTAGGAACCATTTATAGTGCCTCTCTTAATGTTAGTCAGATATTAGGATTCAGCTTTAAATCATTTGAAGTGCTCGTTCTTAAAATTTTACTTTCAGACATACATAGAAAACTCGCTCTGGTCACCGTGTACAGAGCCCCAGGGCCCTACGCTGATTTTCTTCAAGAGTTTGCTTGTTTTCTCGCAGACCTCTTGATCAATTTTGATAAAGTGCTGCTTGTAGGAGATTTTAATATTCATGTAGATGATGTAAACGATGCCCTAGGATTATCATTTGTCGACTTATTAAACTCTTTTGGGGTTAAACAAAACGTCACCGGACCAACTCATCGCTTTAACCACACATTATACTTAATAATATCCCACGGAGCAGACGTCACTGATATAGATATTTTACCTCAGAGTGATGACATCACAGACCATTATCTTATACTGTACACACTACCGGTAGAGCAGATTAGACGTGTTTCACCACGGTATCGACTTGGTAGGACTATTGTTCCGACCACTAAGGACAGATTCATAAATAACCTGCCTGATTTATCTCAGTTTCACACTAAACCCATAACTGCTAATAATCTTGATGAGATGGCGAACAACATAGACCGTATTCTCACTAGCACTTTAGACATTGTTGCCCCAATCCGGTTAAAAAAGGTTAGAGAACAAGCACCTGCACCTTGGTATAATAGTCATATGCATGCCCTCAAGAGAACAGCCCGTAATCTGGAGAGAAAATGGAGGAAAACTAAATTGGAGGTATTTAGAATTGCGTATAAAGACAGTATGCTCAGCTACAGACAGGCGCTAAAAGCTGCTAGAGCTGAACACCTGAGCAAACTCATAGAAAATAACAAAAACAATCCCAGGTTCCTTTTCAGTACAGTAGCTAAACTAACTACAAATCAGGGATCTGAAAAATGTGTTCCATCACAGTTTAGTAGTGAAGACTTTATGAATTTCTTCACTGAAAAAATAGATAACATTAGAAAAACAATTGTGGCAGTTCAACCTCTGACAGCATCTCCTGACACAATCTTACCTACAACTTCACAACGACACTGTTTTACATGTATAGGACAGGAAGAGCTGTATGATGCTATTATCAAAGCTAAATCAACAACATGTCAGTTAGATCCAATTCCCACTAAACTACTAAAGGAAGTGTTCCATACAGCTGGTGAGCCTCTTCTGAATATTATTAACTCCTCACTATCGTTAGGTCATGTCCCTAAATCCCTCAAGCTAGCAGTTATTAAGCCCCTCATTAAAAAACCTAATCTGGATCCAAACACGCTATTGAATTACAGACCCATTTCAAATCTCCCATTTATGTCTAAGATTTTAGAAAAGATTGTCGCTGCCCAGTTATGTAACCACTTGCAAGAGAACAATATCTTTGAAGAGTTTCAGTCAGGTTTTAGGCCCCATCATAGCACAGAAACTGCCCTAGTTAAAATCACTAATGACCTGCTTTTAGCTTCAGACCAAGGCTACATCTCTCTATTAGTTTTACTAGATCTTAGTGCTGCGTTCGACACTATAGACCATGATCTTCTCCTCGATCGCTTACAGAATTACATCGGCATTCAGGGACAGGCATTAAGCTGGTTTAAATCCTACCTGTCTGATCGTTACCATTTCGTAGATTTAAATGGAGAGCTATCCAGGCTAATGCTAGTAAATTATGGCGTGCCACAAGGGTCAGTTCTAGGACCCCTGCTTTTCACAATATACATGCTTCCGTTAGGAAATATTATTAGAAGGCATGGAATTAGCTTCCATTGTTATGCTGATGATACTCAGCTATATATCTCATCTAAACCAGGTGATACAGCTCAATTAGCTCGCATAACTGAGTGTGTTAAAGAAATAAGAGATTGGATGACCCATAACTTTCTGCTATTAAATTCTGATAAAACAGAGATTTTGCTCATCGGCCCAAAAACTAGTACACAGAAGCTCCAGCATCTCAGCCTGCAGTTAGACGGATGTTCTGTAACTACTAGCTCAACGGTAAAAGACCTGGGAGTTATTTTAGACATCAACTTATCTTTTAAAAATCACATCAATCAAGTTACAAAAACAGCCTTCTTTCACCTTAGAAATATTTCTAAGTTAAGAAATATGTTATCTATATCCGATGCAGAGAAGCTCGTCCATGCGTTCATGACCTCCAGAATAGACTACTGTAATGCATTACTAGGTGGATGTCCTGCATCATTAATACACAAGCTTCAGTTAGTTCAGAATGCAGCAGCAAGAGTTCTTACTAGGTCAAGAAAATACGATCATATAACCCCAATCTTATCGTCCCTACACTGGCTTCCTGTTAAGTTTCGAATAGACTACAAACTACTACTTCTTACTTATAAAGCACTAAATGGTTTGGCTCCCATGTATCTATCCAGTCTTTTAACACGCTACAATCCGTCACGCTCCCTGAGATCTCAAAACTCTGGGTTTCTAGTAGTTCCTAGAATAGCAAAGTCCACTAAAGGTGGTAGATCATTCTCACATTTAGCTCCCAAACTCTGGAATAGTCTTCCTGACAGTGTTCGGGGCTCAGACACACTCACCCAGTTTAAGTGCAGATTAAAAACTTATCTTTTTAGCAAAGCCTACACATAACACACATCACATCATAACCTTGTGCTCCAGAACATCTGATCACATGCACATTACCAACTTGTGCTGTTAGTATCATGAACAGCAGCTACGCTAATTCCTCTCCACTGCTTCTCTTTCTCTCCCCATCCCGAGGCTTTCTGAGGTTTGGCCAGCTCCAGTCACGTCCCACCTCGTGAAGATTATGGACCTATGGGTGATCATGGAGAAGTAGATGCCGAACTTGC
>JAAIIK010020711.1:0-15074 GCA_014706435.1 Silurus glanis
CAGATACACAATGACACACACTTCACTCTCTCAGTTTCTACACATTATACATCCTGTGTGTTTTAAAATGAGTGGCATGGATGGATGGATGTGTGGATGGATGGAAGCAGACATATAAACAATAGATTGTGTAAAAGAGAGAATTCAGATAAATAAACTTTTAAACGGTTTATTCAGTGACAAGAACAAGTCTGTTTCTTATATGCAGTGTGTGTGTGAGTGAGAGAGAGAGAGAGAGAGAGAGACGGTTCGTAGCGGGGATGAGCCTACGCGGACACACGGTAAGAACTAAGCGACCACGCAGGACCACCGACAGCATACATCCACATTGGACCATGTGCAATAAAGGACAGCGAGTGTGTGTGCAGTGAGTGTTCATATAGGCGGTGTGATTAGCGTGTAGATGAGAGTCAGGTGTGTGTGGTTAGTACGATGGCGAGGAGCTCCTTGTGGGTGGGGCGCACACGGGAGACGCAGCAGGGTGCTCCCTGACAGTATGTGAAATTAAATAGGACTGAACGCACAGCAGCACCTCTGATCTAAAGATAGGATTGCTGAATATTAGATCTCTCACGTCAAAAGCGCTTACTATAAACGAAATTATTACCGACCAGGAGTTTAAAATAATGTGTTTGACAGAAACGTGGATTAAACTGAATGAATATTTAGCATTAAATGAAGCGAGTCCTCCTGGGTATAGTTACATACACCAACACCGTCTAAATGGCAGAGGAGGCGGAGTCACAGCTATTTATAATAATAATCTAAGCGTCACACAAAAGACTAAACACAAATGTAAAACATTTGAAGTTCTTTACACCAACATAAAATATTCAGTGTCCAAAAGCAGGTCCAGTCAGTCAATTCCACTAATTATTATTTATAGACCCCCAGGGGCCTACTCTGATTTTCTCATAGAATTTGCAGATTTCATCACAAATTTAGCTACTTCTTTACACAAAGCATTAATTATTGGTGACGTTAATATTCATTTTGATAATCAGGAAGACGCCTTAAAAGCAGCAGTTGTGTCCATTCTAGATTCAGTTGGAATGAATCAGAATGTTATAGGACCCACTCTTAAGTGGTGGACAGACTCTCGATTTGTTATTAACATTTGGATTAAAAATAAAAAACTTATTTATAATTCCACAGTCTGAAGCTATTTCAGACCATTATCTCATCTCTTTTAAAATCTGCCTCAGTCATTGCATTACTACTTCACCATGTTACTGTGTTAAGCGTACTTTCACATCAGATACAGCAGCGCATTTTATCAATAATCTTCCAGAAATTACGATATTAAATAGATCTCCGTCTGACCCCGCAGAGCTTGATTGGACCTTAATTGAACCTGTTTTAAAAATAATAAACTCTTTCATTAGCACTGGTTTTGTACCTAAATCCTTCAAACTGGCAGTTATCAATCCCCTAATTAAGAAACCTTACCTTCACCATGTCAGCTGTCCAACTACAGTCCAATATCAAACCTCTCCTTTATATCCAAAATTTTAGAAAAGGTTGTAGCACAGCAGTTCTGCTCACATCTACTATGTACGTGCAGTTTCTGAAATCTGTACGAGTCGACGTATAGAACAAGGTTAAAGGTTGCATGTCGATAGAAGGGGAGTTCTTTATGCTTATCTTCTCCTGGAAAATGAACTCTGTTACATCTGTTATACATTAAGCTGTTGGCAATAACAACCCCTCTATATAAGGTGGATTGAGGACAGAAAGATGGGATTCGATTCGATCGGGTCTGAATCGTTTCCGGGCAATCCTGGGTGCTCGTCTTAAGATGCTGAACTTTCTGTAATAAACCTTTTTGATATACAAGAAAGACGGTGTCCGTGGAGATTTTTTCATTCATCATCTACACTTCATCACCACCAAATAAACAACACCTGCTTGCTACACTTGAGAACGTTGTTGGAATAAAGGGAACAGCTCTCTCCGGCTCAGGTCTTATTTGACTGACCGCTATCAGTTTGTTGATGTAAATGGTGAGTTCTCCAAACTCTTTGAGGTAAAGTTTGGTGTTCCACAAGGATCTGTCTTTGACCCACTGCTTTTCTCTTTATATATGCTGCCTCTGGGTGAAATTATACGTAAACATGGTATCCGCTTCCATTGCTATGCTGATGATACTTCTTCTTCTTCATTCGGCTGCTCCCATTAGGGGTCGCCACAGCGGATCATCCGTCTCCATACCACCCTGTCCTCTACATCTGCCTCTTTCACACCAACTACCTGCATGTCTTCCCTCACCACATCCATGAACCTCCTCCTTGGCCTTCCTCTTTTCCTCCTACCTGGTGGCTCCATCCTCAGCATTCTTCTACCAATATAATTCATGTCCCTCCTCTGCACATGTCCAAACCATCTCAATCTCGCCTCCCTCACCTTGTCACCAAAACATCCTACATGTGCTGTCCCTCTAATAAACTCATTTCTAATCTTGTCCATTCTCATCACTCCCAACGAAAACCTTAACATCTTCAGCTCTGCTACCTCCAGCTCCACCTCCTGTCTTCTACTCAATGCCACTGTCTCTAATCCATACAACATCGCAGGTCTCACCACAGTCCTATAAACTTTCCCTTTCATTCTTGCAGATACCCTACTATCACAAATCACTCCTGTCACTCTTTTCCACCCACTCCACCCTGCCTGCACTCTTTTCTTTACTTCTCTAACACACTCTCCATTTCTTTGCACTGTTGACCCCAGGTACCTGAACTCCTCCACCTTCTCCACCTCTTCTCCCTGCAACCGCACCACTCCACTGCCCTCCCTCTCATTCACACACATGTACTCTGTCTTACTCTTACTGACTTTCATTCCCCTTCTCTCCAGCGCATATCTCCACCTCTCCAGGCTCTTCTCAACCTGCTTACTACTCTCACCACAAATCACAATATCATCCGCAAACATCATAGTCCAGGGAGACTCCTGTCTGACCTCGTCCATCAACCTGTCCATCACCACTGCAAACAGGAAAGGGCTCAGGGCCGATCCTTGATGTAGTCCAACCCTCACCCTGAACCAGTCTGTCGTTCCTACTGCACACTTCACTGCTGTCACACTGTCCTCATACATGTCCTGCACCACCCTCACATACTTCTCTGACACACCTGACTTCCTGATACAGTACCACAGCTCCTTTCTCGGCACCCTGTCGTACGCTTTCTCTAAATCCACAAATACACAATGCAATTCCTTCTGTCCTTCTCTATACTTCTCCATCAACATCCTCTAAGCAAATAAGGCATCTGTGGTGCTCTTCCTCGGCATGAAACCGTACTGTTGCTCACAGATAGTCACCTCTTCTCTCAGCCTGGCTTCCACTACTCTTTCCCATAACTTCATGGTGTGACTGATCAACTTAATTCCACTGTAGTTACTGCAGGTCTGCACATCTCCCTTATGCTTAAAGATCGGTACCAGCACACTCCTCCATTCCTCAGGCATCCTCCCACCTTCCAGAATCTTGTTAAACAATCTGGTTAAAAACTCCACTGCCATCTCTCCCAAACATCTCCATGCTTCTACAGGTATGTCATCTGGTCCAACCGACTTTCCACTCTTCATCCTCTTAATCGCTGCTCTCACTTCCTCCTTACTAATCCTATCTACATCCTGCTTTACCAACTCCACATCATCCAACCTTCTCTCTCTCTGATTTTCCTCATTCATCAGCTGCTCAAAATACTCCCTCCACCTTCTCAACACACTCTCCTCACTAGTCAACACATTTCCCTCTCCATCCTTTATTGCTCTAACTTGCAGCACATCCTTTCCAGCTCGATCTCTCTGCCTGGCCAATCAGTATAAATCCTTTTCTCCTTCCTTAGTGTCCAACCTCTCATACAGCTCCTCATATGCCTTTTCCTTGGCTTTCGCCACATCCCTCTTTACCTGCTGCCGTATGTCCCTTTACTCCTGCCTACTTTTCTCATCACTCTGTCTATCCCACTTCTGTTTTGCCAACCTCTTTCTCCTTATGCTCTCCTGCACTTCCTCATTCCACCACCACGTCTTCTTGTCTTCCTTTCTATTTCCAGATGTCACACCGAGTACTTTTCTAGCTGCCTCCCTCATTATTCCTGCAGTAGTCACCCAACACCTCTTCACCACCACCGAGCCCCTGTCTGACCTCTTCCCTGAACCTCACACTACACTCTTCCTCCTTCAGTTTCCACCATCTCATTCTTCTTTCAGTCCTCACGCTCCTTCTCTTCTTCTTCGCCTCCAAAACCATCCTACAGACCACCATCCGATGCTGTCTAGCTACACTGTCCCCTGCCAACACCTTACAGTCTCCAATCTCCTTCAGGTTGCATCTCCTGCATAGAACATAGTCCACCTGTGTGCACCTTCCTCCACTCTTATACGTCACCCTATGATCCTCCTTCTTCTTAAAATAAGTGTTCACCACTGCCATTTCCATCCTTTTAGCAAAATCTACCACCATCTGCCCATCCACATTCCTCTCCTGAAGGCCATACCTACCCATCACCTCCTCATCACCTCTGTTCCCTTCACCAACATGCCCATTAAAGTCTGCCCCAATCACCAATCGTTCTTTCCTAGGTACACCATCTACCACTTCATCTAATTCACTCCAGAATCTTTCCTTCTCCTCCATCTCACAGCCGACTTGTGGAGCATAGGCACTGATGACATTTATCATCATCCCTTCAACTTCCAGCTTCACGTTCATCACCCTATCAGAAACTCTCTTCACCTCCACTAAACTCTTACTGTACTCTTCCTTCAGAATCACCCCTACACCATTTCTCTTTCCATCCACACCATGATAGAACAGTTTGAACCCACCTCCAATGTTCCTGGCCTTACTCCCTTTCCACTTGGTCTCCTGAACACACAACATATCTACCTTTCTCCTCTCCATCATATCAGCTATCTCTCTCCCTTTACCCGTCATAGTACAAACATTTAAAGTACCAACCCGAACCTCCACTCTACTACACTGCTCCTTTTCCTGCCGTCTCTGTAGACGTCTTCCTCCTCTCCTTCTCCTCCTTCGGCCAACAGTAGCCCAATTTCCACCGGTACCCTGTCGGCTAACGATACCTGTGGCGGTCGTTGTTAACCCGGGCCTCGACCGATCCGGTATGAACTTCTCATTTGTGATCCGCATATTTGATTTGGCACATGTTTTACGCTGGATGCCCTTCCTAACGCAACCCTCCCCATTTACCCGGGCTTGGGACCGGCACTAAGAGTGCACTGGCTTCTGCTTCCCTAATGGCTGGGTTGCTATGCTAATGATACGCAGCTGTATATTTCAGCAAAGCCAGATGAGAGAGATCAGCTTAACAATGTTGAGGAGTGTGTAAAGGACATTAGACAGTGGATGCATGATAACTTTCTTCTGCTCAACTCAGATAAGGTGGAAGTACTTTAACTAGGAACACATGCAGCTAGAAGTAAAATTTCCGATTACGTAGCATCTCTGGATGGTGTTTCTGTTTCAGCGTGTACGGCTGTCAAAGACCTTGGTGTGATTATTGACCCTAGTCTTTCCTTTGAGGCTCACATGAATAATATTACCAGGATCTCCTTCTTTCACCTTAGAAATATTGCTAAAATTTGAAATATGATGTCGTTACAGAATGCAGAAAAATTAGTTCATGCTTTTGTAACATCTAGATTAGACTACTGTAACGCTTTACTGTCTGGGTGTTGGAGTAAGTGCAGAAATAAGCTTCAGTTAGTTCAGAATGCAGCAGTGGGGGTCCTCACTAGATCTAGGAAATATGAGCACATCAGCCCTGTTTTAATCAGTCTACACTGCTCCCAGTCAAATCTCGCATTGATTATAAAATACTACTACTGACGTATAAAGCACTTAACTAACGCAGTATCTGAGTGAACTTCTGTACCAGTATGATCCTCCATGCCTACTTAGATCAAAAGGTGCAGGCTATCTGTTGGTTCCTCAAATAACAAAGACTACAGCAGGGGGCAGATCCTCCTCTTATAAAGCCCCACAGTTACGGAACAACCTTCCAATCAGTGTTCGGGACTCAGGCACAGTCTCAGTGTTCAAGTCAAGGTTGAAACATTTATTTAGTCAAGCCTTTGATCAGTAGATTTTTCTTAGGTAAAGGAGCAGATCTGGAGGGAACATGGACATGGAGTGTTTGGTGAACCGGGATATTTGTATGCTGTCTTCCCCTCACATTCACACGTTCACTCAGGTTTGTTGACGATGGTGTGGTGGGTCGTCTCTTATCCCAGAGATCCCTCATGTCTGTGTTACCTTCTGCTTCTCCCTTTTAGTTATGCTGCCATAGCGAGTCTTGCCGGAGTCCAAACTGCACAGTGACATTAACTTTCATACAACAATAAGGACACTTAATAATCCATATCCTTCTCTTCCTGTCACCCTCTTCTCTCTCTCTCTCTGTCGAGTTAAACATGCTCCTGAGGCTCCAGTGACCACTGTTCCTGCCCCTCTTCCCTCCGTGGATCTTCCCACCTCGTCCAGGCCTGCCTCTGGATAGTGTTCTCTTTGACTGGAGACCACTCTGTGTGTCAGGGATCCCCCTGCCACGCCCCCTTCGGAGGCTGTCATACCCCGGGATTCCCCGACACACCTCGCTCCGGCTCTCGTGCGTGCCCTGCCCGCACGAGGCTCATTGCAATCGGGCTCATCCCGAACACCTGGGACTAATTCCACACCACCTATAAAAGCCTCACACTCACATACACTGGCTGTCAGGTATTGCATGTACGTGGTTATGCTCGTGTGTGTCTGTACAGGTTCCGTGTGGTGTATCTCTTCGCGTCAGCATTTCCCGCTACGCACCTTCTCATCCCGGACTCCTCGCTTTCCCCATGGTGACGGCTTCCTTCCCCAGCGCACCTCGGATTTCCGACGCCTCTCCGTCGCTGCCTCCGCGTTGCGCTTCCTCCACGCCTCACCGCGGATAATATATAAAGAACTGCCTTTTGCCGGATTTTTCCCGCTCTGTGGGTGTTTTGTTTTGGCTCTGCCTGTTTCATTTAATAAAGACGCTGGCTTCTATTTCTGCCTCCGCCTCCATATTCGCCGCGTGACACTGTGCAGCTTGGGACGGTTTCTCATCAACGCCTTGTGTGGTTCCATGAAATTCCGGAGTAAGAACGGGCGCTTTGAGGATGGATTGGACTGTAGTTAATGTCAACAGTCTCCTACACTGACTCAGGACTACTTTTCACTTCTGATCATCATCACTGTACCCCGCAACATCGTATATCTGCTATAAATGGACATTCGGTGCAACCCAGATGAGAATGAGGTTTCCTCTTGAGTCTGGTTCCTCTCAAGGTTTCTTCCTTATGCCATCTCGGGGAGTTTTTCCTTCACCACAGTCTCCACCGGCTCGCTCATCAAGGACAAACTTACTTATAAAGAACATATTCATTTTTAATCACCACATTATCTGTGTAAAGCTGCTCTGAGACAATGTTCATTGTTAAAAGTGCTATACAAATAAACATGAATTGAATTGAATTAAGTGTGTGTGTGTGTGTGTGTGTGTGTGCGTGTGTGTGTTAGAGTGAGAGAAAGAGAGAGAATATGTGAGTTTGTGTGTGTGTGTGTGTGTGTGTGTGTGAGCGAAAGTCTTGTCTTTTACAAAACTTTATTTTCACAGTTCACATACCATACAATTCAGGGTGACTTAATAAATGCAATAATAAATAAATATATATGTATTAAGATGGTTTCATATTTGAGTAAAACAGTGGTCAGTTCAGTTCTGGTGTGAAGTTTAGTTCTCCTTCTTTAACAGAGCACAAAGCATTCTCCCAACACCACACACATTTAAACACATCCATATCATTCATACTTCTGTAAAAATTAAATTCAATTAAAACTCTTGATTTTATCAGCCTTTTTAACATTCTTGTTGCTTCACTAAAAATAAATAAAAGCATGAAAAAGGACAGTCAGGTGTAACCTCCACTGGACGTCGCAGCTCTTTATGGTAACGGTGGTTCGTACAGTGTCTCCACTCTGGTTTAATATCAGCATTAAAACCCTGAACACTTCTCCATGGGGTGTCCACCCTCCCACTCAGCTTTTTCTTATTCAGAACCTTAACACAGGCTCTGTAGAGCAGCTTCCCTGTCACTGACCCAAAGTCCATCTCCCCTTCACCCCGGCACTTCAGGAGGGGCCTTCACACCTGTCGAGGTCAGGAGCGATGTTCAGCTGGGGAAAGGGTTCATCCTCTGCAGGACCAGCCTCAGTGTGTTGATAGTCCATCAGCTGAACACCCTCCTCTGATGTTAGTGTAGATCTCCAGTGGTGTAGGAGTTGATTGACAACACGCAGGGACCTCAGTCCCATATGCGCTGCCAGGTCCTCTGCCCTCAACAAGTCTGACCCTGTGATGTTCACAAGCTCCCGGAGCGTCACGATGCCCGAGGAGACTAGAGTTCTGGACAGTGCAGTTACGGTCACACTGAAGATGTCCGCCGTACACCAGAGGCTCCTCCAGCAACCAGTGTAGTGTTTGACAGCCTTTGTTCTGTTTTTTAAAAACGTTCCAGATTTGAAAAAGTCCACGGTAAAACATCAGTAATCCAGAAACGTCCAGCATTTGTGTGTCCATTAAAAACAAGTCTCCGTCCAGCCCCAGTCCTCCACTGGCTACTTCTCTCCATACTAAGTCTCTGGGTCCAGTGAGGAGTCTCTTGATGAACTGGAGGCGGAATGCTGCAGCTCTGCTGGACAGCTGGACCAGCCCATGCCTTTCTTCCTCTTTCAGCAGATGAAGAACTCTTTGAGGAATCCAGTGTAGTTTGTCCCAGAAGAAATCCAGCAGGGCCTGGATGTTCCCCAGCAGGTTCGGTGGAGGATCGACGCAGGCTAGCTTGTGCCAGAGGGACGACGCAGCGAGGTTGTTGATGACCAGCATTCGCCCCCTGTAGGACATCTTTGGGACCAACTGTCTCCACCTGTTCAGTCTGCCTTTCACATGCTCTACAGAACCTTCCCAGTTTTTATGTAAAAAATCATTGCTCCCCAAGTATTTAAAACCAACTCTTTTCCATGCTAAGCCTCCTGGCAGTGAAGGTCGCCCACCTCCCCACTCCCAACTAAAATGGCTTCGCTTTACCCCAGTTACCCTTGGCAAAAGATAAAACCTGAAAGCCCTTTAAAATGTCAGTTAAAAGCTTTGCATCTTCTTGTGTGTTTATCATGACTACCAAGTCATCTGTGTAAGCTGACAAGCAAATGGGGGCATGAACATGTGGAATAATAAAACCAGAAAGAGAACTCCTTAACTTGTTTAAAAGAGGTTCAATCAATAGAGAGTACAACATTCCTGAGAGGGAACAGCCCTGCCTGATCCCTCTGTACACTCAAAAATGAGCACATAAACCTTAACCTTCAGTACACTCTCAATTTTACTGTACAGCACCCTGATCATGGCTATGAAACCAGGGTTGAACCCAAAGCATTCCAGCACCTTCCACAAGTATTCATGCTCAACCCGGTCAAAAGCCTTTTCCTGGTCTAGGAAAATCAGACCAGTCTTTAAACCCAATAGCCTGGAGACGTCCAAAACGTCATGAATTAGGTATATACTGTCAAATATCGACCTGCCAGGCACACAGTATGTCTGGTCATGGTGAATGATCTGCTCCATCACCCTCGTCAGTCTCGATGCTATTGCTTTTGACAGCAGCTTGCAGTCAGTGCACAATAGCGACACTGGGCGCCAGTTCTTCAGCTGGGTCAGGTCTCCCTTCTTTGGCAGCAGGGTCAAGACGGCTCTCCTGCAGGAGCTGACCACCTTTCACACTCTCCCTTAGAACCTCCAGCACGTCCTGCCCTATAACTGCCCAGCATGCCTTAAAGAACGCAACAGAGAGACTATCTATTCCTGGTGCCTGCCCATTCTTCATGCCTTGGAGAGCCTCCTGAAGTTTAGATAGTGACAGCTCCCTGTCCAACTCTCTGGCCATGGACTCTGTGAGCTTAGGCAGATCTTTAAGGAAGCTCTATTCCACCTCCTGTGCCCCTGACCTCTCGCTGCTATACAGCTTCGAATAGAAGCCGACCAGTGGTGGGAAGAAAAGAAGTACAAATACTTCATTACTGTACTTAAGTAGATTTTTTTGGTATCAGTACTTTAATCCACTATTTATTTATTTTTTACTTTTTTACTTTCACTCATTACATTTTTACACAAATATCTGTACTTTTTACTTCTTACATTTTAAAAAACGGCTCGTTACTTTAGTTTTAATCCATTGATTTGGTGAAATGTCAATATTTTTTATTTTTACTGCGCGCCAATTTCAGCCCACCAACCGATTTCCTGTCATTGCATATCTTTTTCAATCCACTGGTGGAAGAAGTAACGCTAACATGGATGAGACGGAGGGAGTCAGTGATGTAAACATGACTCCCATCTTTTCTCTGTTTGTGTTCTATATGTGGATGTTCAGCCTGGACACATTCATTAGGTTACAACATTTTTTTGTTTTGTATAAAAGAATATATATATATATATATATATATATATATATATATATATATATATATATATATTTGGCTGTCAAAAGTCAAATGCAAATTCTTTTAAACGGCACTAAATTTTATTAACGCTATCAATTCAGCGCACATTTCTGTTTTACCATTTTTATCAAAAAATATAAATAAATAACTAAATGTAAAAGAGGCTAAATTAAAACGTTCAGCAAAACATACATTTATTCATGACGTCCTTTCTTTACTTAGATATAAAATAAATAAATAAACTCCACCCCATAATATTTGTAATCAGTAAAATTTACAGCAAATCCACCATGATTCACCCAATTAAACCTCTGGCTGGTGTTTTGTGTTTTTTTTTCCTCATAATGGAGAAACAAACTTAAATTACTGTCTTTATTGATCGTACAGATAAAAACAATACTTCATTCAAATCTGTAAAATGTCTCTTTTAATTTTATTTGTATTCACTTATAACAACAACAAAACGCTGTGTTTTTGTAAAATAAAGTAAACCGACAGGGGGCGCTCTCTGTCATCTCTCTTCAGTAACGTCAATAAAACAACCTGAATATCAGTGAATATTTACCTCACAAACATAATAAATATATGTGTAGAAAACTCGACATGTCTTTTACATAAACCACATTCACATCGAATAAAAATATTCTCTGATTCTGTAATCGCTATGATTTATACCATAAATCCCATAAAACCATTACAGACCATAAAACAGTATGATTATGATAAAAGCTTCTTGACTTGAAGAGGTGCAGTTTCTCTGGTATCACCTCATTAACTGTCTGTGTGGAAACATAGCAAAGGTTCCGTTTGGTGTCCTGATGATTTGCGTCATTTAAACCACCATTAAACTTTCTTTCGGCTTCTCCCGTTGGGGGTCGCCACAGCGGATCCTCCGCACATTTGATTTGGCACACGTTTTTACGCTGGATGCACTTCCTAACGCAACCCTCCCCAATTTATCCGGGCTTGGGACCGGCACTGAAAGTGGCTGGGGTTGGTTCCCTGACCGGGGATCGAACCCGGGCCGCAGCGGTGAGAGCTCCGCATCCTAACCACTAGACCACCAGGGAACCTCATTTAAACCACCATTATTACTTTAAAATATTTACAAGAATTTTTTTGTCTTCATGCTCTATGTTGCATCCATATTTCTCCATGTCCATGTTGCTTAAAGTATTAAAAACATGATGAATTAATATATGATACATTTAGAACAGGTAGAAATGTGCGATTATTTTGTGATTAAATATTTTATTTGATTAACAACCTAATATTAATATGATGTGAGGTCCAGTAACCAGCGTGACACTAAAACAGGTAGAAGTAATAACTACTTTTTACTGAAGTACATGTCAGAGCCAAAACTTCTTTACTTTCACTTGAGTAAAAAAGTATAATCAGTACTTCAACTTTTCCCCGAGTATTTTAAAACATAAGTACAGTGGAACCTGGTTATGTCGCTGGCTTAGGGGACACCAAAAAGTGTCGAGATAACCGATGATCGAGATAAACGAAAACCAATATGGCGGCAATATATTAGTGTGCTTGAAATTTCTTTATGTACATGATGTGCGTTAATAAATGAGAATGTGCATGCACGTGTTTTTAGAGGTTTTTTTACACAACAGCGTTGCCGCGATTTGTTTGATGAAGGCATGCTATAAAAATGTACATACATGTTTGTTAAGAACAAAAGGCATATGTGCACCAACTAACAGCAGAGATTTACCAGTATACAATACAAACCACCGTCGATTCTCCATACAAACCTTTATTATATTCTCCAACATTACAAACACAAGATCGCTCACAAAATCACACAAAACGTGCGGGGTGTAGTTCGTTTTTACAAAAAGATAACCAGTGTCAAAATTAAATTCTCGAGTCATTTCACTCTGACACAGCTCTGAAAAGTATCCTACACCTGTAGCATCTTTAAGGCTTGATTTCTCCGCCAATTCCACGAGTTCTTCTGCGGCTGCACAGTGCCGTCTCACTACCATATTTTCGCGTATATAAGACGCACCCTGGGTGAGGGGTATGTAAAACTTTCTATAAGACACGTCTTATATACGCGAAAATACGGTAGTGAGATGGTGACATGGCAAAAGCCGGCGATTGGTCATGGGGATCGAGATAACCGACGTTAAGTAGCAAATTTGCCCCCCCTTGTGGTCGAGATTTTAGGGTTCGGCGACAAAAAATAATCTACATAACCATGAGAAAATGCTAAGACAAAGAGAGAATTTGGCGGTTCCACTTCAAATAGGGTTGGCGAGTTAACCGAGGTCGAGATAAGTGGGTTCGACTGTATCTGCACTTCTACTTAAGTAAACGATGTGTGTACTTTTGCCACCTCTGAAGCTGACTGTCTGCTGGCGAATCTCAGAAGGCTCTGAAACGAGATCCCCTGATTCTGTTCGCACAGCATGCATGAATTTTTTCTGTCCATTCTTTTGCTCTAAACTGAAAAAGAACTTAGAAGGAGCATCATCTCAGTGACGCTTCTAAAGTGTGAGCGAACCAGCGCCCCCTGTACTGCAGTGTCCAACAGGTCGTTCATTTTGGCCTTTTTGCTTTTGAGGGCTTCAATATGCCCTCGATATCCTGTGGCCTCCAAACGCTGGAGCTCCACTGTATCTATCTCCAGAGCTTTTAGAGATCTGGCAATGTCTCCTTCTCTCAGAATGAGAGGTAAGTACACTTCACAGCTCTTCTCTGTTCTGGCACCTAGGTGGTGGAATGAACTTCCCCTAGATGTCCGTACAGCGGAGTCCCTGACTATCTTCAAGCGACGACTGAAGACCTACCTCTTCCTGAAATACTTAAATTAGCACTTTCCAAGTTTGTAGAATTCAAGAGTTATATTTATATTAAGTTTGTAATCTTGTGTACAGTGTAGATTTATTCATTACTAGAGACTCAAAGCACTTTTGTACGTCGCTCTGGATAAGGGCGTCTGCTAAATGCCACAAATGTAAATGTCTCTTGTGACATTGAGAGTTGTTGACAGAAAATGTTAATTTGTGCCTTTGTCACATCCCACCACTGCTGTAGGGAGTTAAAAGCTCCTTTTCACGTTTAAAACAATCAAATAAAAAAATAAAAGACTCTCTAAAATGAGCATCTTCTAAAAGCATGGTGTTAAAATGCCAGTAGCTGCTCTTAGGTTTAACATTATTTTACTGATGGTGCACTGAACCATGCAGTGATCTGAGATGCCTACTGGAAAAATTAAAATTTTGTAAAATAAGTCAGTTGATGCTTAAAACAATAAAAGTGATCTAATCTCACCAGGGAGAGCGTGTTGTCTATGGAGTGAGCCCACGTGTGTTGCCTCTGTTTTTTATTAAAATTTCTCCATATGTCACAGAGATCGTGGGTCTCCACCAACTCCCACAGGCACTTACGGGAAGCTACATGAGGTTCTGTATGGTTTCTGTCCATATTGTCTGATGTACAATTAAAATCTCCTCCCAAAACTAAAAGCTCTGCAGTGCTGCAGTTTAAAATAACATTGTTGAGTTTGTGTAAAAACGTCATTCTCTCCACTGCACTGGTGGGAGCGTACACACAGATAAACACTAAAACCTCATTCCCATAAAAAACAGTTACTTTTAAAAGCCTCCTGTTTAAAATGTCTTCTACAGTGTAAGAAACAGGAATAAAATTGTGATTAAAAAGCAGGGCAACACCACCACTAAGTGACGTGTTATGGCTTAAAATCACAAACCCGTCCCACTCCTTCACCCAATAAGCAGCGTTACTGCTGTCACTGTGGGTCTCCTGCAGCATAACAACATCAACATGTTTTTGTCTTATAAGCTCATAAAGTCTCTTTCCACAATCCCTCGCTCCGTTAATATTAAGACTCGCAACTTGAAACCCGTTCATTAAAAAATGAAATAAAAATAAAACAAACAAATGCTAAAAGAACTAAAAATAAAACACCACACACACTATCAGTCTTCATCAGAGTTTTTCCTATTGACCTTCATTATCAGCTTTTTCAATCTAAAGATTTCCTGATCTGTAAAAGCTCCTTCTCTTCTAAAGTGCTTTATATCATTAACAAACTGTTTGCGGTCCGGGAAAAACTCATCGACTAAAACATTCTTTTGCCACTTGGTGGTTTGTAAAAACTCTTTAATGTCCTCAGCGCTATATAATACACTGTGTGCACAATTATTAGGCAAGTGATTATTTTGACCATATCAATATTTTATCCATAATTTCCAAGGCCAAGCTGTAAAAACGTGAATGCTTATTGGATTTAATGCATATCAGGTGATGTGTATTTGTGTAATGAGGGAGGGTGTGGCCTAAGGAGATCAACACCCTATATCAAGGTGTGCATAATTATTAGGCCAGGGGTGGCCAACCAGTCAGAGACCGAGAGCCACATTTTTTACTGTGTTACCGCAAAGAGCCACATCATACACATGGGCACACATGAACATCACCCATCCCTTCCTCTTTCTCACACACACACACACACACACACACACACACACACACACACACACAC
>JAAIIK010020714.1:4881-25951 GCA_014706435.1 Silurus glanis
ATGAGCTGAAAGAGCTGAAGGAGCTGAAGAAGCTGAAGGAGCTGAAGCAGCTGAAGAAGCTAAATGAGCTGAAAGATCTGAAGGAGCTGAAGAAGCTGAAGGAGCTGAAGGAGCTGAAGAAGCTGAAAGAGCTGAAGGAGCTGAAGAAGCTGAAGGAGCTCTTGTGATTTATAAATAGGACATGGAATGGATGGTGTTTATTGTCTGGAATGACGGAGAGATTACAGCATGTCTTCTTTTCCCCCAGCGGCTCAAACGCGGTTAAAGAGTGTTTTCTGATATGAATCAGATTTTCTGATGAAGCCACATATCGCCTTCCAACGAACACGCAGAGTTAATGAGAGCTTTTATGAGATTATGAGTAATAAGATCTGATCACAGATAATTGCATTACTCTGGCGACATCTCCGGCCTGCAACAGTTCTGTAGAAAGTGTATTGATTACATTGACGTACACATTCTCCTGGCTGATTGTGTTGTTTTATGCAAAGCCACCCTGCTTTTGTGTTAAAATGGTAAAGAATATTAGTAATCATCTCAGCCCAACCAGTTCTTCTGAGTAATCTGGAAAACCCAGTACATGGAAATGTAAACACAAGCTCAGCACTATCGCATTAAAACGTCGTGTCAACACAAGGCACGTCTCAACAGAGTCCTGTTACTCATCACAAGAAAACAGAAGTGCGATAGAAACAAAGCATTTCAACACCACATTCTCGTTTCAGTTTTGGCTTCACGCCCCAAAGGACTACATGCAAATACAGTAAGTCGAATTTCTCCCGGCTGCTTGTAGAATTCTGCAGGATTTCTTCTTATTATTTGCATGAAAATGATCTGTTATGAAAAGCCTGGTGTTATTGATTTCCATAACTGCTGTTGTTCTCGATTTCGAGGTGTGGTTAAGGCGAAGACGCCCACATTCTTTTTTTATCCTCTTGCACTTTAACGAGTCATTCTCTAAGTTGAGACTATTCATCTACCCGACTTTCTTTTTCCCCTCAGGGCTTTACTGTTTACTGTCTGATGTAGAGAGCAGATGATGCTGAACACAACATCCAGGTAAGAACATATTCCATGTAACTGCTACAAATTGTGCAAGATGAAGAAGTAATGAAGGTATTTAGTAAATGCCGTCCGTGTGGTTGAGTCCAAATACAATCGGTAGAGGAGACAATTAAAGCAGCCGTGATGGAGATGCGATTTTGAGGAATTTCTGGCACAGATATGAAAGTTACACTTCTACTATTAAAGATACAGATGCAAATGCAGATAGTCGACAGAAAGAAAGTAAGAAAGAAGAAGCTACGGACTGTGAACCTTAACAACAATCCTGGAGGAAAACATGAGCAATAGTGCTGTAAAGGGGGAGAGTTTCGGGTGTAATCAGTGGTGACGGGGAACAGGTGTGAGTGCTTAGTGATGTGATGGTGCAGTGGCTGATCGGATCGTAGTCCAGGAACATCTTCCTTTACTAAACATTTAAAAAAAGAAAAGTCCGGATAAATGGGGAGGGTTGCGTTAGGAAGGACATCCAGCATAAAACGTGTCAAATCAAATATGCGGATCACGAAAGAGAAGGAGAAAGATGATACGCTCTGGCGGCCCCTAATGGAAGAAGCTGAAAGACGAAGAAGAATTAACATATAACAGTATACTACCTCATACTGATCACCATTCTGACTGCTCTGTATCTTCATCTGCACACTCGAACATGCTAATGCAGCTTTATGCTTTAGCTTCATCCTGCACTTCTATATTGCTGAGTGTTATTTGAGACATGGTCTTGCAGGACCAGGCTTGGTGGAATCTACCGGTCCTCCATCTGAGCTTGGAGAAGGGATTGTAAGAGCTGTTCTTGCTCTATCAGCAGGTCAAGGAGGGCTTGATGTTGGGTTCGGTGAAGTCTGGGTAAAGTTTGGAAGCTTTAGAAAGAGGAAACTGTACGCTGGCTTGGGATGAAAATTGTTTTCTCAGACTTTTGCATTTCAGTGTTCATGAACACACAGCTCACAGATTTCAGAGCACAAAATATTCAGCACAAATTCGTGTACATTACTGTTCACAAACTAGCATTCGGTCACACCCGCGCTTCCACACCATGATAAGATCATACCTCAGATTTCTCAAGAGATTTATCTTTAAAAAATTGCGTTATGACTTGTGCAATATAAACGAGAACATGGAAGATGACTTTTTCTTTGCGTCATAAATAGAACTATTCGGAATTAGCACCAATGACACGAAATAAATCTGTTTTTGTTCAATTTCTTATTCTCATGTAAAACATGTTATAGTTAAAAATCGGTTTAAAAATTATACCATTTTTAAAATATTCAAAATTGTAAGATTCTGTCTCTGCTAACAGGGTCCACGAGAAAATGATTTTAAATCAAAGTGACTCCTAATTCATGAACAGTGACAAAGTTTACATGTAAAATTGTCCTTGAATAAGATTTTTAAGTTCATGAATATGTTTACAGGCCAAAATATTTGTAGCTAATTTCAGTATCAGTGCTTAGTTCTTTTTGTAGTTCTGACTTCTCCTTTAATTCTCATGTAGTAATTCTGTCTTTTCTGTTTTCAGCCCTGAATTTATTTCTATAACTGAATATGATTACGGTGGTTTAGCTCCTGAACCGTGTGATTACGGCTCCCATTCAAGCCACATTCTCCCGGTGCTCTACTCCGTGTTCTTCATGGTGGGTTTGTTGGCCAACCTGCTGGTGCTGTGGGTGATCCTGAGAGGCACTCGGATAAAAAGCATGAATGACGTGTCTCTCCTGAACCTGGTCATTTCTGATCTTCTGCTAATCTCCACTCTCCCCTTTTTGGCTCATTATGCCAGAGATCACTGGGTTTTTGGTAGCACCATGTGCACCCTGGTCCTCAGCGTGTACCACATTGTGTTTTACGCCGGCATTTTCTTTATCGTGCTGATGAGCATCGACAGATACTTGGCGATCGTCCATGCCGTGTCCTCTTTGAGAATCCGTACAAAGACTTATGGGATTTTAGCGAGCATCTTCATCTGGATTCTCGCTGTTGCGTCTTCATTTCCTGAACTACGGTATCTTAGAGTCATAAGCAATGGGAATGAAACATTTTGCAGCGCGTATCCAGAAGCTAATCACAATAATATAAAAAGTGGGTCTATCTTTAAAATGAATGTTTTGGGGCTGATAATTCCACTGATCATCGTGGGATTTTGTTACTCGATGGTATTAAGGAAGCTTCGAACACTTCGTAATTCCAAGAAACTGTCTGTTCGTCTTGTTATTGTGGTCATGGTGGTGTTCTTCTGCTGCTGGATACCGTACAACATCGCAGCGTTCCTCAAGGCACTGGAACTGAAGCAAATCCTGACTCCAGGGTGTGAACTCAGCAAAACCATCCAGCTGCTGCTGCAGATCACTGAAGCCGTGGCGTATTCACACAGCTGCCTCAATCCGTTCATTTACATGCTTGTGGGTCAAAAGTTCAGGAGGCATCTCTCCAGGCTCCTCCTCCAGACCCCATGCAGCCATGTGCAGTGTATGAAACACTGCATGACCCGGGCTGCAGCTTCAGTGTATTCACAGACCTCAAGTGTGGACGAACGATATCTGGATGAAGGAACATCCATGCCAATTAAGAAATGATCTTCATTTTGTTCTTTAATATTGTAAATTAACACGTAAGATAGAAGAGTTGAGGCTAAAAAGCTTTTATTTGCGTATCCAAGATACTCTGTATATATGCCTGCTTTTTACCACATTCATGCTGAGTATCATTAATGTTTTGTTCAGCTTTTATATAAATATTACTCACTTGGAATTTAATATATAGTGATGTTTTGGCTCCTTTTGATGTTTCCTTTTGAGGGAATTGTTCATGCACTGTAAACTCAACAAAAATTGTGAATTACTTGTCGTAAATGTTTTATTTACTACTTTAAATGAATAATACAATAATAAAATAGCTTTTCAAACATTTTTATGTCATTTATTAGTACAAACGCTGTTACTCTGAATTCTCAAGCTACTCGCGAGTTACTCTTAGTCCGGTTCCAAATGAAAAGTCACGAACTATCGAGGTTCCACTGTAAATATATAGTCTTATATACAAGTCTTTTATAATACAGTAATCTCCCGCTTTACCGGTTCGAATCTCACGGAATTGCATTTGCCACATTACTGATTTGCTCGCGGAGCAGGATAGACCAAAAAACTTATAGGGAATTGTTTTTACGGAGTTTCGTGTTAAAATAATGAAATTCATGAATAAAAATATAATTATTAATAATAAAATGAAGTAAAATGTTACAGTACATTAAATTATAAGCACATAAATTATAGTCCATAACTACATGTACATATATGCAATGGTTGTTTCATTTTAATAAAAGCCCATATGGAGACAAAGTTCATGCCAACAATCAGGGGAAACTCATTTCTATAAATTAAAGTTCACTTGAGTTCGCAGGATAAAATAGAATTTTTTTTGTTTGTTTTACAGTGAATGTTGTTAACCTTCATATTGGAGTGAAATGTAGGATGTGGAATATAAATAAAAGTGTGTGTTGTTTTAGTCCCTGGTTCCAATCATATGTACTTTAAGACCTTGTCCTTGGGAAAGAGGCCTTTTAAGGCAAGTGTCTGGAAAAAAATAAGGAGCTGTCTGGACTTCAGCCAAATGAATTAGTGATGAGCTCATTCAGGATCCTGATTTAGATAACACAGAAGTGTGTCTACACAATGCTAAGTGCTGAAATGCTGCTTAAAAAAACTGCCTCTGGGGGCAGCATTGCCTTGGCCAACAAAACTAACACAAAGCAATGCCCTTGTGTGGTTTGTTCTAAATCCTGGCTCTTTTGAAGGGAAGGGATATTAATGATTTTGGGCACAATTGTGCTCTTGGTGTGGCCACTGGATTCACCAGTTGACCTTCACACAACCTGCAAACACTGGCTGGCCAGTAGAAACATTCCATAAACAGTTCAGTGTTTCATCCTGTCCTACTCGCCCTGGTGTCAGACTCCTGAAACCGGGTCACCTCATGTTTTGGGCTGAGTTGCTGCATGACTTTATAATGTTCTCATCACTGTTATCTTGAATAAATAAAAAATAAGGGAAGTTTGGCTGCATTTACTGACTTTCAATCATGTTCACTTGGTCAAAAGTGGGCCAGAGTTCTGTCTTGTGTCTGCTGCAGAGGAGAAATCCTCAGAGATACACAGAGGGAGGTTGGATCTACTCCTCATGCTGCCCTGATGCAGAGTTTACTGTACACCAGCAACCCCTGAACATGGAAATGTTTGGTTTCTGTGCAGCACCAGCATATGGCCCAGGACTCCCTCTCAACTCAGTGGAGGAGAGCAAACAGACAAGAGCGATACTGATTCTGAACAAAGTGATGATTGTTTTACATGAACAAAGTCACAGAATGAGTCAATCTTTCAATTCATTCTGCTAAATGCTGTAAATGTAAAATCAGATTTAGGGATCACTGTTTAATGGAAGGAGAATGGTGCAGAGCCACGCTATAAAGAGAATGTAGCTCATTTATAGGTTTTCTATACGAACACCAGACATAATCCCAGTTCATGAATATGTCGTGACTGATGATGGCTTTAAACAATAAACATGATGTTGACTGGGACATTCTAAAACGTTTAGCCTGAAAACACAACGTGGCTTAATACAATAAAACAGTGTTTAAAAAAAAAAAATAGTAAACACATTAATAATAATAATAATAATAATAATAATAATAATACAATTATGTACAGACAATAATGCATATCCGTCCATCCATCCATTTATCCAATCCAATTCATCTATCCATCCCATTCCAATCTGAAACATCTGAAATTAAATCTAACATTTTATATTAAATATTAATTTCCAACTGTACATGTGTAAAATAGTTAATGTCGCTGACAAAGAATGAAACTGAATGAACTGGTAAGTGGATAAGGATCTGCTGAATTATTTAGATCAGCTTGATTTATTTGTGCATGTGGTGTGTTCAATTTTCCAACATCCAAATCTTTCGAGAGAGAGAGAGAGAGAGAGAGAGAGAGAGAGAGAGAGAGAGACCACCATCTCAACACAAGCATTGTGGTGGTGTTGATGTTTCATTGCATTTCGCTCTTTATATATGAACATGTAAAAATGACTAAAGGTTTTTTAATCATTGTGGAATCATATGCAAATGTGTATTTATATATTAAAGTTATATTCGTACCCTCGTTCGTTCTCCCAGCCTGCACTGATGTATCCTGAATGTCTGAAATTGAAGCTATGAGGGTGCAGATTACTCAAATTCAAGTTTAAAGATATAAAACAAAGATCATGGAACAAACCCCAAATAACCTACAGCATAACCATGAACTAATAACACAGACGACAAGCGTGAGATTCTGAGAGTTTCAAATGCATCACTGAGAGCATCCTGCCCAACACCATCACAGTGTGGTATTACAGCTTTACAGTGTGTGAAAGGGTAGTGAAAACCTCTCAGTGCATCACTAGAGCTCAACTTTTCACCAATGAGCTTCTTCACCACAGATCATCATCTGAGACTCCTCCTATCCCAGTCACAACCTGATTAACCTTCTTTTATCCAGAGGAAAATATGGGAACGTTTGCATTAGGAGCAGCAGGTTCAGGGCCAGCGTTTCCCCCACAAACATCACCATCACGCTGAAATTTGAGGGTTTTTTTTCTACGGTCAGTAATCATCATGCAGTTCTGCTCCACCCTGTACTTTCTATATCATCATGTAAATTTGCAGAATATACAAGTTTATCTTTATATTTATATACAGTGTATATATATATATATATCCCATCGATCCAACTATTCCAATTCAATCTGAATTCCAATTCAATCCATCCATCCATCCAGCCATCCATCCATCCATCCATCCATCCATCCAATTCCATTTGTGCGTTGCTGCTCTTTGCACTCCAGGTAGATGCTACACTGCATTTTATAATACACAATGATCACAAAGTTTCTTCCATCCATCCATCCATCCATCCATCCATCTATCTATCCAATCCAACCAATGCATTCATCCAATTAAATTCAATCCAATCTATTCCTGTTAGGACTGTGACCACGCAGGGCGGCTCCTGACGCCCCAAACTCACCTTCGCCAGGCGGGCCAGGGCACTCCGAGGTGGGCCTCGCCATCCATCCAGGGTTGAAGGAGGAGGCCCAGAAGAGGGAAGACTCGGACTGGTCCTCATTGCCAAGGAACAGGGGAAGGTCGGGAAGGACCAGAGGTGGAGCAATGCCCTCTGCGGAGATCAGAGGCAGAGCGACGCCCTCAGCAGAGAATAGTGGCTGAGCGACGCCCTCCGCGGAGGACAGGAGTGGAGCGATGCCCTCTGCAGAGACCAGGAGCAGAGCGACAGCCTCGGCAGAGATCAGCGGCAGAGTGACAGCCTCGGCGGGGATCAGAGGCTGAACGACGCCCTCGGTGGAGAACAGTGGCTGAAAGATGCTCTCAGAGGAGTTCAGAGGCCAAGTGACGCCCTCGGCGGAGATCAGAGGCCGAAAGATGCTCTTAGAGGAGTTCAGAAGCGACGCCCTCGGCAGAGATCAGAGACTGAGTGAAGCCCTCTGCGGAGGTTTGGAGCAAACTTAGGGGCACGACGGCACCCTTTGTAAATGTCCGAGGCGCAGCTGCGTCCTCTGTGAATGTGCGAGGCGCGCCGGTGCCCTTTGTGGCTGTTTGACGCTTGGCTGTGGCACGCTTCCATATTCCTCATAAGGCACCGTCGTGCTTCCAAGTTCCTTTCATGGACAGTCGGCGGTATGACGTCCCTTTCGCTGCCATGCGGCGGTACGACATCCTTTTTGTGGCCAGTTGGTGGTACGATGTCTCTTTCGTGGCCAGGCACTCGGCAAAACACTGGAGCGGAGCGGCGTGCTCGGCGGGACATTGGAGCGGTGCAGCGCGCTTGTTGCTCCCAGTAACTGCTTCCACAGAAGCCACACCCCCAGCGGTACTCACAAACTGAGCAGCACTGCCAGCGAGGAGATAAGGCTGGGCGATGCCCCCAGTGGAACTTGGAAGCTGGGCGGTGTACTCTGTGGGGCTTGGAGACTGTGGCTTGGGTTGCCGCCTCCTTATGAAGGGGAACCGGTAACGAGGGATAGGTGTCTGAGATTAGCGGCTGAGAGAGAGCCGCGGAGGGGGCGTGGCAGGTGGATCCCTGACAATTCCATACACCCACCCATTTATCATCCATCCATCTCTCATCCATACCATTCATACATCCATTCCATTCATCCATACATCTCATTCTGGTTCAGTCCCTGTGATGCGCTGGGCAGTTTTCACCACCCGCTGCAGTGCCTTGCGCTCCCATACCAGACTGTGACACAGCTGGTCAGGATGCTTTCTACTGCGCAGCGCTAGAAGTTCACCAGTATATCCGAGGAGAGCTGATTTTTCTTAAGTGTCCTCAGGAAAAAGAGGCGCTGGTGAGCCTTCTTGACCAGGCTGGAGGTGTTGGTGGTCCAGGACAGGTCCGCCGAGATGTGGATCCCCAGGAACTTGAAACTGGAGACGCGTTCAACGGCCATCCCATTGATGTGGGTGATGTTGTGTGTGCCTCTTGTCTCCTTCCTGAAGTCAACAATGAGCTCCTTTGTCTTGGAGGTGTTAAGGAGCAGGTTGTTGTTGTTGCACCATGTGGCTAGGTGCTGGATCTCCTCCCTGTAGGCAGTCTCATCATTGTTGGTGATGAGACCGATCACGGTAGTGTCATCTGCAAACTTGATGATGGAGTTAGATCCATTCACAGGCCTGCAGTCGGAGGTGAAGAGGGAGTAGAGGAAGGGGCTCAGCACATAGCCCTGTGGTACACCAGTGTTGAGTGTGATGGTGTTGGAGCAGATAGAGCCAGATAGAACCTGCTGGGGTCTGTTGGTCAGAAAGTCCAAGATCCAGTTGCAGGTGGAGGTGTTAATGCCCAGATCTACAAGTTTGGTTGTTAGCTTGGATGGAATGATGGTATTAAATGCTGAGCTGAAGTCAACAAACAGCATACGTGCTTAAGTGTTCTTATTGTCCAGGTGTGTGAGCACAGAGTGCAGTGCCATGGAAACTGCATCTTCTGTGCTTCTATTGCTGCGGTAGGCAAACTGGTGAGAGTCTAATGTGGATGGCAGAGAGTCCTTCAGGTGTGCCAGGACCAGCCGCTCAAAGCACTTCATGACAATGGGCGTCAGTGCTACAGGGCGGTAGTCGTTCAGGCACGTTGGGTTGGAGTGTTTCGGCACTGGCACAATGGAGGTGCATTTAAAGCAAGTGGGAACAGCAGCTTGGGCAAGAGACAGGTTGACGATGTCGGTAAAGACCCCAGCGAGCTGCTCAGCACATGCCCTGAGTACGCGTCCAGGGATGTTGTCTGGTCCAGCGGCTTTGTGTGCGCTGATCCGGCTCAGTGCACTACAGACATCTAGGGTTAGAGATTGGAGATAGAGATTAGACATTGGCATGATTGGAGAGTGATCAGCCGAGAGTTTGAGCTTGGTGGCAGTTTCTTTGTTGTCTCTCTCAAAGCGAGCATAAAAGTCATTAAGCTCATTCAAGAAGAGGACATCAGTGGCAGCGTGGGTGGAGTGGGAGGATTTGTAATTACTGATAGCCTGGATGCCTTGCCACATGCGTCGAGGGTCAGAGTTGGAAAAATGCTCCTCTATCTTTTGCTTGTAGCAGTGCTTGGCCTCTTTGATGCCCCTCTTCAGGTTAGCTCTGGATGTGCTGTAGGCCTGAGCGTCACCTGACCTGAAGGCAGTAGTGCGTGCCTTCAGCAGGAGGCACACCTCCTTGTTCATCCATGGCTTCTGATTTGGGTATGTGATGATCTGTTTCTGGGTAGTAACACAGTCTATGGTGGAACTGATGTAATCCAGTACAGAGGAGGTGTAGCAGTCGATGTCTGTGAGAGTGTCACTGGTGGCTTGAGAAGCAAATGTAATCCAATCTGTGTGTGAAAACCTTTCCTGAAGTGTGAAATCTGCCTCTGCGGGCTACACCCGTGATGGTTCTCACTGATGGCTTTACCCGGTTGATGAGGGGTGCATATTTGAGGGTGAGGAACAAAGAAAGGTGATCTGACTGTCCCAGGTGGGGGAGGGGGGTCGCAACATAAGCTCCAGCCATGTTTGTGTATACATGGTCTAAAGTTTTGTTCCCTCTGGTGTGACATGAAACATGCTGATGAAACTTTGGAAGCACTGCCTTTAAGTTCAAGTGATTAAAATCTCCCACAACAATAAACGCAGCTTCCGGGTGAACAGTCTGTTGTTTACTGATGGCCGCATAAAGTTCTTTCATAGCGAGCTTAGCATCAGCATCGGGGGGAATGTAAGCAGCAGTAACAATGGTGGAAGTGAACTCCCGCGGTAGATAAAACGGTCTACATTTAACCATTAGAAACTCCAGGTTAGCCGAACAATGTCTCTCAACAATAACAGAGTTCGTGCACCAAGCTTTGTTAACGTAAATGCACAATCCACCGCCTCTGGTCTTACTGGAGCCATCTAATGTCCTATCCGCCCGGAGTGTGTGTCGTCCCGCTAGCTCAATAGCGTTGTCCGGAATGCCGCCGTGTAGCCATGTTTCCGTGAAGATCATGACATTACAGTTCCGAAGTTTCATGCTGTGTGTGATGCTGAGTCGAATCTCCTCCATTTTGTTCACCAGTGACCGAACATTGGCGAGGAAGATGCTGGGTAAAGAGAGCCGGTGTGGTGTTAGCTTTAGCTTAGCTTTCACTCCACCACGCTTCCCCCTCCTTTGTTTACGATCTCAACGCCGCCTGCGAGCACTTCCGCCCGGCCGGGTAGAGTTGGGTGCTCTGGTGATCTCAGGAAGGAGATGAACGTTGTCGATAAAACTGTCGGGAAGTCATAAACCAATATCCAAAAGCTCACGTCGGGTGTACGATGTATATGCACAGCTGTTCTGCACGAACAGACCCGATATGAGCAACAGAAATACCGCATAATTGCAGATTCTGGAGAGACCCTGAGCCTCGCGATGTACTCGCGCAGCCATCTTGGATCCACCTATTCATACTATGCAATGAGAAAGTTCCATCCAATCCATCCATCTATCCCAAGCCATCCATCCAATTGAATCCAATTAAATTCATCCAATCCATCCATCCCAATCCAATCCAATCCAATTCATCCATCCATCCATCCATCCATCCATCCAATTAAATTAAATGTGTATAGAGCTTTTTACAATAATCATTGTCTCATAGTAATAAGGTTATATAAAATAATATGTAAGTTTATTGCATAAAAGGGAGTTCCATATAAATGTTTATCCCTGATATATCCATCCATCCATCCATCCATCCATTCATCTCTCTATTGTACACATATCCTAATGACCTTCCTGAGCTCCATCGAGGGCTTTGGAAAATGGAAAAAACAGTTCACATGCTGTACACACACCCAAACACACACCCAAACTCTTCTTTCACTTTCCTGTGCTGACAGTTAGTAGGCGGACAATACCATACCGAACCGTGAGTGTGTTCTCCTCGAACTTTTTTATGTCTTTGTAAATGTTTCATGTCATTTTAAAGTTATTTTAGACTGATTCAGTGTTTTAAAATAATGTAAAGAAATTAAAAAGGAAAAGAATGTGTGCATTGTGCTGTGAAAACCTTCCTTGTGGTTATAAAGTCCTGTGTAACGTCCGTGTTGAGAAATGTGGCTTCAGTTTCAGCAGTGTTTCATTTTCTAGGATGTGCAACACGATTGTTCTCTTTCTAGGGATTTCGAGTGAAAAAGGAGTGAAAACAAGGTTTTACAAACAGGTCGTTCGTTATCTGATCAAACTCTTTTTGTAAACGAAGAAATAAAACCTTGCTGAAGTCATATTTCCTTTTTTTTCTTTTTCATAATGGAAATCTGAGGACATTTGCAAAGTCTTTCATGAGATTTTAAAAGGTTACCAGGCGTACATGTAGACAAAGATTTCTTTGGTTGTACAAACTGTATAAATAATGAAGGATCTGTAATGAAACAGATGAAGGACATTGGAGGAATATGCATTAAACAATCAGACAGGATTCCTGAGCCCAGAGTAGAAGTCATTTCTATAGCAAGATGAATAGATTTGAGAACCGGACCTTAGAAGTGCAACAGCGCTGTCGAATTTGTAAAAAAATCCAATTACAATCCCATTACAAATTCTTCTGACTGCTTGTGTTTGTTACTCAGAGTCACAGTGCTGAAATGTTCCAATCTCAGTTCTTCTATTTTTTTTAATCAACATGGGGTTACTAAGTTGCAAACTTCATGCGTGTCTCCACAGAGCCCTGATACTATCACAAGAAACAAGAGTGCGATAGAATAAAGAAGCTCCTTCTACAGGATCTCATTTCAGTTTTGGCTTCAAAGAAACATTGAAATCGTGTAAGTAGAAAAGTCCCAGCTGCTTGTGTAATATTGTATAGTGTATAATCTGTGATGTAAATGTTACTTGCTGGACGTAATCGAGGTCTGGTTTGCCTTCAATGCGAACACGTTCACACGTCTTTATACATTCTGCAGTAGTTTACCGACATTCTCCAAAACTGGTGCTTCCATATGAATTGACTTATTTTCTTGTATCTGTTACCTCAGAGTGACTGTACAGTTTATCGGCTGAAGCGGAATGGCGATGATGCTGAACACAACACCCAGGTGAGGACGTATTACAGCTAGATAGTGAGATTTTCACCCTGAAGGTGCAGTAAAGGTGCTGAGTTCATACCACATACATGTGTAGTTATGTCCAGGTGAGTGTGATCAGTGGTCAGCAGTCTGAGTTGTATTCCATAGCAGCCATGTGTGCAGACCACATCATCCTAACGGAGTTCTAGATCCAAGCTACAACATAAGTGCATTCAACCCTAGTATGAAAATAATAAAATCAAAAATAAAATTATTTCCCTGAGTGCTAATTATAACACATTTATTACAATAAGCCCATAATATTAATAATCAAAACCTCTCTCTCTCTTTCTTCAATAAAAAATGATGGACTCAGTAGCATGAATATATTCATTAATAATTAAATAAATACATTCCTAAATATTATAAACCTAATTTTTTTTTTTACCATTTTAAATCAATTTCAGTTTATACTAGAATCAAGGAAACAGAACCGGATTCAGGTCTCTGCTTATCTACGCTTTAGATCTCACTTCTAAGGTATTTCTTGAGTAGAAGCGTTTAAAGCGAAGAGCTTTTGGCATCTAGACATTCATAAACACAAATACATGGACAAAAGAAACAGAAATGAGAAACTTTGAGACTTGAGACTATAAGAGAAATCGATAGAAACTCAGGGGTGTATAAACAGACCACCAGGACCAGGGGCACGGCAGAAGTAGAGATAAATATACATGTTTAAAACCCCTAAAGAACATGACTATAAAAACCAACATAAACACAAAAGTGCACTGGGGCCAGCTTGCTTTAGAGAAGATCTCAGTGAGGGTGGATTATATCGCTAACAAACGCTTGAGAACATGGAATCTGGTATGTTACTTCTGCACATGAAACACTGCGGGATTCAGTTTAACAGTAAGACTTCCACATTTTGCTTTCCACACTTCCACATTTTTTCACCACAATTGCAAGTCAGCTTATTAAATATGGAAGCTCAGATTTTGCAAAATTCAATTTAAAATCTACGACGGAAAACGGCAATGAAATATTCAAAAGGTTTGTGTGTTTCTGTATTTAAATTTACATTTTCCATTAAAATATCTGCAAAACTTTGCTGCAAAAATGTAAATAAAATGATATAATTTACATTTGTATTATTATCTATTTCCAACAATAGTGTAAATTTCTAAATTACATACTAATTTTAACACTTTGCAAGTTGTACATTTCCATCATTGATTTGATGTGTGTAACATGTTCAATTGTGATCCAAGTGTAATTTTTGTAGCAAAACTCAGTGTATTTCAAAATGCATTCTGAGCCAAAGGCCTAGCAAAAGGTAACAAAATGCATTTTAAAATACACACTGAATTTTGCTATAAATATCACACGTGAATCTCCTAAACGTGAGTCTAAATGCATTTAGGACAAATAACATTTAAATAATCGTTTTGCTACTATTTCTGCTAGGACACGTTACACATATCAAATCAAAGTGTGAAACACGTTTTCATTTTTCAACTTAAAAGCATTAAAATTAATATGCAATTTTTATATTAAAAGTACTGTTGGAAATAGCAAATGTAAATTAGATGGTAATGGAATATGCACGTTTAAATATAGAATTTTATTTCCATTTGCTTCCAAAATAGAATAGCACTTGATCCAGTAGATGCTGTTACTACAATGCCAATGTTCAAATTACATTTTAATCAGAATTTTTATTTGCTCTTTAAGTGAAGCTTAATTAACGTCTTTGAATTGTATTCTAAAGTTTTCACATGTATTTACATTAATTTCAGCATCTAAACAGTTCTTTAATTCTGACTGTAGTTCTGAATTCCAATATGTTCAATTCTCCTGTCTTTCTCATGTAGTAATTCTGTCTTTTCTGTTTTTTTAGCACTGAATTTATTTCTACAACTGAATATGATTACGGTGATTTAGCTCCTGAACCGTGTAATTACGGCCCCCATTCAAGCCACATTCTCCCGGTGCTCTACTCCGTGTTCTTCATGGTGGGTTTGCTGGCCAACATGCTGGTGCTGTGGGTGATCCTGAGAGGTTCTCATATTAAAACCATGACTGACGTGTCTCTCCTGAACCTGATCATTTCTGACCTTCTGCTAATCTCCACTCTCCCCTTTTTGGCTCATTATGCCAGAGATCACTGGGTTTTTGGTAGCACCATGTGCACCCTGGTCCTCAGCGTGTACCACATTGGGTTTTATGCCGGCATTTTCTTTATTGTGCTGATGAGCATCGACAGATACTTGGCGATCGTCCATGCCGTGTCCTCTTTGAGAAACAGAACAAAGACTTATGGGATTTTAGCGAGCATCTTCATCTGGATTCTCGCTGTTGGGTCTTCATTTCCTGAACTACGGTATCTTAGAGTCATAAACAATGGGAATGAAACACTTTGCAGCGCGTATCCAGAAGCTAATCACAATAATATAAAAAGTGATTCTATCTTTAAAATGAATGTTTTGGGGCTGCTAATTCCACTGAGCATCTTAGCATTTTGTTACTTCATGATCCTCCGGAGGCTTCAGATGTCTTGTAGGTCAGAAAAACTGGCCGTTCATCTTGTTATTGTGGTCATGGTGGTGTTCTTCTGCTGCTGGATACCGTACAACATCGCAGCGTTCCTCAAGGCACTGGAACTGAAGCACATCTTGACTCCAGGGTGTGAACTCAGCAAAACCATCCAGCTGCTGCTGCAGATGACTGAAGCCGTGGCGTATTCACACAGCTGCCTCAACCCGTTCCTCTACGTGTTTGTGGGTGAAAAGTTCAAAAGAGATCTCTCCAGGCTTCTCCTCCACACTCCATGCAGCCAAATACAGTGTTTGAAGATCTACATGACCCAGGCTGGAAGCTCAGAGTATTCCCGGTCCACAAGTATGGAGGAACATAATTTGAATGGAGGAGCAACAGAAATGATGTAGTAGAAATGAGGGGTTTGTATTTGTTTGTGTTAAATATATAATCCGAGTGATAGCCTTATATTTTATACATTTGATATGTATAAATTTCATTTGGGAATATAATTATAACATTGCAAATAAAAAAAGTTCTGATTGCATAAGTCTGAACAATTTTATCTGCTAATACTTTCTGGAAGCTGCTTTTTGCCTTAATTACAGCATCATGCCTTTGGAAATCTCTATTAACTTCACACATTTAGTGACTGAATGAATCTTTTTGTATAACTATGATGGGTTTATATATTCTTCTTACCCACTAACCCACAGCCCTCAATCTTGTGCAGAATACATAAAAATGTCTTCTTCTTCTTCTTTCGGCTGCTCCCATTAGGGGTCTCCACAGCGGATCATCTGTCTCCATACCCCCCTGTCCTCTACATCTGCCTCTTTCACACCAACTACCTGCATGTCTTCCCTCACCACATCCATGAACCTCCTCCTTGGACTTCCTCTTTTCCTCCTACCTGGCGGCTCCATCCTCAGCATTCTTCAATCAATCAATCAATCAGGCTTTATTTGTATAGCGCCTTACAGCAACCAAAAGGAGCACAAAGCACTTTCCAGTAAAAATAACACATTAATCAATAAAAATATAAGAAATATAAAAATGTAAAAATATAAGAACACAAATTATAGGTAAAATAGCAGTTGAAGCAGGGCTACGTGTTAAAAGCTTGTCTGAATAAAAAAGTTTTCAACTGCGATTTAAAAACACTCAGTACAGTGATGGATCGGATGTGAGCTGGGAGTGCGTTCCACAGCTTTGGTCCCTGGACGGCAAATGACCGACCACTAAACTTTTTACAACGGAATTTAGGAATGACCAGAGAGGTAAGTCCAGAGGAACGGAGAGTTCTGGCTGGTTGGTAAACTGTTATTAATTCGGTGAGGTAGGCTGGGGCAAGACCATTGATGGCCTTGAAAACGAACAACAAAACCTTATACTCCACCCTATACCGCACCGGAAGCCAGTGAAGCGAGCGGAGGACCGGGGTGATGTGTGATCGTTTTGAGGTGTTGGTGAGAAGACGTGCTGCCGCGTTTTGCACCCTTTGGAGCCGACTGAGAAGAGAATGATTGAGTCCAATGTAGAGAGCGTTGCAGTAGTCAATCCTCGAGCTGATGAAGGCATGTACAGCTTTTTCGAGATCAGCTTGGGACAGAAATGGTTTTACCTTGCTGAGGAGTCTTAGCTGGTAAAAGCTTGCCTTCACTACTGCACTGATCTGTTTCTCGAATAACATACTTTGGTCAAAAATAACACCCAGGTAGGCGCAAACTGAGGTGTTAGAGGACCAAAACTCAGAGAACTGTTGGGTGAGTCCGGGCTAAACAGGATATATTCAGTTTTTGCTTCGTTCAGATGAAGGAAGTTCTGGGAAAGCCACTGTTTAACATCCTGAAGGCAGTTATGAAGAGGGTCCAATACAGAACTATCACTCAGAATCACAGGAAGATAGATCTGGAGGTCGTCAGCATAGAAATGAAATTGAACTTCGTGTTTGGAAATGAGTTGACCAAGTGGCAGCATATAGAGGGAAAACAGAATGGGACCAAGAATAGATCCCTGAGGCACACCAGATGACAGAGGAGCAACCGATGAAGAATGATCATTTAGCACAACTGAGAAAGTTCTGTTAGTGAGGTATGATGAAAACCAACTAAGCACCGCACCCTGCAGACCAACAACATGCTGAAGATGAGAGATGAGGATGGCATGATCCACGGTGTCAAATGCAGCGGTCAGGTCCAGTAACACCAGAACCACAGAGCTTTTTCCATCCAGGGCTCCAAGAATGTCATTGTGGACCCTCAATAACACTGATTCAGTGCTATGTCTCGACCTAAATCCAGACTGGAATGTATCACCAATGTCGTGCAGTTGAAGGTGAGACTGAAGCTGGGTGAAAACAAGCTTCTCCATCAACTTCGACAGAAATGACAGGTTAGATATAGGGCGGAAGTGGGATAGTGCGGAGGGATCAAGATTGGGTTTCTTGAGTCGCGGTCTAACAACAGCATGTTTGAGAGCAGCGGGAACAGTACCCATGCTAAAACAGCTGTTTATGAAGGAGACAAGGATGGGACCTATGATGTCAACAGCCTCCTTCAAAATCCTGGCAGGAACAGTGTCTAGAGGGCAGGTGGTTGGCTTCAACTCATGAACAGCTTTTTTGAGGTCCACCAAAGTAACTGCATCAAAGTTCTCTAGCACACAATGCGCTACATGAGTAGAGATGGCAACAGCGGGGATTTGTGTAATGGTTTGCCTAACAGACACAACCTTGTCCAAAAAATGTTGCTTGAAAGCATTGCATGTGTTTGCAGAAACGTCATTCAAGGCGACAGACACCGGATTTATGACAGAATTGATAGTGCTGAATAAAATTCCAGGGCGGTGGCTATTGCTGTTGATGAGAGCAGAGAGGTACTGTCCTTTAGCTTTCTTCAATGTGCTCTGATAGGTGGCAAGACTGTCCCTAAACATCTCGAGTGACACCTGCAGCCTATCCTTCTTCCATTTTCGCTCAGCCTGCCTACACCGGCGTCTGAGGGCCCGAGTTGTATTATTGAGCCAGGGGTCCGCAGGAACATTGGTAGACTTTACCTTATAGGGTGCGACAGAGTCCATAATCTGGGAGCAGGTGGTATGGAAGGAGGCGAGGAAACGGTCCGGACAAAGAGGCGATGCCAGTTCAGTAGTAGAGGCGAGATCAGAAACAGAGAAGGCAGCAATAAAATCCTCGACTGTAGATGAGGTAATAATGTGACGGCGATGAGAGGCAGTAGACGTTTTTGCAGGTGAAACAGCACAAATGTCAAACCGTATAAGAGAATGGTCAGAGATTGGAAAATCCATGACCTCGCAAGTTGACACAATCACTCCACGAGAGATAATAAGGTCAAGAGTGTGACCTAACCTATGGGTGGGACAGGAATTGGACTGAGCCAGATCTAATGAGTCTAAAAGTGCCTTAAAATCATTAGCGGGTTTATCAGCGGGGCAACAAACATGAATGTTAAAGTCACCACAGATTAGAACATTGTCAAACTTTGCTACAAACTCTGACAGAAACTCTGAGAACTCAATTAAAAAATCCTTGTTTGATTTGGGCGGCCGGTAAATTACTGCACATAAGATCGGACAGGGTAGAGTGAGCACAGATACTTGTACCTCAAAGCTGGAATACCCTCTAGTGGACAGCTGGCGGTACTTCAGGGACTGTCTGTGTATAGTGGCTATCCCCCCGCCCCTACCCGTTTGCCGCGGCGTGTTTAGGTAAAGGTAACCAGAGGGGAGGATTTCCGAAAAGGCACTGACGTCACCTGGGGAAAGCCAGGTTTCGGTGAGGAGAAACAGATCCAGATTGTGAGAGGAGATGACATCATTGAGGACAAATGTTTTGTTATTGAGCGATCTGGTGTCTACCAATATAACTCATGTCCCTCCTCTGCACATGTCCAAACCATCTCAATCTCACCTCCCTCACCTTGTCACCAAAACATCCTACATGTGCTGTCCCTCTAATAAACTCATTTCTAATCTTGTCCATCCTCGTCACTCCCAACGAAAACCTTAACATCTTCAGCTCTGCTACCTCCAGCTCCGCCTCCTGTCTTCTACTATGCCGCTGTCTCTAATCCAAACAACATCGCAGGTCTCACCACAGTCCTATAAACTTTCCCTTTCACTCTCACAGATACTCTTCTATCACAAATCACTCCTGCTATCACTCTTCTCCACCCACTCCACCCTGCCTGCACTCTTTTCTTCACTTCTATAACACACTCTCCATTACTTTGCACTGTTGACCCCAGATACCTGAACTCCTCCACCTTCTCCACCTCTTCTCCCTGCAACCGCACCACTCCACTGCCCTCCCTCTCATTCACACACATGTACTCTGTCTTACTCCTACTGACTTTCATTCCCCTTCTCTCCAGCGCGTACCTCCACCTCTCCAGGCTCTTCTCAACCTGCTCACTACTCTCACCACAAATCACAATATCATCCGCAAACATCATAGTCCAGGGAGACTCATGTCTGACCTCGTCCGTCAACCTGTCCATCACCACTGCAAACAGGAAAGGGCTCAGGGCCGATCCTTGATGTAGTCCAACTCTCACCCTGAACCAGTCTATCGTTCCTACTGTACACTTCACTGCTGTCACACTGTCCTCATACATGTCCTGCACCACCCTCACATACTTCTCTGACACACCTGACTTCCTCATACAGTACCACAGCTCCTCTCTCGGCACCCTGTCTTACGCTTTCTCTAAATCCACAAATACACAATGCAATTCCTTCTGTCCTTCTCCATACTTCTCCATCAACATCCTCAAAGCAAATAAGGCATCTGTGGTGCTCTTCCTCGGCATGAAACTATACTGTTGCTCACAGATGGTCACCTCTTCTCTCAGCCTGGCTTCCACTACTCTTTCCCATAACTTCATGGTGTGACTGATCAACTTAATTCCCCTGTAGTTACTGCAGGTCTGTACATCTCCCTTATGCTTAAATATCAGTACCAGCACACTCCTTCTCCATTCCTCAGGCATCCTCCCACCTTACAGAATCTTGTTGAACAATCTGGTTAAAAACTGCATTGCCATCTCTCCTAAACATCTCCATGCTTCTACCGGTATGTCATCTGGTCCAACCGACTTTCCACTCTTCATCCTCTTAATCGCTGCTCTCACTTCCTCATTACTAATTCTATATACATCCTGCTTTACCAACTCCACATCATCCAACCTTCTCTCTCTCTGATTTTCCTCATTCATCAGCTGCTCAAAATACTCCCTCCACCTTCTCAACACACTCTCCTCACTAGTCAACACATTTCCCTCTCCATCCTTGCAGCACATCCTTGCAGCACATCCTTCCCAGCTCGGTTCCTCTGTCTGGCCAATCGGTACAAATCCTTTTCTCCTCCCTTAGTGTCCAACCTCTCATACAGCTCCTCATATGCCTTTTCCTTGGCTTTCACCACATCCCTCTTTACCTGCTGCCACATCTCCTTGTACTCCTGCCTACTTTTCTCATCACTCTGTCTATCCCACTTCTGTTTCTCCAACCTCTTTCTCCTTATGCTCTCCTGCACTTCCTCATTCCACCACCACGTCTCCTTGTCTTCCTTTCTATTTCCAGATGTTACACCAAGTACTTTTCTAGCTGCCTCCCTCATCACTCCTGCAGTAGTTTCCCAATCACCCAACACCTCTTCACCACCACCGAGCTCCTGTCTGACCTCTTCCCTGAACCTCACACTACACTCTTCCTCCTTCAGTTTCCACCATCTTATTCTTCTTTCAGTCCTCACTCTCCTCCTCTTCTTCTTCGCCTCCAAAGCCATCCTACAGACCACCATCCGATGCTGTCTAGCTACACTGTCCCCT
>JAAIIK010020725.1:82706-98354 GCA_014706435.1 Silurus glanis
TGTTGTGTATGTAGCTTTATGTTGTGTGATGTAACTCCGTGTTGTGTTTGTAGCACCAGTGTTCAGGAGGAACTTTGTCTCATGTCACCGTGTACTGTGTACTAAATATGGTAGAAATGACAATAAAAGCTTCTTGACTTGACTTGAATGTGTGTTTGTGCCTCATACAAAGTGTTTCTGAGATAAACTCAGAATCATCTGTAACCCTGATGAAGTTAAAGATCTTAATGTAAATGAAAGTTTTAGAGTGAAAAGGAACATCAAGCTCATAGATCGAGTTCTGCAGCAACAAAGACACAGAAACCAAAAACTAAATCTATGTGCTTAAAGGCAATTGCATGAGAGGAGGAGTTTGAATATTGTGTGTGTGTGTGTGATGACTTTAAGTGACTATGAGCTGTGAAACAAGGCACTCAAGGCACTCAGTTGAGACAATAGTGTGTGTATGAGTGTGTTTTTGTGTGTTTCTGTGCGTGACATAACAATGACAATGAAGATAACACTGTCAATGTTGCTGATGATTTTTAAGTTTGTGTCTTTAAAACACACCGGACTTTTCGCTCCTGGGAACATCATCATCGGAGGCCTTTTTCCGATCCACACTGCAGTGGAGCAACAAGAGAACATTTCTGATCACCAGACCAAGTGCACCATGTAAGTATCACACACACACACACACACACACACACACACAGTGAATGTTATAATGATGATTTCAGATTTATTTATTTTTTATTTCATATATTTATATATTTTTCTAGGGTTAGGGTTAATGTTGGTTTATTAAAAATATCTAATATAATGTGCTTTATGATTAAGGACATTGCTCAGTACTCACTACTCTCAGCTCCAGAATGATTGGCACTTCTAGTAAAGATTGAAAAAAATCATGAGAAATAGAAGGTCAGAGGGTCAGAAGAAACAATAATATTTAATAGCAACTCAAGGTTGTTGTGGATACTCCCGCAAAAAAAGATGAATTTCGACACTCTTATGCCTGAAGGAAGAACTGTGCTGATGTGATCAAGCTAAAAAGCTTGCTAGGTTGAATGAGGGTTCACCTCCCCACCCCCCATGGCACTTTCTAAGAAGAAGAGATTTTCACACCATCAACCCTGGATTAACCCTAACAAATTATGATCCTCATATACATACATTTATATCCTTTCCAAGGCCACAGAAACATTGTTCATTAACAATAGAATCAAGCTACTGATGTCATTAGAATAAATTTACTTAAAGTTTTTGATTTAGTATATTTTAAAATGGCATTAATGCTAATTAACCATAAGACATGTTTTCATCTTTTTCATGGGTGCCAATAATTGTGGTGCTGACCATAGCAGAGTTTAGATCTTGGTAGTTTATTATCTTTGTGTTCTGCAGCCTGAGTCCAGCTGGTCTGGCTCATACCCTGGCCATGATCCATGCAGTGGAAACTGCAAACATCTCACCTGAATTAACACACCTGGGCATCACTCTGGGATACCACATCCACGACACATGTTCAGATGTTACCACTGCACTCAGAGCCACCAAGGACTTTACTGCTGACTGCACATCTGGAACAAAAACTTCCCAATACACCCGTCCAGTGAAAGCAGTGATTGGAGCGTATCATTCTGAGACGTCCATCGCTGTGGCAAGAATGCTCAACCTGCAGTTCATACCTCAGGTTCACTTCCCCCACTTACATTTATATTTACAGCATTTAGCAGATGCCTTCATCCAGAGCGACGTACAAACGTGCTTTGAGTCTCTATCAATGAATACATCAACAATGACTATTTATTGATACAATTAATATATTCTTTCTGATCTGAAGTTATTTTGTGTCCATTGTGCAGATTAGTTACGCTTCCACAGCAGATATTCTGAGTGACAAGGGTCGTTTCCCAGGGTTTCTGCGCACTGTTCCAAGTGATGTACACCAGACAAGTGCCATGGTTCAGCTCCTGAGTGGGAGGAAATGGACCTGGGTGGGTCTCCTGACCACGGATGGAGACTATGGACGTGCTGCTTCAGACAGTTTTGTTTCACAGGCAACTAAAGCTGGCATTTGTGTGGCTTTTACAGAAATACTTCCTGACTCTCTGAATGATAAAGAAAAGCTGGAGGTCACAATCTCTCGCACTGTTCAGACCATCTACTCAAACCCAAAGGTGAGAGTCATCGTGTCTTTCACGAAACCAGAGCACATGAAGAAAGTGTTTAGTTTACTGGTGGAGCTCCCTACAGACCGGCGTCTCTGGATTGCAAGTGATAACTGGTCCACAGCTGGAGATGTGCTCAGTCCTCAGCATCTGGAACGTATTGGATGGGTGCTGGGATTTTCATTCAAAAACAAAAACATCACAGACTTTGAGGAATATATAAAAAGTTTAGAACTGGACAGCGATGCTCAGAGGAACAACTCATTTCTTAAAGAGTTTCATTCCTCATTTGCAAACTTAGTGAATGCAAGTCCGGCTAAAATTTCCACCGCTTCAGATGTGCTGATAACAAGTGCTCAGGTAGGCGTGGTGTTCAGTGTTCAGATGGCGGTGAACGCAATCGCTCAGGTGGTGGCATCCATCTGCAAAAACACAGACTGCATGGCTTCAGGGGCTGTAAAATGGCATGAGGTAAATCAGAGTTTAAATTTCACCAATTGTTTTATTTGTGAACTTGTTACTGAACATCAGATAACTTACTGCTCACTACTTTAATACTCAAGTTAAACTAAATAGCCAGCTGGCTAAAATCAGTGCAGTGTGCTAACATTATTATTATTGTCCTGAATACCATGGTAATGTTGCAGCTGCTGTCCACCTTAAAGACCAGAAGGTTCGAGTTGGATGGTGTCTCGTATGAGTTTAATAAGGATGGAGACATTAACCTCGGCTATGACGTTTCTCTGTGGAATGCTGAAGGAGTAAAAGTGGAGACGCTGAACATTGTATCTCACTATCAGCCATCAGACAGCAGCCTGAACACCACCACAGTAACACTGGTCATTATTCACACTGAAACCTGTCTGTCTATCTGTCCCTGTCTGTGTCTCTGTCTGTCTCCGATTCTGTCTTACTTTAATTTCTTGCTGTGTTTTTAGAGTTTGGTGTCTAAATGCTCAAACAGCTGTGAACCGGGACAGTTTAAAAAAAAGTGTTGAAGGTCAGCACACTTGCTGTTATGAGTGTATCGACTGTGCAGAGAACCAATACACCAACAACACAGGTAAAACACACACACACATCTTTTACCCTGTATTTGTTCAAATGAAATTTCCCTCTAATCTGTGTGTGTGGTTCAGATATGGATCAGTGCTACAGTTGTGATGTGAGCAGCGAGTGGGCAGAGGCAGGCAGTTCGGTGTGCAGGATAAAGCTGGTGGATTATTTCTCCTGGACTGACCCCTTGGCAGTGGTGTTGGTTTCTCTCGCGGTTCTTGGTGTGCTTGTGGTTTTTGCTGTATCAGCTCTTTTCTTGCAACACAGAGGTTCTCCGGTGGTAAAGGCGGCTGGTGGTTCCTTGTGTCAGCTCATACTCATGTCTCTGAGTGGAAGTTTTGCGAGTGCCATACTGTTTGTGGGCAAGCCGACAGCCATGCAGTGTAAAGTGCGTCAGGTTCTTTATGGCCTCAGTTTCACTGTCTGTGTTTCCTGCATCCTGGTAAAGTCTCTGAAGATCCTGCTGGCGTTCCACATGAACCTGATGGTAAAGCAGCTACTGCATCATCTCTATAAGCCGTATGCAATTGTAAGCATGTGTGTGGTGTTGCAGGTTGTGACCTGTTCATGCTGGTTAGTCCTCAAAAGCCCTACAACCTCATCATCTGTGTTTCTCAGGAGTGTCCTAGAGGAGTGTGATGAGGGATCATATGTAGCGTTTGGAGTGATGCTAAGCTACATTGCTCTAATGGCATTAGTCTGTTTTGCCTTTGCTTTTCAAGGACGAAAACTTCCACAGAAATACAATGAGGCAAAATTCATCACCTTTGGTATGCTGATCTACCTCATCGCATGGATCATTTTCATCCCCACATATGTCAACACAAAGGGGAAATACCTTCCGGCCGTGGAAATGATCGTCATCCTGATCTCCAGCTACACTGTCCTGAGCTGCCAATTTCTCCCAAAATGTTACATCATCATATTCAGGAAGACTCAGAACACCAGAGATGCCTTCATTAGGAGCATTTATGAATATTCCAAAAGGACTGTGGAAAACTTTGGTCCATCACAAAGAGAGAAACAAACGGCACCTCATGCCTCGTCTAACCCGAGCTTTGTTTCTGAGAACCTGACGTAGAATATACAAAATCAAGTTCAAACACCATAAAATAAAAGCTAAAGTAAGTGTATTTTATTCTAAAATTAACTTTAAATACATTTTACTGCTATTGAATTAAAAAACTATATTTAAATCAGGCAAAGCAATGAGAATTTATACAGGATCATTTCAGCTCATTCATTCTGAACTTATATGTTTGCTCTAAAATGTCATGTCACGTCTTCAAATTATTAATAACAAACACCGGAAAAGTAAAATAGGAAAAGCAACAAATGAGAAAAATGCAAAGTAAAACTTTAACCCCAAATCACAAAATTCTCACAGTGAAACTCCAGATATTACAGCTACAGACTCAAACACCGATTATTATAAATCCGTTGTGTGTGAAACTGGATGTTCATGAAGAGCGAGAGGGAAAATCCTGTAACACAATGATCATCACTGATGAGGTCATGATGATGTTTTGGCTGGAGGCTAAATTCCATTTCATCTCTCAGATTTCAACCCTCTGACATTGAACATTTCGGAATGTTTCAAAGAGCAGAAATTTTATTTTATGCCAAATATAAAAACGAGAAAAAAAAACAAAAAAAAAACATTGTGGAAAAAGTAAAACCAGAAATCTATTCATTTTATTCCTTGTACTTTGTTACAATTATTTATTTCTCATTGACAATTAAAATATAAATATAATAAACATTTTTTATATATCAAAGCACTTTTATCTACACATTTCTTTCTATGCATTTAGGATTTAAATGACTATATTTCTCCACTTTACTCTGTAGAAGTGGAGGAGGAACCACAACAGGAGAAGAAAAGTTGCTTTCATGCGTTTTGAAATGTCATTAGGTCTAGCCTAAAGGGCGTCTCTGGGGGTTTTGGTGATGAATATTTTGTGCTGCTGTTTTTCAGAATGTAACATGACATTTTAGGACAAATCACACTGATTACTCACTGTCTGGTCTCCAGCAGGTGTTCACCTGGAAATCTCAGAGAAAATTACTGATGTGTTTAGAACAATCCCGCATTCATCTCTGTACAGAGAGAAGAGTATAGAATTCTCAGAACATTCAAACCTCATATTACAGCAACATGATGTTAGAATTGAAATTAAAACAATTAATAAAGTGATTCCTAAAAAAAACCCTCAAAAATATATATACATTATAAAAATTAGCTTTGTTTAGTATTCTAATAGTTTTACGATAAACAAATAATTTCTATAAAACCTCCCTTCTGTTACTCAGATTTTAAATATTTATTTGGTACAGTTTTTTCCCCCTGGATGGACAATTCTGCAGTAATAAACAGCACTTTTAAACAAAGCAAACCAGAACATTTTATTAGTTCTCATTTTGTACAACTTCTGATGCCCTTTACACTGCACATCAGTACAGACACCAACTTTATTCAACATGAAAATTATCGTACAAACCATGAGAAATATTTCAGCATTTTACTGCATGTGCTTCTGTAACACTCTTTAACTGGACTTGCCTCCATTTGGCCGAAAGAAGATCAAAGAAATTCAATATTGTTAATAAGCCACAGATCATGCTGAAGAAACTCGTATAAGGGGAAAAGATTCCACAGCAAAAGAACAAAAAACTCAATTTCTCCATTAGCATGCTTTCTAAAAAGTTCAGCATTAGTATTCTATAGTGTGGAGAAACTTCATAGTTTATGAATTAATTATTCTGATCCATTTTTCTGGAAACCCACACCTTTAAAATCGGGCTGTGTTCCAATGACATTATTAAAGTACGTGTGTCCACTTTCCTCCGCAGCCATGAGACAGCCTGTCCCATCACATTGTCCCGACTGAACAGTATTCAAATGTTCATTAGCTGTGGAATGGAGTCTTCATGGAGTCTTCTCGGTAGAGGCTCTGTAGTTGCACCAGCTCTTTACCAACCCGAGCGTTCAGCAGTGACTTGTGCACGCTTATGGGAAGCGCTGAAGTGGACAAGCGAGTCACAGATGGGAAAAACAATAAAAGCTTAAAGGAACATTATAAACTGCAATCACATCAGCCCAAATAAATACCACTGCAATATAGTGACATTCTGTCTCTTGATCTGATCTCACCATAAACCTCACACACCTACAAACACACTTTCTGATGTAAAACTGATTACTGAAGGTAAATGAACTTTTTGACCTCACTGAATGTGTGATATTTACCTTTTTAAAATCCAGCAATTCAGAAATAAATAAAGAGGACAGACGTTTAGAGAGAAAATTAGTGTAAAACAAAACAGCAATAATATGGGCGTGTCTGACACGGGTGTGTCCCACATGGGTGTGTCCTGTACAGCTGATTGGCTGATGAGAGCAGTTTGTATTTCAGAGAGAGAACTCAAGTGCATCCTGCTGATCAGTACAGGGTTAGAGAGGTAGCTTCACATTATAGAAGGGATGCAAAGTTTTAGGGTCACCAGTGCCAATGTGTTAGAAAATATAATAACAATAATAATAATAATAATAATAATAATAATAGATAGGCTTGAAAAAGTCTGTGAAAGTCTGAGCTCAGAACTCAAGAAATCAAGCGACATTTTCTCCTCTGTGTACAAGGATGGAAATAAAGGAAGAGATGGAGAGATGGTGGGGTGGAGATACTTATAGCTGGAAACGGTCCATGGGCCCATGGTGCTGTTGAAAAATGTACTGGTCCTGGTTCTGGTCCACTTGAGGGGCGATGTTGGCATCCTCCTCCTCCACACCAAAGTAATGCTCAATTAAATCAAATGCTTTCTGATAAATCTCCTGATTCTCGTGGCTCTGCAGGAACTCGATCTTATCCAAACCTGCAGCACAAATAACTTTCAAATATATAGTAACCAAAACAGACTATATAGCAACGTGTGTGTGTGTGAGTGTGTGTGTATACCATAGGCCTCCTCAATGAGTGCACAGTATGGATTGATGCCTGTGCCGTTTTGTTTGGATTCCTGCTCCCCCAGCCGCAGGATATTTTCCAGACCATTCAGAGAAACTTGAACAATTTTTGAATCCATCACAGTCAGCAGGTCACACATTGGCTTAATGCAATTTAGAGACACCAAGTACCTGTCTCACACACACACACACACGCGCACACACCCCCCCAAAATCTATTATATTACTTGAAGTAAACATCAGTGTATTGATGTTAATCAGAGCTGTGATAAACCTGATTTGCTCTGGTGTTCCCCCACTGGTGGCATTAGTGATGGCCCATGCTGCTTCCTTCCTGGTGCGGAATTCTGCTTTTTGTAAGATCTCGATCAGCACAGGGAAAATGTTTGCATCGATCACCGTCTGCATAAAGAAACACAATGACCACATATCAGAACTAAGTACCTTGGAGAACTAAGCACAGATCTTCTGTGGATGTAGGCTCCTCAAATCCTTTTGTCTCTTCATGTGTTCCCAATAAGACACTTTGTTGTTTTTGATTGTGGACTTTTTGAGAGATTTACCTGGATCTGCGCTCGGTTCCCTGCTGTGATGTTTGAAACGGTCCAACATGCTTCCTTCTTTATTGATTCTTTAGGACTGCTGAGCAGGTGAAGGAGACAGGGTAATGCTGAACAGTTCAGGATCACCTAACACACACACACACACACACACACACACACACACACAAACATTACTAATGAATCTTTAAATGCACAATGAACAATAACTCTAATCATGTTCAGCACTAATGACTTGCAGAAGCCAAATCTGAGAATAAGAGAACGACGAAGTAAGAAACTCGGTTGTGCACCTGAGTCTGAATATCATCTCCAGTCACGATGTTCCCCACAGCCCGCAGTGCAGGAGACACCACTTTATAATCACCGTGCCTGAGGAACCCATAAAGAACTGTGTTGCTGGGGTTTAGAGTTAGACTTAGGTGTGTGTGTGTGTGTGTGTGTGTGTGTATTACATGAGCAGCTCCACTAATCTGCGACACACTCCAGAGTCAATCACAGCCTGGATTTTCTCATTTGGACCATCAGACAGATAGGACAGTGCCCAGCATGCATCTGCTAAAACATCTGGATCACTGCTGAACAGCAGTCTGGAAAGGACACTGAGACATGGAGACACCTGTGAAAACAACACACACACTGCTTTAACTAGAAACATACACACAAACTTTTCTACACCTTTCTAAGCATTAAATATTATATGGAAACCATTGCTTATTTTTTTATTACATACTTTGAAAAGAAGTGTGAATTATTCTTTCATTTTTGTTCATTTTGATATTATGCATGTAATGTAGATCAGTAGGTCAGAGGTCAGGCTCAAGAACTTAGCCACACCTCTCCAAACCACACCCACATTTTCACCATGACCATTTCAACCAAACCCCGTCTCAGCCAAGTCTTTACTCGCCCCAGGGGGTGTATGTGCCTTTAGTATAAATGTTGTGTTTTGGGACATTGTGTAAATTAGTACCATGTCTTTTTTTCAGTACATTGAGCCTCTATTACCTTACACGAGTTACATCACCACCACAGCATGACGATTATTCTTCACAGTTCACTCTCTCTTTTTAGATTAACTAAAATTCAGTGCTTAGTCACCCAATAGTTCTGCTGTCATCATCCACAGTACACATGATTTTTAGAACACTAATTAATAATGCTGTTTGCTAGAGGAAACATCAGTGTGTGTACCAGTGTGTGTACCTTGCTGAACTCTGGTGGAGGGTTTTTACCTCTGCACAGGTTGGATAAAGCCCACACAGCATTCCGAGTGGTGGTAAGACGATTTGATTTTGCAAGTAACCTGCAGAAACACACACACACACACACACACACACACACACACACACACACACACACACACACACACACACACACACACAAATAATTTGTGGTGTAATCAGTTCTTTTTAACAGCGTTATATCCTGTATAATTTAGAGATGAAGATTAAGAAGAAGGTGATCTAAAGTGATGGTGTGTTGAACTAATGATGGTGATGGTGATGATGATGATGGCTGTATCCCTAATCACACTCACTGCTGTAGTGAAGGAAGTATTCCACAGTTCAGGACAAAATCTCTACACTCTGCATTATCTCCAGCAATGTTTCCGAGCGCCCACACAGCCTGCACACACACACACACACACTTAACATACACTGTGGTGCATGATCTTTAAACTTTTAAGCACCTACCTAGTTGCCAACTCAATAACTAGTTTCGTTTCTCTCTCTCTCTCTCTCTCTCTCTCTCTCTCTCTCTCTCCTCTCTTTAAACTCAACATGGTGCAGTGAGAGCAGCAGCTCCTTAGTTTTTCTTTTCCCACTTTTTAACTTAGTTCTTACACACTCAGTATGATTACAACACAAGTTTTAGACTTTTTTATGGTTCTTCTGCTGCTCTTATCACTTTTTGTGAGAAGTGGAACTCAGTGGAGTGGTGCTGTGTTTAAGTACACTCGCGATCAGCTGCTTGCACTCTCTGAACCAGCGCTTCTTTCTGGATTTCCTGGAGATCAGGAGGAGACGCCGCGGGTGCAGAGCCGGTGAGAAGGTCAGAGTGGAGCGGAGGAGATTGAAACCTCCGATCCCGTCGGTCATCATGGGGAACGCACGTTGTGTAATAAGATGGATGAACTGTGCATGCTGAGTCGGCCCCAGAATGAATACAGAGAGCATCTTCACGTGCTTTACGGAGACGTGGCTGCATACGGACTTCCCGGATCATAGCGCCTCCATACCCAGTTTTAAACTTATTCGGGTGGACAGAGACGCAATGCTCAGTGGTAAAAAGAAGGGTGGTGAAATTGTTGTGTATGTGAATGTGAAATGGTGTACCAGACACTTTACCAGGAAGGAACATCTTTGCTCTCCGTATATTGAACTTTTATCTGCGAGTATACGCCCATACTATTTACCGAGGGAATTCTCCTCTGCCATTTTAATTGCTGCTTACTGCTATTAACTTCTGCCACAACACCTGTATCCCTCAATCAACAGTACGCTGTCATCCCAACAACAAGCCTTGAATCATCAGCCACCTGAAAGAACTTAAACAAAAAGGAGAGAGCTTTTAGGTCTGGTGATAGGAATGAACTGAAGAGGATACAGCGAGAACAGAGGGTGAGACTGAGAAAGTGCAAGGACTCATATCGACAAAAGCTGGAGAGTAAACTTCATCAAAACATCATTAGAGATGTGTGGATGGGAATGAAGCAGATCACCAGCTTCAACATTAAAGACCGTCAGCAGGAGGAGCCTGGACAGAGCCAACGAGCTGAACTTGCATTTTTACAGATTCAGCACAGGACCCCTGGCGGGGCCAGTCTTCACACCCTCAAATCAACACCTACATCACCACCATCAGCAACTCCTGAGAACCCCTGCTCACAACCCCCCCAGCACAATCCGCCAACAGGTGAGAAGACAGCAGGAGAAACAAACAAAACAAGGTTGCAGGCCCTGATGGTATAAGCCCCAGGAACCTAAAGTCTTGTGCTTCCCAGTTGTCTGGTATCCTGCAATACATCTTCAACCAGAGTCTGATGCAGGAAAGAACAGTGGTGCTATGGAAAACATTCTGTGAAGTACCGGTATCTAAGAAGGCTGTTCCTTCTGGCCTCAATGACTTCAGACCAATCGCAATGACGTCACATATCATGATGATGTTGGAGCACCGAGTTTTGGCACATCTAGGACCACTGGTTAAACCTTCTCTGGACCAACTACAATTTGCCTACCAGCCTCATGTGGGCGTGAATGATGCAGTGATCTAGCTGTTGCAGCGTGCTCACTCTTTCCTGGATGGATGTAGTGGTATTGTGAGGATCATGTTTATTTCATTTCTTCTGAGTGAGGAACTGCTCAGGATGGGTTTCAGCACGTCCATTGTGTCCTGGATAACTGACTATCTGTTAGATAACCCGAGTTTGTAATGTTGGGGAATTCCCTGTCTGATGTGGTGTGGTGGACTGTCCTTTCTCCATTACTGTTCACTCTGTACACTTCAGATTTCCAATACATCTCAGAGTCCTGCCCCCTGCAAAAGTTCTCTGATGGCTCTGCAGTGGTGGGGTGTATTAGGGATGGTCAGGAGTCAGAGTAAACAAGACTTCTGGACAGCTTTGTGGAGCAGTGCACCAGGAATCATCTGCTCCTGAACAGTGTTAAAACCAAGGAGAAGATAGTGAACTTTAGGAGGGTAAAACTGTGATTAAACACGTTACCATCATGGGTTGTGGACAACTACAAATACTTGGGTGTTCACTTTAACTGCAGATTGGACTGGAGGATCAACACTGACCCCTAACCCTAACCCTAACCCTAACCCTATAAGAAGAGGTTAAGGAGACTTTATTTCCTGAGGAAACTCTGATCCTTTAATGTATTTAGCAGGATGCTAGAAATCATTTATCAGTCTGTTGTAGCAGGTGCCCTTTATAATACTGTGGTCTGCTGGGGAGCAGCATCAGTGCCAGGGATGCAGGCAAGATAAAAAAAATCATCCGCAAGGCCAAATACATGATCGGACACAAACTGGACAGATTGGAGACAGTGAGGGAGGACAGGTCACTGAACAAACTCCCGTCAATCATGAAATCTCGATCACACCCACTACATGATCCCATACAGGGGCAGTGGAGTTCATTCTCCCACAGACTGATTCAGATTCACTGTTACAAAGAACGTGACAGCAAATCATTCCTACTGTATGCCATTGCATTGTAAAAAGACTCAAATGATTACACATGATAATAACATACTGTATATATATATATATATATATATATATATATATTTATTATTTACGGTCACTTTACACACACACACACACACACACACACACACACACACACACACCTTTTCTTTTTCTTTCTTTCTGAAATGCCAGTTCTGTTTTTTATGTAGCATTATCTTCCAATATTATATTTTTTTATATATTTATAAATAAATGTATACACTTATTTTTAAGTTGAATTAATTTAATTTAATTCAAATATCTTATTTTATTTGTATTTTACCCCAATCCATATAAACTAACCACCACTTAAACAGTCCACATTACTCGTGCCTAACTAGGGGGAAATAGGAGTGATTCATTAAACTGGAGTCACTAGTCCATTAGTCCAGAACTAGCGCCTGCTAAACTCGAGGGTTAGCACTAAACTGGCTGAACTTGCAATGTTAATGCTCACCTGCTCCTGTACATCTTCATACTCAGAGTTGAGTAGCTCGATGAATATAGGAACAGCTCCTGTTTCAATTACCACTTTAGTGTGCAGGAATGTTCCGGAGGCTATGTTAGTCAGAGCCCAGGCTGCTTCAAACTATGCCAAGGGAAAGCACACAAATAAAAGCAATTTATTCATTTTGAACCTTTCATCACATGTACTGTGCAGGTCTGTGTGCAGTGTTGATGTTTCTTACCTGCAGAGTGCAGTTATCACTCCTCCTCAGAAACTCTACAAACCTGCTCACTACACCAGGCGTGGCAATGACCTCATCAATGGGCGGATTCGGCTCTGTTCAAAGAGTTTATTTCAATTAATAAACAAACTATGGACTTTAATTGGAAAAGGGAAAAGCGGAAGTTTGAGGGTTAAATATGATAAAGGGGTTAAAGTTTTTGTGGTAGTGCATTGGTTAAGGTGTTGGACTTCTGATCAGAAGGTTGGTATTTAAAATCCCACCACCACCAAGTTACCACTGCTGGGCCCTTAAAGAAGGCCCTTAACCCTTTGTCAAATGCTTTAAATCATGGTTGTCTAAATTTTTAATTGGTCTGAATCAAAGTCTAAAAATATAATGGTCTATTGGAGCTACAGTCTTAAACAAGCTGTTTTTGAATATTTCGATCCTGTTTCTCTCTCCACCCTTTCAGACATTGTTTTTTTCTTAATGCCAACATCATCTCCTCGAGATGTAGTACCGACCAAAGTACTAAAATAGGTTTTCAGTTGCATGGACCTCTGCCTTGTAGCCTTTTTTAATGATTGTCTTAGGTCGGGGTATGTGCCAGATGTTTTTAAAAGAAAAGAAAAGAAAAAAAAAAAACAAATCTTGACCCATCTGTATTAGCTCATTTCAGATCCGTTTCACACTTACCCTTCCTCTCTTAAAAAAAAAAAAAAAAAAAGAAAAAAAAAAAAAAAAAAGACCCACTTATTCACCAAAGCCTTTGCTGTGTAGTAGACGGTGTGCAGTCTCCTGCTTCTTTCTTTTATGATATTGTATATTTTATGTTAACTCTAATTGAATTAATATTTTGCACATTGACTTTTGCACTGTGTTCAGCACCTAGGTTCTACCTACTAGTTTTTAGGTGCTCTATAAATAAAGATTGATTTGAATTGAACATGGCAGTGTCTCCACAAAGCAAGCAATCGAAGAAAACATTTGCTCAGGGTCACCAGAAATGGCGGAACCAAAGAGATGCAAGATCGCAAGTGAGTGTAGAAAATTTCAGACTTCATGGAAACCAAGGGAAAGCCATCGTAAGAACCAATCTGAGGCTGAGAGAATGACCTGCCAACCAGTCAGTAGAAAATAAAGTGAAAATCTACTAATGGAGACTGTGATAGAGGCTTTTTTCCTTCAAACATGTTCAATTATTAAATCTAATTTACCTGCATTTAATTGATTTTACCAATATTAGTGCATTAAAAGTGAGGCAGTACCTCACGTGTAGCGAGAGGCCCATTCCTTCGTATATTTTTCTGTATGTCGCCCTCAGGAAAAAGATTTGGACACCCCTGTAATAATTGTTAAATGTGAATGCAAATTTAGTACCTTTTGAGAGTAATTTCCTGAATTTCTGTGTGGCAAGGAGCTGCTGGTCTGCATCTTCAGAAAAAATCATCTGAACCATGTCTGGTGTTATAACTGCATCCTGCAGGAAACAAAAAACGCCACCATTTCCACACCTGTGTCTCTGTGACGGGGTGTGGAACCCCCCCATACGCTCACAATACAGGGAGTATTATGAAGTTTATGGAACAGGAGCTGAATGCCACTCACTGAGGACATTGGCACAGTGGAGCTGATGTCTGGGTCCTGGATGGGACACTCGAGCATAGACTCATCACATGATGGTGCACACACGTTCCTCCTCTTAAACAGCTGAACACAAGAAAGAACAATTCATCAACATCTGGGCTGTATAAAATATCCCTCAGTGTCATCACATCGTTTATCTTATATTCCATCTCCATTATATAACTCATATCTTATATTTAATCAGGCTGTCTGACAATAAATATGAGAAATTACATAACATTTCATTTCAGTCAGTAATTTCTAGATCAGTGCATCTAGTTGCCAAGGTGATGGTGAACAGCTGTAGTGTAAAAGTCTTCCTGTATGATAATGATGAACATTGTACAGTGAGTGAGGTGTGTACAAAAGGGAGGTGGTAGCTCAGTGTTTAAAGCTCTAGGTTACTGATCAGAAGGTTTGGGGTTCAAGCCCTGGAAATGTCAAACTTGACACTCTCTGGGCCCTTGTGCATGGCCCTTAACCCTCTGTGGCTTAAGAGGTACTGTATCATGGCCTGCACTCTGACCCCAGCTTCCTAAAATCACTGGGATATGTGAAGAAAATAATTTCACTGGGCTGTAATGTACATGTGACAAGTAAAGGCTCTACTTCTACAAAAGAAAAGGGTGGGATTAACATGTTACCACTTCCTGGAGGGGAACAAATAAATCAGCAGCACGATTCAGTGTTTACTCATATTATTAGTGCCTATTGTGTGTGTTGATGTGAATGATCCACCTGCTCTTCTCTTTTCTGTTTGCGGAGCTGAATGCCCTCCTCCTCTCTGCGCCGTCGCATCTCCTGTGGGTTCAGAGCTTTGTTCTTGTAGCTCTTCATCCGATAATTCTCTTTTCCTGGACTCGCCATCGCACCTTCTAACATCAAACAGTAAACACCATCAGATCCGTACTTTCATACTGAGACTTATGTGTTTATCTGAAATATTTTCTGACAGTTATTTTTATATAGAACACACACTAAAAATTCTTTTTTACATGCTGTGTTTAAATACGAGGCATTCATTTAATTATTTGCTGCTAATTTGTAGACTGGCAGTATGTTTTTATTAAACTAATAAAGCAAACTCAGTATTTCAGTTGAGAACAGCACATTAATTAAACTCGTATTTTGTAATGAAAATCTCTATTAGTTATGAAGTGTTTACAGTCTATTTAAACTAATCCAACTTTTTAACATACAACCGAAACTCCATTAATTTATTAACTCAGTAACTGCTCAATCCACCCCCCAACCCTAACCCTAACCCCTGTGACACCCCCCCCAGCAGGTGAATCAGGCAGAACCCCTGAGTGAACCCCTGAGTGAACCCTGAGTGAAACCCTGAGTGAACCCTGAGTGAAACCCTGAGTGAACCC
>JAAIIK010020725.1:98364-111872 GCA_014706435.1 Silurus glanis
CCCTGAGTGAAACCCTGAGTGAAGCTCATTCATATCCGCCCGAGTGCTCAACACCGACCGCTAACACTGCTAATGCTAATAAACTGAAGCTAATGAACTAGCCGTGTTAGCTTTAAAACTCCGCCCGAAACCAACACTTCCGATATTTTACTTTCTTCAGATTTAAAGCGGATTTAATTCCTGGACCATAAAAAGTAAATAAACACTCAGCGATTCTCACCCATTTACTGTCAAAAACAAGCCGTATTTAATGTCCTCTCAGACTTCCTCCTGCACTGAGCAGAGCAATATGGCGGCCAACAAACCCTGACGTTTCCGCTACCTCACTTCCTGTTCTACTTCCGACCTTACTTCCGGTTTTTTACTGCACCTGTATTCCGGTCAGCCCAAGACAATTATATTTTTTATACATTGATTTGTATATGCATGTCCATACTTATTTATTAATTCATTAATTTATGTATTTATCTTCTACCGTTCTACACCTCTCTGTTTTATACTATTATGTACTATTCTATACTGCTCTATGCTTCTCTGTGCTGCTCTGTGTACTTCTTAGCATCTCACTGTGCTATTATTCTTTTTTGTACTGTGTTGTGTAGCACCTCAGTCCTGGAGGAACATTGTGTCATTTCACTGTATATTGAACCAACTGTTTTGTATTGTTTTGTATTGTAACCCTAACCCTAGATTTGTTACTCATTTTTTGCCAACATTCTCCACTTAAAGTCATACATGCAGTTAATAAAAGGTTCGCATAAACATCATGTTGATAAGAATCGGTTGCTTCTGTTTAGATCACTCATCTGACCAATCGTGCTGTGGACTGAGCTTCATTATAAATCGTTTTTATATATATAAAAACGATTGTAAAATGTTGTTCTCTAATGAATGCATTCAGGCTGAAGATCCACCATATAGAACACAAGCAGAGAAAAGATGATGATGATCAGGAATGTCTCTGTTCTCAGTCATGTTTCCATCACTGACTCCCTCTGTCTCATCCACATTAACCCCAGACTTCTTACTGTCTTCTGCCTGCTCATTGTGAGCTTCAGAAACTAGTCTACGTCTGTGGTGTGAGAGAGACAGGAGATGATGCACCAGTGGGTGAAAAAAGCAGCACAGTGACAGGAAACTGAATTTAATTCAATTCAGTTCAATTCAATTCAATTCAGCTTTACACAGATAATGTGGTGATAAAAATGCATAAGTTCTTTATAAGTGTAAGTTTGTCCCTGATGAACAAGTCGGTGGAGACTGTGGTGAAGGAAAAACTCCCTGAGATGCAGAAGGAAGAAACCTTGAGAGGAACCAGACTCAAGAGGGAACCTCATCCTCATCTGGGTTCCACCGAATGTCCATTTATTACAGATAAACGATGTTGAGGTGCAGTGATGGAGATCAGAGCAAACTGTAGTCCTGAGTCAGTGTAGCAGACTGTTGATATTAACTACAGTCCAAATCCAAAGCGTTAAGGAGAAACCTTGGTTAATGGGCTGAAAATGGTGCAATGAGAAGATAAAAAAATTGACATTTCACCAAATGAATAGATTAAAACTAAAGTAACGAGTCTGTTTTGAAAATGTAGAAAGTACAGATATTAGTGTAAAAACGTAATGAGAAAGTAAAAAGTGAAGTAAAGAACTGATACCAGAAAAATCTACTCAAGAACAGTAACAAAGTATTTGTACTTCATCACTTCCCTCCTCTGGAAATAAATAAATAAGTTAAACATTCAGAAATAAAATAAATGTAGACATATATTAAATTCATTCATTTAATTAAGTTAAAAAATTGACCAAAAATCTATTTATTTATTTATAGACATCATTTCGGTCAGAGGTGTGTGAGTAATCAAATATATACAGAACAGAAAACGATGTGACTTTAATGAGTGTAAAATTAAATACACAAATGATAAACAGGAAAAAAATGGGAGGGTTAGGGGAGGGGGGGGGCGGGTTAGTCTGCTAGCCTGTTAGCCTGTTAGCTGGATCTAAACGGAAGTAGATGAGTGATAAAATTGCAGCTCCGCAAATTCGGAAATGACGTCATGATGAAAGCCAGCCGCGGCACGATCACTGAGTCAAAGCGGAACTTTTATTTTCATTTGTAAAGAAACGCAAAGAGACAAATAGTAACAACATTAATAATATCAGTCTCTGGATGAACGGACCAATCAAATGCGAATTCCTGTGGTTCAGTTCTCCAATCACATACACAGAATGGAGAAAGGAGCCTGTCAGTTTCAGCGCGAGTAAGGACTAAAACTAAAACCGAAATTGTGTGTGTGTGTGTGTGTGTGTGTGTGTGTGTTGTCTCCCTCGGTCATGCCAGTGTGTGATATCTGCAGTGAGGAGCTGAGTTGTGACTCGGAGCTGAAGACTCACCTGCTCCTGACTCACCTGGAGAATGAGGTCACGTGTCCTCTCTGCTCGCTCTCAGGTGTCACTTACTCCGAGCTGAACTTCCACATTTCCACAGCACACAGTGAGATGGGCAGTGAAAACTCACCTGTTACAACAGAACTACAGCATCCAGAGTGTGATTTGGAGACAGGAGCATCTGTGTCCTGGGCCCCAGAATGTAATGGTGGAGCAAAAAAGCGGAATTTTAGACCTGCAGGAAAAACCAGCAACCTTGATGGAACACATGAAAAGACGCAAGAAGACAAGATGGAGCCTCTCCATTTAAAACACAGACACCTAAACTCCCTGAGCAGAGGTGAGCTGCAGAGGAGACTTTAGTGTTTAAATAAAATCCCAGTGTATCTATAATGTGTGTGTGTGTGTGTGTGTGTGTGTGTGTGTCTGTATTTTACAGGCAGGACGTTCTCTTGTCCACTGTGTAATCTGGTCTGCTCTGACTGCTTCATGCTGCAGGAACATGTGGAGCTCCATTTTCAGGACCGTGCTGTTTCTGATGGTGTGTAGATTCTGATCCTGAACAGCAGCTGCACCGTCACACCTCATGTCCCAAATGCCACAACTGAGCTAATGTAATGAAGATGTCCACCAAAAGCCCCTCCTAAAACTTCTCCACAAAACACAGGAACTTTCACTCTGATGAAGTGCAGGATCAATTCATTTTCTTAGGAGCTTTGGTGTGTGTGTGTGTGTGTGTGTGTGTGTGTGTGGCAGGAGCTGTTTTTGTGTGTCCCATGTGTGAGGTGGTGTGTGATGACAGCTGGTCTTTGCAGGAACATGTGGAGCTTCACCTGCAATGTAGTCATGCAGGTACACACACACACACACACACACACACACACACACACACACACACACAGTTGATAGCCCCCTGTGCTCCTACCTAAGGTGAATGTTCTTGGGCTGTTTGTGGTTTTAGATATTGATGGAGATCTACAATTTGCTCAGAAGCTGCAGGAGGAAGAGGAGCATCAGAGAAAGCAGGAAGAGGCTAAACGTGAGGCCGAGGAGTTCACACAGCTGCAGGTCAGCAGTTCGCACATCATTTACATCAGTATTTATACACAGTTGAACAAGAACCTGAAATCGAGTTTCACTAACCATGAAAACAGAGTGTAATTTGGAGGTCATTTTGTTTTCTTTTCTTAGTATTGCATTATAGTGTAAAGTATTCAGGCTTCGGTCTGTGTGTGTGTGTGTGTGTGTGTGTGTGTGTGTGTTTAGAGGCAGTTTGGGCTGGATAATGGTGGTGGATATCGTAAGCAGATGGAGAGGAGCCTGGAGCGAGCTGTGTCCCGAGGTCACATGAGTCCAGCTGAGTTTCACATGAAGCGAGTGGAGATGATGGAGACTCTGGGCTCAGGATTGGATGAAGGCCAGACTCGAACCACAGGTTCTTAAACCTCGAATAAACTCCAGCTAAAAAGTTTGGTCTAAACTAAATAAAACATTCACCATGTTTGTGTATGATGCACCATTACACACACTGTACACAGTTTCACGGTTCTGCTGTAATGAGCTACATAAGTTTTTTTTTTTTTTTAACCATTTTTGTGTGTGTGTGTGTGTGTGTGTGTGTGTGTGTGTGTGTTTAAGGTTTGCTGTCAGCGATGTATAATTTTTACCAGCGTGGGATTCAGGAAGGGGCCCGTGTCTGGCTGTGTTCTGAATCAGAACACTTTTCCTCTTCAGATGGAGACCGAGGCTGGGGCTGCGGCTACAGAAACTTCCAGATGCTTCTGTCTTCATTACAGAGATTGGAACAGTACACCATTCTACACACCTTGCCAGGTAACTAACACACACACACAAGCTTACATTTTTCAGTGTTAAGTATGTGCAATGTATATGAATATTTATTATTATTATTATTATTATTATTATTATTATGAACACCAGTGTGTTTTGCTTTAACCTGTAATAAAATAATGTATGTGTATCCTGGTTTTATGCTACATATAATTAATAAAGCTCAGTGTGTTATATGAAGTGTGTGTATTAGTGAAAATATTTGTGTAAAACCCTGTCAAAAATAACAAAATGCTACATGTGCATGGCGTGTGTGATTTACCTCCTGCAGTCATTTAAGAGGGAAATGACTTCCTCAGTGCAATTAAAATGCCCATGGGTTTAAAAATGGAGTGAAAACACCTCGTTCTTATACTTTTGCTGCAGTGCTCTGACCTGAGTAGAGTTTCCATTCAATCAGAATAAGGTGTTTTGTATAAAGTCCTTTTCACTTGACATTATAAACATTTCTGTGTGAAATTTGATTATTTGGGTTTGGTCCTAATAATAATCATATCTACAAGCAGCTGCTGTACTCTTCTAAACGTTTTCCTGTGCTTTAGACTCATTTCCCAGCATCCTGCGGGTGCAGGCTCTCATTGAAGCAGCATGGGCAGAAGGCATTGATCCACAGGGTGCATCTCAATTTAACGGGAGACTGAGGGGCACTCGTGCCTGGATAGGGGCTACAGAGATCTATTCTGTACTCACCTCCCTCCAACTGAGGTGTGTGAGTGTTTGTAAACCTGATGTGTTGAATTTTCCATCGTTATCAGGATTCATTGTTATTCCTTTGTGTACAATGGGGTTATATAATTGGGGTTCCCTGTTTCTAGCTTTTCCCTCAAACAGGTCATGCAGCAAACTGATGCTGAATGTCTCAGGAGTGTATTTATTTAATTCTTCCTAATATTTTGGTTTATAATTAAGACCCTAAAAACTTAGGTAAGCCGAAAGAAGAAGAATTAAGACCCTTAAAAGCTTAATATTATATCCTTTGTGGTTTGCGTTTTTTTTATTTATTTTTTTGCCGCACAGAAGTGTCGTCGTCTTCTTCTTTCGGCTGCTCCCATTAGGGGCCTTCACAGTGGATCATCCGTCTCCATACACCCCGTCCTCTACATCTGCCTCTTTCACACCAACTACCTGTATGTCTTCCCTCACCACATCCATAAACCTCCTCCTTTTTCTTCCTCTTTTCCTCCTTCCTGATGTCTCCATCCTCAGCGTTCTCCTACTGATATACCCCATGTCCTTCCTCTGCACACGTCCAAACCATCTCAATCACACCTCCCTCACCTTGTCTCCAAAACGTCCTACATGTGCTGTCCCTCTAATAAACTCATTTCTAATCCTGTCCATCGTCGTCACTCCCAAGGAACATCTCAACATCTTCAGCTCTGCTACCTCCAGCTCCACCTCCTGTCTTTTACTCAATGCCACTGTCTCTAAACCATACAACATCTCAGGTCTCACCACAGTCCTATAAACTTTCCCTTTCACTCTCACAGATACTCTTCTATCACAAATCACTCCTGCTATCACTCTTCTCCACCCACTCCACTCTGCCTGCACTCTTTTCTTCACTTCTCTAATACACTCTCCATTACTTTGCACTGTTGAGCCCAGGTACCTGAACTCCTCCACCTTCTCCACCTCTTCTCCCTGCAACCGCACCCCTCCACTGCCCTCCCTCTCATTCACACACATGTACTCTGTCTTACTCCTACTGACTTTCATTCCCCTTTTCTCCAGCGTGTACCTCCACCTCTCCAGGCTCTTCTCCACCTGCTCCCTACTCTCAACAAAAATAACAATATCATCCGCAAACATCATAGTCCACGGAGACTCCTGTCTAACCTCGTCCTCCACCCTGTCCATCACCACTGCAAACAGGAAAGGGCTCAGAGCCGATCCTTGATGCAGTCCAACCTCCACCTTAAACCAGCCTGTTGTTCTTACTGCACACTTCACTGCTGTCACATTGCCCTCATACATGTTCTGCACCACCCTCACATACTTCTGACACACCAGACACCACACTCCTTCCTACTTTTCTCATCACTCTGTCGATCCCAATTCTGTTTCTCCAACCTCTTTCTCCTTCTGCTCTCCTGCACTTCCTCATTCCACCACCATGTCTCTTTGTCTTCCTTTCAATTTCCAGATGTTACACCAAGTACCTTTCTATCTGTCTCCCTTATTACTTCTGCAGTAGTTTCACAATCATCCAGCACCTCTTCACCACCACCACCGAGCTCCTGTCTGACCTCTTCCCTGAATCTCACAATACAGTCTTCCACCTTCAGTTTCCACCATCTTATTCTTCTTTTAGTCCTCACTCTCCTCCTCTTCTTCTTCAACTCCAAAATCATCCTACAGACCACCATCCGATGCTGTCTAGCTACACTGTCCCCTGCAACACCTTACAGTCTCCAATCTCCTTCAGGTTGCATCTCCTACATAGAACATAGTCCACCTGTGTGCACCTTCCTCCACTCTTATACGTCACCCTATGATCCCCCTTCTTCTTAAAATACGTGTTCACCACTGCCATTTCCATCCTTTTAGCAAAATCTACCACCATCTGCCCTTCCACATTCCTCTCCTTAAGGCCATACCTACCATCACCTCCTCATCACCTCTGTTCCCTTCACCTACATGCCCATTAAAGTCTGCCCCAATCACCAATCGTTCATTCCTAGGTTCACTCTTCAACAATTCATCTAACTCACTCCAGAATGTTTCCTTCTCCTCCATCTCACAACCCACTTGTGGAGCATAAACACTGATGACATTCATCATCACCCCTTCAACTTCCAGCTTCACGATCATCACCCTATCAGAAACTCTCTTCACCTCCACTACACTCTTACTGTACTCTTCCTTCAGAATCACCCCTACACCATTTCTCTTTCCATCCACACCATGATAGAACAGTTTAAACACCTCCAATGTTCCTGCTCTTACTCCCTTTCCACTTGTTCTCCTGAACACACAACATATCTACCTTTCTCCTCTCCATCATATCAGCTCCCTCTCTCCCTTTACCAGTCATAATACCAACATTTGAAGTACCAACCCGAACCTCCACTCTCCTCCACTTCTCCTTTCCCTGCCGTCTCTGTAGATGTCTTCCTCCTCTCCTTCTCCTCCTTCAGCCAACAGTAGCCCAATTTCCACTAAGAGTGCACTGACTTGTGTAACTATAATGGCTAAGTTTTTTTGCACAGAAGTGTATTACAGCAAATACACTCTTACACTGTACACAGCATCTATTTGAAGATGAGGATTTACAGATGATTAGGTAAAATCTCAATCAGTATAAACAACATCTTTGCTCTCTCCCTCAGGGCACGCATCATAGACTTCCACCAGCCCACCGGTCCAGGTGACACCCACCCTCAACTGTTCCAGTGGGTGAAGAATTATTTCTCCTTTTCGACTACCACAGGTGGCAGAGTTCCACCCAGAGTAGTGAAGACGAACCTGCCACCGATCTACCTTCAACATCAAGGTGCCCTTCATCACACTCTAACACACCTCTCTTGTGCTTTATCTGTTCCAGGCCTTGTTTCAATCCACAAAATGCAACACTCCTCTGTAAATAGTTTGTGTGTGTGTGTGTGTGTGTGTGTGTGTGTGTGTGTACAGGTCACAGTCGATCCATAGTTGGTGTGGAGGAGAGGAGGAATGGCAGTATATGTATGTTATTGTTTGATCCAGGATGCTCTCCAGCTGACATGAGAAAAATTCTAGGTCCAAACACAAGTTCCAACCACCTTAATCGGCTGCGAAAATTCCCTGCCCACCTCAAACACCAACAATACCAAGTAGTGGTGGTGGAAGGAGTGCTGTCCAAAGAGGAGAAACAGGTAAACTCAGTCTGGCATGGCATGCTCTATTTGGCCAAGGGCAGTATACTGTGCTGTAATTGGTTGAAAGCAACAGGTGTGACTATACATGTAATTTAATAATAATTATTTTAATACTTTAATAAAACTGATGGGTGATTTATAATAATTTATAGAATGTGTAACTTAATCTGAACAAAAAACAACTGTTTTATGTAGCACCAGGGTTCTGGAGAAATTTCTCATTTCACAGTGTACTGCATCAGCTGTATATGGTTGAAACGACAATAAAAGCTTCTTGACTCTTGAAAAACATGGTTATATTAAATATTTATATAATTGTTTATTTGCTTTTTGATTCCAAAGTTGACATGGGATATGCCATTTTCAAATCTAAATTCATGATGCAGTTTTACCTTCCTGATGTGCAGAACAAAATCTCAGACCCTGAATTCACCCACTTTTTCTCAGTCACTTTTCTTGTCAGTCACTTGTCATCAGACTCTTGTACGTGACTTTGCAAAACCTTACCCATGTTTACACACAAACATATTTTTCTCTTGTGTTTCAGGAGCGTGTTGTTAGTTCAAGGACATTTCATGCTGAAAGAATTCCCTGATGTCTCTGTACAAACCAGTGTGTTTAAATGAACCATTGTGAACATTGTGTGTGTTTGTGTGAGTTAATTAGATAAGATAATAAACTTAAACTTTTTTAACTTTAGTATTTTTTATTTATTTTTTACTTTTTTAAAAATATTACTAGAGGGCCACATATAAATCATGGAACTTGATCTTTAGTGCAGAAATAACAAACAATTCAAAGATGTTTTTGTTAATCTCATGTTATTTTATATATGGAGAATATCTGTATATTGAGGTGTAACGGTTCACGTCTTCGTAGTGAAATATCTCGGTACAGGGCTTTCGGTTGCAACCCCTTTTACTTGCGGAACATAGTTACAATCCCACACAGTAAAATGAATGAATGAAGGATGGAAGACATTTTTAAAGTCTGCTGAAATAACTAGAAAAGTTAATATGAAATATTAATAAATATTTAAATGTAAAACACATACTCACATGCACATCTGTATTACCCAAATGGGGTCTAACAAATGTAAACATTTCCATTTATTTAATTTGTGCCAATGTAATTGATTACTCAATTTAATAAAAGGTTTATTGCATTAATTTGATTTACTCTATTTTTATCAAATATTTAATATTATTAAACCAAGCAATCATTTAATTTAAAATAGTTTAAAAAAATGTAATTGTTCAAATGTTGATCACAAATTAATAATAAACTGCATTAATAAAAATAATAATTTCTTCCCCCTAACTGTACTGAAATAGAATCGAACCCTGACTTAAAAACCGAGGTACGTACCGAACCTTGAATTTTGAGTGCTGTTACACCCCTAATATACACACAATGAAAAACCTGCATTATGTAGCCAAAAGTATGTGTACACCTGGCCACGTGTGCCCATTAAGAAACCACCTTTATTACCACAGTTTACTCCAATTTACAACTTTTACAAATTGACTGTGGGAGGAAGATTTTTTTATCTTATGCTATCTCTGGAAATGCTTTCTACCAGATGTTGGAGTATAGTTGTGGGGATTTGGTCTAAACACAGCCCAAATTAGCTGTGGCATGATGAAACAAACCAATTTTTGCTTTTAATGTAAAACATTTTATTATTTGGTTAATCATCATCACTGCCCAAATGCAAGGGGTCAAAATCAGGATCTTCTTCATCCAGCTCCAAATCATCCATGTCCTGGAATAAAGATTCGTCTACTTCCACACTGTTTCCTGCTGAAAAAGACAAAAATTATTTGTTATGTAGAGGACTCAAGTGAAAAATAAATCCCACTGTAAATATATTGTTCTAAACCACTTCAGCCTCAGGTATGTGTGACATTACTAATGAACTGAGCATGAGGTGGACATGGTACAAACTTTTTCTATTGCAGACACTGTAGCTAATTCAGAACAAAAAAATTTTTGAGATCAAAAGAGTTCAGCATCTTAACAATATCAGACCATTCAATTTTTGTTGAGCAAAGATATTGGAGCATATGACAGACAAGTGTTTCTTGGTTCCCAGATTGGTCCTGTTTAAAAAAAAAATATATATATATAATAAAATAAAATTGCTGTTGATTTTAGCCCAATGTGTCAACTCGGAAGACTTCATTTATTCAAAAGGATAGACAGCTTTTGAAGCTTCATGTTTGTGGGTGAAAAGTAACCTTTATATATATATATATATATATATATATATATATATATATATATATATAAATTATGCTCACATACAATTTGGTGGTATGACACAAAAGCTTCATGTTTTAAATGTGATGGGGAAAAAAAACAAATAAAAGTCTTAAATTCATCTTGTTATCTTAAACCCAAAAGTCTTCATTCCACAGCAAAAATCTATTGGCCACGTTGTTCCAATAACTTCAGAAGAAACAGAACAGTAGTTTTGAAGCTGTAGTATATAAACAAACTTTACAAGCTGAAAACTTCACATTTCTTACTGAAACCATCAACAATTTAAATTACAAAAGTGAACCATAAGACAATGAATAGCAAATGGCACTAAATTAAAATGTACTTTAATACAAATTTAAATGAATACTTCAAATTAGCACTATGCTAACCTTTCCAAGACAGTTTTTAGACTCATATTAGAAGTAATCTTTCACCTAGTGAACATTGATACCAGGATGTTTATTGATGGACGTGATCGCACTCCTGTAAGTCGCTCTGCATAAAAGCCATCTGCAAAAATGTGTATGTAAAACTTCTCACCATCCTCCAAGAACTGAATATCTGATGTGTCCAGGTTACGGTCCGTTTCAAACAACTGCTTTCCTGGTATAAATAATAAAAAATAAAATATATATAAATATATTGATCTTTAGGATCTTACACAAATACTGGGTCAGACAGTCAAAAGAAAATCTATAATTTTTTATACTTTTCCTCCACCACTACTCATAAAAAACGAGAAGGTTTGTTTTATTCAAATATATTTTTTTTTATTTCCTTTAAACTCAGACAATGATCAGCTAATAATATGATTTATAGCTGTAATATTTTGTTATTATATTGCAGGTTTATATCAACGCACGTTCTGATATGGTTTCTATAGTAACGTTTCGTTCAAAGGGATGTGTACAGCGTTCCACTCCACGTAAAAGGGTTACAAATGTGGTGAAGTTCTCTGTAAGGTGAAATGTGATCAAGTGTCATGTATGAACGTCGTCTCCAGTGTCAGCACACTGGAACAGTCAGAGGGAACACTAAGATTTCTCACATCTTCTTGAGAGAAGAATTTTATTATCTTTATCAGAGGGAGAATAAAGAGACCTGGTGAGACTAGTGTTTATAGCCACTATAATGTAAGTGACGACAGAAAAAGGTAACATTATAATATAACTCCATAATTATCAATGCAAGTAAAATTGTCCATGGCGATTAAAAAAATATCAAAATCGTTTGTTTAGGTATAAGAGCATTTAAACTCAGGTCAGGTGTGTTTGACTATAAATATCTGTCCTTATTATCGTCAAACACTTACCTGTGAGTTTGTTTTTTCCCGCCTGCTCATCCTCTTTCTGTTTTTTCCTCTTCAGCTCAGCCATCTCTCGCTCAAACTGTGCTTTCCATGCCAGGAAGTTCTCAATCGTAACTACAGTTCCCTGGAATGCTTTCTGCAGAACACATGTAGCAAAATAGACTCAAACTCACGACACCATTATTCATTATAAACACTGCTTTTACTTTCCTTTACAAAAACACTGCAAGTGGAACTGTGACTTTTAATGACGTATCATTTTTTTCTTTATGTGAAATGAAGCTACAGCTTTAGCTTAACATTATAGTCCAATATGTTTCATATGAAGTATGTGAGTTTTATACAGACAATAAAAATCCCTGCTACATCACACATGTTTGTTACCTTCTCAGCCTCTTCAGCTTCTCTTTCTTGTCTCTTCTGTTCTTCTTCTCTTCTGCTCTTCATCTGATCTATGATTTCGTTTAGTTTTTCCTGCACAGCTGTCACTAATGTGAAGATCATCACCATGCCTAGGTTCTCCTCTGCCTGTACACACACACAAATACAAAACTGACTATGCCAAATATTCATTTTCTTTCGCTTACAATACTGTTTTATTTCTACATTTAATTCTTTGTACTACTCCAACATAATCAAACTTTATAAATTATGACTGTAGAATTCATATTTATGACAAAATAAGCATGAGCATGGGGAAGACCCCATAGAGACAACATCTAGGACGCTGTATTATCTGAACACCAAATCCAATAAGGGAAGCAAAAAAAAAGGAAAAAGAACATGTCTGACAGACAAGTAAAAAGTCTAAACAGTATCGCATGACTGAAAATGTGCTGTTTTTGTATTCCCTCAGAGAGAGACCCTCCGAGACGTTGTACTTTTATCCTTTTTTTACTTTGATCTTTGAAGTTGACCTTTACAGTGATCCTGAGTGTGAACAGAAACTATATATCTATTTATCTAACTGTTTGTGACCAATAAAAATCTGGAATCTTGCAGTATGATGTCACACTCCAGCAGCGTGATGTCACACTCCAGCCGCGTGATGTCACACTCTAGCAGCGTGATGTCACACTCCAGCAGCGTGTCCCTCTCTATTAAAACTGATGTCATCCCAGACCTGCTGGTGTAACAGAGAGAGGACGTCTTCAGTGTCTCTGTCTTCCAGGTTTTCCTGGGATTGAATCTCCCACAGCGGCGCCTCGTCTGGGTAATTCTGCACGTAGGTGAACTTCAGCGTCACCTGCACCACTGAGAGACAGACAGTTTTCACTGGAATGTAGCTGTATGGAGTGTTTTACTGTAATCTGGACTTTTATATAACTTACTCTCATCACTCTCTCCAGCATCTGAGGAAACTGTGATGGTGAAACTTATCGGCTCTTCACACAAAACTGCAAATATTTAATTCATGAAAAATAAAGATGAGAAACGTATTTCAGCCTTTTCTTTACTTTAAATTAATACAGAGGACGAATCTGTGAGTTTAAACTCTATAACTCTATATGTTTCAAACTTCTATAAAGTTCTGCAAGGTTCTGTAGGGTAATGTAGGGTTCTGTATAGTTCTGTATAGTTCTGTAGGGTAATGTAATGTTCTGTAGGGTTCTGTAGGGTAATGTAATGTTCTGTAGGGTAATGTAGGGTTCTGTATAGTTCTGTAAGGTAATGTAGAGTTATGTAGGGTAATGTAAGGTTCTGTAAGGTTCTGTAGGGTAATGTAAGGTTCTGTAAGATTCTGTAGGGTAATGAAAGGTTCTGTAGGGTTCTGTAAATTTCTGTAAGGTTCTGTAGGGTAATGTAAGGTTCTGTAGGGTAATGTAAGGTTCTGTAATG
>JAAIIK010020727.1:0-12019 GCA_014706435.1 Silurus glanis
ATTACAATTACATTTATAAAATGTTTTCTCATGTCATGTTTTGCACATGTCTGTATGGTAGAAAGCTGATTATTGCTTTCACATTGTTGTTACAGTAAAATGATGGCTAAAATATAATCTTTTGGCCATGTATTTCACTTAAAGATCTTTAGTGTCTGCAGAACAGGCAGGTGTTTGGAGGTGCAGTCACTGGTGTGTAAGAGGACCAGTGGGGAGAAGAACACAGGTTTGCAAGCAATATCCTATAATTAAACCATTCTTTGTTTTTGTTTTTTCAGTACAGTCATTGTGAACTGAACCCTGTTGACTTGAAACAACACACATTAAAGATTGTCACCAAACGGGGTTCTACAGATGGCAGTCTTTTAGAGGCAGGGATCGCTTTGGAGGTTAAACAAGTGATTGCAGGATTACAGAGCATTCCTGCAGCATGTGTCATCCTGCTTGCCCTGATCTATGTAGTCATTCTGAGCTATCCCAAACCCCTGAGATACACATTTAAATTCTTCCAAAATTTTTTTACTGGAACTAGACAGTGGGAAACTGCTCCCAAAGATTCGGTCATTGAAAAACAAGTTGACATAAATGTGAGAGAAAGAGATAATGCCAAAATGCCAGGGTACACATACTTACAATCACACATCTGTACACAGCAGCATACTGATATACATGCAATTTCCACTGAATTAGATGTGTATGAAAAACCAAATAATCACATACTTTTAATTACTTAAAAAAACCCTATCCATCTATCTGTTTGAATGTTGTATTGTATATTAAGTTCTCAGAGATATAAAACACATCTGGTGCTTCTCATGGCTTCAGAGTAACTGAGAGCTGGATCATTTTTCCTGCTAGATTTTAGTTTTTCACAGAGCGAGTATATAATATGGTATTTTTGCTCTGTTTCCACACGGGCGGTTTTTACCTGTCGGACCTGCGCTTCATGCCAGATTTTTATTGCTGATTTTAAACTTGGAGACAAATATTTAGTGTTTATTGTGGATTTATTTTTTAAATATCCGACTAAAGAAAGAACGTCATGAATACATTTGTGTTGCGATAAAAGTTTTCATTTCGCCCTTTTTATATTTATGTTTATTAAAAATGGGCGAGTTCTCAGTGAATCATGAATAATTAAGCAAATAAAATAAAAAGTAAATGAAATCGTTGTTTCTTTTATATATTCTAGTAACTATTTTATAACATCTATCCTATTTTATGTATGTAGAATATTATATACTAGATATATTACTAGTTAAATTATTTAAGTTTTTTATATTTATATAAGTATGGTTAAATTCTATAAAATATTAAAGAAACGATATTTGATTAATTCTTTATGATTTACTGAAACATCATCAATTTTTATTAAGAATATAAATAAATAAATATAAATAACGAAATTAAAACCTTCATTGTAACATTTATTCACGAAGTGTGTGTATTAGTCGGAAATTTAAAAAAAATAAATCCACAGAAAAATAAACAATAAATATTTGTTTTTACTGATGCGCCAAGTCTCAAATCAGCGCTGAAGCGCAGGTCCGACAAGTAAAACCGTCCGTGTGGAAACCGAGTGAAAATACCAAAAGTACCGAGCGACAACAAGTTGCAATAAGATAAGATAAGATAAGATGAACCTTTATTCGTCCCACAGTGGGGAAATTTCAATGTTACAGCAGCAAAAACTAAGAAATAAAAATAAAATGTAAATATATAAAAAAGAATATACACATACTATAATATACAATATATACAAAGTACAATGTATAAATATGAATAAGGGAAGAAGAAAAGTACGCATTGCAGGTAAAATTTTCAAGTAAAATTTCAAGGTGGTATTGCACGTAATTGCAGGTAATATTGCACATAATATTGTACATGTTGCATTGTAATATTGCACACAGGTAATGTTATTGCACAGCTAAAAAATTGATAACAGTGTTGTATTTTGGTGACTGGTTTTACTGAGAACAGCTTTGGTTGTAAAGTCTAATAGCAGCAGGGAGAAAAGACCTTCTGTATCGCTCCTTCAGACACTTAGGATGTAACAGTCTGTCACTGAAGGAGCTGCTCAGCGATGTAACAGTTACATACAGGGGGTGAGAGGAGTTCTGCAGCAATGATGATAGTTTTGCTACCATCCTCCTTTCTCCCACCTCCTGTACAGTGTCCAGGGGAATCTCCAGGACTGAGATGACCTTCCTGATCAGCTTGTCTAGTCTCTTCCTGTCTGCAGTAGAGATGCTGCTGCCCCAGCAGACCACACCATAGAATATGGCTGAGGCCACTACAGAGTCAAAAAAGGTTTTCAGTAGCTCTCCCTGCACTCCAAAAGACCTTAGTCTCCTCAGCAGAAAGAGTCTGCTCTGCCCTTTCTTGTAAATTGCCTCAGTGTTGTTTGTCCAGTCCAGTTTGTTGTTTAGGTGAACACCCAGGTATTTGTAAGAGTCCACTCTCACAATGTCCTTTCCCTGAATGTTCACTGGTGATGAAGTTTGTTTGTGCCTACGGAAATCCACCACCAGTTCTTTCGTTTTCCCCGCATTTAACTGGAGGCAGCTCCGTTGGCACCAGTCCACAAAGTTCTGTATAAGTCCTCTGTACTCTCTGTCATCATTATCCGTGATCAGACCGACGATGGCAGAGTCATCAGAGAACTTCTGTAGGTGACAGGTTTCTGAGCTGAACATGAAGTCTGCAGTGTAGATGGTGAAGAGAAACGGGGCAAGAACCGTTCCCTGCGGAGCTCCAGTGTTGCAGACAATCATGTCAGACTCACAGTCACGAGTCCTCACATACTGTGGTCGGTCTGTGAGGTAGTCCAGTATCCAGGCAGACAGATGATGGTCCACTCCCATGTACACCATCTTATCCCTCAGGAGCGCTGGTTGGATGGTGTTAAAAGCACTAGAGAAGTCAAAAAACATGACTCTCACAGTGCTCCCAGCCTTTTCCAGGTGTGAAATAGCCCGATTTAGGAGGAAGATGACTCCGTCTTCCACTCCAATGCCAGGTTGGTAGGCAAACTGAAGTGGATCCATTGATGGGCTCACCAGAGGTCGGAGATGAGTGAGCACCAGCCTCTCCAATGTTTTCCTCTGGTGGTAATACCTCATATTACCACCAGAGGTAGCATTTTACTACGACAAAAATCGCTGATGTTTAGGTTTTTTTTTTATTTATTTTACCTCAAATTTAATTAAAATTACACTTCAACTGTACAAGAGTTTGTTATTATTAATATAATCATCTTTCTGATATTAATAATACAAAAATGAATATAGCAATGTATCTAGTATATAATATTTTACATATATAAAAATAGGATAGCTATTATAAAATTATAAAAATATATAAAAAAAATATAGAATATATAAAAGAAACAACAATTTCATTCATTTTATTATTTGCTTGATTATTCATGATTCACTCAGAACTCAGAACTTTAATATAAATATAATAAGGGCGAAATTTAAACTTTATTAAAAAAGATTTTTCACGACGTCCTTTCTTTAGTCGGATATTAATAAATCCATCAAAAAATAAACATTAAACATTTGTTTTTACTGATTAAATCTGCAATGACGCGCAGGTCCGACAAGTAAAAACCGTCCGTGTGGAAACAGCAAAAATACCCGCCCCGGCGACAAGTTGATTTATACAGATTCAAAGACCACAGTAAATTTAAACATTTATAAGTGTATTTCAAAAGTTTAATACATTAAATTAATTAAAAATTTATTTTTGTTCATAAATATATAATTTATTTTAATTAAATAAAATGTGCTGCTGCACATCAATGCTACTGCAATGTCTTATTGTACCACTAGATGGTAGCATTTTATTATTACAAAAATCAGTTTTTAATTCAATCTCAAATGTCATTAAAATTACACTTAAACTGTACAAGAGTTTGTTATAATCAATATAATTATCAAATATATTTATCTATTTTCTATCCATCCATCTATCTAAAAAATAAAAAGGGAAAGTGTTTAGGTAAGGAGAAAAGGGTACACACACTCTAAGAGTTAAATTTAACACTGGACCCGAGTGTATTTGGTTCCACTCAGAATTGGTGATAAAATGACTCTTGACATAGTGTTGAATTTTCAGAGTAAAATGAACTCTGTGTGGAGAAAAAATTTAACACTGCTCAACACTGAATAGAGTTACTACCATTTAACACTAAAGGAAATTAACTCTTAATAGTGTCACCACAATTTAACACTGAGGGACATTAACTCTGATTTGTGTTAGCAAAATTTAACACTAAGGGAAAATTAACAACAATTAATGTTAATATTTCACTTTTGTAGAGTTTATTTACATTTTTATTAGTAAAAAAAAAAAAAATCCCACTCAGTGAGTACAAATTTAAAACCCATTTGGGGATCAAATAACTCGTCAATATTTCACTCTGTGGTTTGACTAATTTTCTCTGCTACAATGCAAAATCAACTGAGTTTTTTTTTTTTTTTTTTACATTGAATACATGGAATAGAATAGAACAGAAAAAACTTCATCAACGTAACATTTAAAACATTTATTAAAACAATGTCAGGCTTAAAAACATGCACAAAAAACATAACATCTGCATAAAATGCCAATAGGGCACTATATGCAGTACAGAATCTGTTGTACCATATTTCATTTGAACATCAAATTGTTTGAAATAACGCAGCTATTTAACATTCACTATCTTTAAAACTCGGTCTGGATGCAGTCTGACTGTAAATGCATGGTAATGATCATCAAAACAGAGTGTTTCCATCAGTGTTCCACATAACAGTACATTTTTCCCAGCAATAGTCCTGATCTTACAAAACACTGGCATCTCACATGCTACTTCTGTACAGATAATAAAGTCAGGGTGATGCTCTGTACCATGATGTTTGATTCACTTTACAGAATAGACAACTTCTGATATTTCCACTCCTAGTTTGGAAGCCATGTCAATGCCACCTTTAAGTTCACTGAGTTCCAATTCAATTCAATTCAATTCAATTCATTTTTATTTGTATAGCGCTTTTAACAATGAACATTGTCTCAAAGCAGCTTTACACAGATAATGTGGTGATTAAAAATGAATATGTTCTTTATGAGTAAGTTTTCCCTGATGAGCAAGCCGGTGGCGACTGTGGTGAAGGAAAAACTCCCCGAGATGGCATAAGGAAGAAACCTTGAGAGGAACCAGACTCAAGAGGGAACCCATCCTCATCTGGGTTACACCGAATGTCCATTTGTAGCAGGTATACAATGTTGCGGGGTACAGTGATGATGATCAGAAGCGAACTGTGTTCCTGAGTCAGTGTAGGAGACTGTTGACATCAACTACAGTCCAATCCATCCTCAAAGCTCCCGTTCTTACTCCGGAATTTCATGGAACCACCCAAGGCGTTGATGACAAACCGTCCCCAGCTGCACAGAGTGGCCTCCAGTTGGCCACTCTGTGCAGCCTGTGCCTCCAGAGTGGCCTCCAGTTCCACCATCTTCCCTGGACCAAGAGTCAATCTGTACAGGCTAAAATACTCCCAGTGCATTGCTATACAACTCTGGTGCTTTTTGGCTAGCGTTATGATGTTTTTGAAGCTTTTTAATTGTGTTGAAAGAATTAGTGTTTAGCTTCGTAACACACACCACATGTGCAGAATTGCTCCAATGTTTCTTCTACACTGTGGGTAATGTATCATTATGTGATGCTTTGGAAATATATTTTTTTTCTGGAAATCATTTTTTGAATAGCTGGTGATGTTTAATGATTAAATGTTTAAGATAAATGGTCATGCCTTCAGTTAGGGCTGGTGAAAATACAATGTTAACAATCTGCAGAAGTAAAAGCAAAAGATACCAGTGTTTATCATCTCTGCACTAAATCACTAAATAACAGAGGCATGTTGCACAACAAGCACCATGACTGGGTGGCAGTTAAACCCAAATCTTTGCTTCCACCAAACAGTTTGACCATTGGAGGATGGTTCTTCTGCTGATTGTATCCATACTTAAAAGCATGTATTCTACCAGCAAGATCATCAGCACTCAAAATATGATGCTGAATGTACTGCAGAACAAGTTTTACCTCCAGCTGAGCGACACCTTCTAAAATGTGGTGCATTATATCCACAGCAGAATTATCTGCCGTGTTGAAATACCTGAGTGTATTTAACAAACACACCCGTTTAATGCCATAAAAATAAGGTAGTGTAGAGTCATCTTGTAACCTTTTACAGTGCAGAGCATTCAGCTCAGTTGTTCTTAGTGCAACCTCAAGGTTATCTTCAGAAAACTCAAACTGAAAGCGATTTTTCTCAAGAACACAGAAACCACAGCAATATTGAGCCCCAAATGACTCCACAAACTCTAATAAGCTGTGTACGCCACGGTTATCCCCTGTGACTTGTACAATTGTAGCCCTAACACAACTTCCAGATACTGGATTCTTAACCCCCTCAATCTCAAGCACTTTTAGATCATGTACTAGAGGCTCGATTATAGAAGTAAAACCATACTGTCTAATATCCTGTGCATGAAAGAGTGCACATAAATGAATATTATCCACTGAGGTGTTCAAAATAGGGGGGAAATTCCTTAATGTTCAATATATAGCACCCAATTTGTGTTTACCTTTTTTGGAACCCTTGATCAAATGTTCCAGTGGTTTTATTTCTCCTGCGATCAAATCTTGTGCTGAGCACTATTTGATTCTGAATCTCAAAAACAACTTCCTCCATAGATGAAACAAAACAGTAGACTGACTTAACACAGCAACTTTTAGTTGTGTAACAGCAGACGCACACATATCCAAAGTGCTCTTATTTGACTTTAACAATACAGATGTTGTGGCCACCTCTCCAACACTCCCAATCTGATCAAATACTTGAGCACTAATTTGTCCTTCTGCCTCAGCAGTCTCACGGTTGTCAGTGGTGTCAGAATTCTGGTCACTTTGCTCAGTATGTTTTGTTTTCAACTGTTTTCTAAAACGTGTAAAAGTACCAAACACAGAACTACACCCTGCCTCTACACATTTAAGGTGACGAGTCTTTCCAGGAACAAAACCATGATCTAATCTGAAGTGCCTAAGAAGCAATTTTGAACCAAGTAACACAGCCTGACAAACAAAACACTTCATGAGGGCAGAGAAACCTAAGGCACCGAGCTAAGCAGCCTTGCTCTAACCTCAGCAACACGAGAACTCTCTTTCACTTTGCCAACATCTATGTTGTACACAGTGGTCTGAAGGAAAGTGTACATGTTGTGTAGCATAATGTTGTAAGAGGTGCCAAAAACAAATTGTGTCTTAAACAACTCGTCAAAGGCATCAAGAGCAGAGGTTGACTTGCATGGAATGGCATGCTGATCAAGAACGATGAAGTACTGGTGAACTGAATTCTTCTGAGGTCCCACGGCCAGGAGGTAGCACTGAGCAATAGCTGTGATCTCTCAAAAATGCTCCTCAATGTTTGTTCCACTCTGAGAAAACCAAGCAAATTAAAGAGAACCATCACCAATATGTTAAACATAAAACAGAAAAAAACTAACAAACAAACAAACAAACAAACAAACCTTCTTGAAGACAACAAGGTGCTTCTCTGCTTGAGAGGCAGACACCTTTCCTGCTCTTTTCTGGCCTTGGGCAGAAGGTGGGATCAGATGCAAGAGAAGTATTAGAGAAGAAAGGTCACTTTCCCAACCTGTATAAACACATGAACATTAAAAATGTATGGGGACTAAATCTTTCACCCTTAAAGGAGAAGTTCACATCCAGAACAATCCTATTTACAGATAATAGATAACAGATTTACAGATAACAGACACCCCCATGTCATCCAAGATATTCATGTCTTTCTTTCTTCAGTCGTAAAGAAATAGTTTTTCAGGATTTCTGTCCATATAGTGGACTTCTATGGTGCCCCGAGTTTGAACTTCTAAAATGCAGTTTAATTGCAGCTCCAAAACTTCGATTGGTAAAAAAAAAAAGACAATTTCTATGCTTTTTAACCTCAAATGTTCATCTTGTCTAGCTCTGCATCAACAATGTGTATTCCAGTTCAAGACAGTTAGGGTATGTCGAAAAAATCCCAATTCATTTTCTCCTTCAACTTCAAAATCATCCTACATCGCTGCAGAAGTGCCGACACAGTGAAGCATTTGAGGTTAAAAAGTATAGAAATTGTAAATTTTTAGAAAAGGCCAGATCATTTCGCTAGATAAAAGAACCTTCTTCCTCGGCTGGGATCGTTTAGAGCCCTTTAAAGCTGCATTTTGGAAGTTTAAAGTCACCATAGAAGTCCACTATAAGAACAGAAATTCTGAAAAGTTTTCCTCAAAAAACTATTTCCATGCGACTGAAGAAAGAAAGAAATGAACATCTTGGATGACAAGGGGGTGAGTACATTATCTGTACATTTCTGTTCTGGAAATGAACGTTTCCTTTAAGCTCCTTAGATAATTTGTTTAATAATATTTCTAATTAATATTTAAAGTATAAAATTAATCTTAAACATCAAAATCAACACCCTCTTCTGGGTCACCAGTAGGAGATTCAGCTGCTAGCAGTAGTTCTTCCACATCACTGGTGCTTGGAAGCATTTTGCACTGCGGAATCACTTTTTTCTTGGATGCAGTGGTCCACTTCTCCAGTATCTTGTCTGACTCTCCTTCTCCAAACATCAGAACAAGCTCTTGCTCAATCTAAGAAGAGGCAGAAAAGAATGACCCAATATATATTTTCTAAATACCAGACAATCATCATTACCCATGTATGATTATAAACACTTTACCAAGCCTTTAATGTCTTTGAATCGTGGAAAGACTGTCAAAATATCACTTGACTGCATGGGGTCAAGAGCCATGTTGTGGTGATAGTCAAATGTCAATTTCAATTTCTTCTTGATGGCGTCCTCATCAGAAGAATGGCTCATGAATGCAATTGCTTCCTTGCATTCATCCTCACTCAAGATGGTCTCTGGATTAAACTCTGACTGCCTTCTTACAGTTGGTCCACCAGACCCCACTTCTCCTGAGAAAGAACTCCTGAGAAAGATGGCAGAATGAGATATATAAAAAAAACTAAAAATAGTACGAGATTTGACACATCGTGCACCTTCAAATGATGCACATCGTTCTTTAGCTAATCCTCTTTGTATAGTTTTGATTCTCCATGCTATGTACCCAGTACCGCTTTCACCTTTATAATGATGTTCCTTAGAAAGAGAAAAATACAGATAAAAAGTCTTTAAATTCAACAGCAAAGTTTCACCTTAACCAGCATGCTCTTAAAGAAGTGACAGAGTATTACACAGATTAGAGTGTAAAAAGGTTTCATGCCCAAAATATAAATAAGTACAGACATTCTGTTGCAATAGTTTGCATAGTCTCCTCAGTATCAGTGATTAGGTCTAAGAATTGGTCCTAAAAGGTAGCAAAAAAAATCTCTAATACTTCAGTTAATACTTACAGTGGTAGGTGTTTCACTTTTCATCTAATGTTAATGATGCCATACAGTTTCTGATTCAAGTTGCCTAAAATAGCAAATTTAAAAGAGCGACAATAAAAATAAGTTAATTGTGCAATATATGTGCTTTGCCTTGCAATATATGTAAAGCATATTTTTATTATTTTCTAATATACAGCGTTTAAACACCGTCACTCCTCACAAACAGGTTTAAATTCAAACACCTACTTGTACTAGCACTAATATGTACCGCTCTGCTCATGTCAGCTAAGGGTGTGTCTAACAGCAATTACATAAAACTATAATACCGATAACACTAAGAATAATAAAAAAATATATAGTGGGTGTTTTTTTTCCTTCGTTGGGCAGCGTTGAACCATCGCTAAGCCCATAGTGGCATTTATGTGACTTAAAAAATGCAATTGTGGCACATTTATTCTGTGAGCTGAACAGTTGCAAATATATAGTTTATATAACATTACAACAGATTATATATTATTATCATCATTATTCAGACTGTATCTAACGTCGTAATACATGCTCAAAATCAACAAAACCTACATCAGCAACGATACTACATAAATTACACGGTAAACATATAAATATCCACAGCCCAAGCTGGAACATCGCAATTTCAACCATCCAACACATAAAAATGCTGATTCCCCTCGTTGTGACATCAGATATTTCAAAGTTAAAAAGAACTAAAACATTAATGGGATATAACAATGCTAATGCTAATTGCAACTGAAAAACTAAAACTAATTAAATTAGATTATTGTCATAAATTAAGCTTTAGCTACGGTGGCCGAGAAGTGCAAAACACATTAACAAATCAGAAAACAAATTAACAAATTAGAAAACACAATAACAAATCTGAAAACAAAATAACAAATATAAAAAAAAATTAATTAACAGTTTTAAAAACAAAATAAATACAGAAGCACATTAAAAGTGTACAAATGTATTGTCCTTACTGTGGATTTAAAAGGACGCTATGTACTTGTGTACCCGGATGGCTCCGAGGTCATTAATGTTCCTGGGACCCCGAGGCACTTTACACTGAAACACTATAAAACAGAAATTGGAAACCCTCATGCAAGGATAAATATGTTTATTTTCAGAAGGAAGGACTTTCAAGGTTAGTTTGCCAGAATGAAAGTATTGTTTATGTTTAGGGTAATAACATGGTTTGTTCTGTGTCTAGGACAGGGGTGGCCAACCAGTCAGAGACCGAGAGCCACATTTTTTACTGTGTTACCGCAAAGAGCCACATCATACACATGGGCACACATGAACATCACCCATCCCTTCCTCTTACACACACACGCACACGCGCTCACACACACACACACACACACACACACACACACACACCTCTGCTCAGCCAGATTTATTGTAAATGTCACACACCAACATAATGACAGAAATTGACTCCTACAGTTCTAAGACCACAGGACAGTCATTTTCAACAATGAACATTGTGTGCACTGTCTCACACACACAATTAATTTTTACAAGGGGCCACATGAGAAACCTGAATTGTGTCAGAGGGCCACACCAACGATAATATTTTAGGGATTCACCGAAATGAAAATTCAATTCAAAAGGCAATGAAATCCATCATTTTTTGTGTTATGCCTTTTGCCTTGGCATCATCACTGGAAATCTTTCCTGCCTTTTCAAAAACGTCCTCTACAGACGGAGTGCGCATGCTCAGATTCACTTTACTTTTCTGCGTCGCGTTCTTCTCATATTTAGAATGGCAATCGGGATGGTTGGATTTCAGGTGTTAAATTAAACCCGACTTGGAGAAACTCTTTGCAGATACACCCCCTCTTAAAATTTCAGCATTGCATGTTTTGCAAATCGCTCTCCGCACACCGCAGACATGTTGCTCTTATCCGATAACCGGTCTCACGCCCAGGTCTGTTTGCCCAGGTCTGATATACCGCAAAGTTTCCCAGTAGGGGCAAGCTCATTTAAGTCTTAAAAATACCGCATTGAACTCAAGCGAAGCGAACACGCACATTAAAAACAAACAAACAAACACAAACTTCGATATGAACGTAAGAGCCGCATGAAACCAGCCAAAGAGCCGCATGCGGCTCGCGAGCCTCGGGTTGGCCACCCCTGGTCTAGGAGAACAAGAAGTCAGTTCAGAATCAGACACAGAAGTTCTCATAAGGACACAAAATCCTGAGAGATCTAACCTGACTGACACACTGGTGATAACAAAAAAAAGAACAAAATAGTCAGATTTGAAAAGAATAGGTTTTTTTTCTCAATTCTGCTGAAGTTTGCTTTAGTTAATTATTATCGTTTTTTTTTTACTCAATTTATATTCATGCTTCAGTTTTTAACCTCATTTCCAAGTCTGTTTATGCTTATAATAATTATGAAGAGACTCATGGAGGCCATGGGCAAGTTTAAATTCTCTCTTTCTCCCCTGATTCTAACCTGACAGCTCCTTTGTACACAGTCAGTAAGTTTTAATAACATGTATAGGTATGTACAGTGCCTTGCGAAAGTATTCGGCCCCCTTGAACTTTGCGA
>JAAIIK010020730.1:0-15750 GCA_014706435.1 Silurus glanis
GTCGTTCATGCCAGCATAGACGAAGCAATTCTGGGTGGAGCTCTCGAAGTCAGCAGATGGGGAGATGTCCTCGACCAGTGCTTGGCCTGCATCTTTCGGTGCTGGACCCAGGGTCCGTGGTGCCCCAGAGCCGGAGGGACCACCACCTGGGCGAGCTACGTGCTAGGTTTACTAGGCCTGGGCAAAGAAACACATGGAGTTGAGATTGTGGGATTGGGATGGCTGCTTCACCTGGAGGTTGCAGATCTGCTTTTCTATGGCCTCCAGCTCCAAACTCAAATGTATCCTCACCTGTACTCAAAGAGAGAGACACAAAATAAACACTAGTGGTAGCCGGGATAATGAGACTTCCACTAACCCCAGCTGCACAGAGTTGTCCAATGTCTCAAGTCACCATCAGTAATACTAATATTGCCAACTCAATATTTCTGTAATGTCATACATGCATAACATTTGTAAAATAGCATATAAATGTGCACTGGATGCCTATGTGAAGGCATGACTTCAGAGAAATCGATTGTAAATGGAGAACCAATCTCATCTCTTGTGGGACACCAGTTGAAATGGTGGAAAATATGTGTATCCCCTAAAAGTCACCCAATATAACTGACCTTGTAGGTAGGATATTTTTGCCATCTTTGCAGTCATTTCCAAGTCCCCTGAGAATTGACTGTGGTTCACAATAACAAAAACTACAGAAAATATAAAAGGAACATGCTGCTTTGAAGTCACAGGTTATAATTTTGGAGTTTGGAAGTGATTTCTATTTGTGGTTGATATTAAGGGATCCAGAGCGGGTTTGTGGAAGTAGCAGTACAATATTAGATAATTGACAATTTCCAAATAAGGTCTTATTTTTGTTTTGTGTACATACATGGATCCACAACAATCTTCTGAACATGGGGGACCTGCTGGTGTCTGCAAAAGACACAAGCTTTTGGGGAAAAGGCCACTGGTCTCCTAACTGCAGGCAAAACTAACAAACAAAAGGGGGGGACAAAGTAGATAAGAATAAAATCTTTTGGTCGGTTTCCCACACATTACGACAGTGAAATTAAGTGGTTAAAAAAAAAAAAAAGGAAAAAAATAACTGTTGAATAAAATGCAGATGTATGCAGTGTTGAGCTGTGGTAAATGCAAAATACATATACAGACGCTCCTCACCTTACGAACGAGTTACATTCCGAATGACCGTTCGTACCATGAATTTGTTCGCAAGTTGTTACTGTGTTTGATATTGACTACGCATCTCTCTATATATGTTAGCTATAAACACTTTCAAAAACAATAAAATATACAAAAACAAATCGGAACACTGTATACAATATTTAGTATAATCATTTATTCGCCCTAGTCCACTGGGCATCATGTAGACTTGTTATGGTCGACAACTAGCTAGCGCTAGTCTCTACTCTACTCTATTTTGAGTTTTTCCAACTCCGAACAAATTTTACTTTGTACCAGGTGTGTTCATATTCGCGAATGTTTGTAAAGTGAGGAGAGTCTGTATAGTCTGTGTATATAAACAGCAATGTTTGTGTGAACGTGCGCAAACCGCTCCAATGTCTGTGTTTATGTCTATGTATTAGTAGATCCAAGTACTCTCCTGGGTGAGGACCCAAATGGTTTGCAAGAAGCAGCTCTACTTTATACTTTCTGCTGGCCTTCAGGGAGCAGAAGCACTTTCCTGCTTACGACAGTGAGAAGCGTCACATTGACCATATTGTTGAGATCCTACACCATCTTCCTGGTCTTTGTTCAGCACCACTTGCTCTTCACCAGGATTTTAACATGGCCTGCATGATGCAGACAGCAAAGAATTATTACTCAATATGGTACAAATCCCAGCTTTACAGATCATAAGTCTATGTATATGTAGTGACTTAGCAGAATGTGTTGATTTATTTGTTTTAAAAATTAAGGTAATTGGGAAAAAACCTAATCAAATATCTACAGCTTTCCAACAATCAGACTGAGTAAAGTCTGGAACAGTGGACTGATCCATTATGCTGAATTTGACAAATCAGACCTAAAGGTTTGTACAGAGCAGTGTAAAAGTAGTAGTATAGTCTATGTAGTGGTTAATCATAATCTTGCTTCACCTACTTACTGGAACAAATGTAATTGAAATTTTACATTTTTGTTAATTATATATCAAAAATGATTACATTGCTTACCGTCCTGGCCTGATCATGTTCCTGGTAAAACAAAGATAAAAATACATTAACATTTAAAATGTATTGAATGGTTATTTAGAACAGTAAAAGAAAGTTTACTTACACGTCTTTTCCTGTAATTTGGTTGGAGAGATAGGCAGCATCTTATTTATTGTTCATGGTCAGAGCATTTCATTTGTATCCTTGATGCTGGTTAAGTTCCCACTCTGGCTAAGCCTGGGGGAGTGCAGGAACAATTATTTAGTTGTTGTGGTTTGTTTGGATAAAAGTATAAGAACCAGACGTTAGTGGTTATTGCTTTAAATGGTCAAGTGTAAAGGTGGTTAAACAGAATTAAACAAAGTTCAAGGGTGAAAAGAAGACTAGACTTACACAGGCAAGAGAACATTGATAGTGCCAAAGAAATGAACTCAGGAAAAAAAGGACTGCCCTAGGCTGTATTTTGAAAGCTAACCTAACTAACAAACAGCAATAATCTAGCTGACTACACTAAGGTACACTATTAAAAATACAAGGTGCGGCACCTGCCCTCTAACTTAGGGTGTCTAAACAGTGATGAGACCTACATGGTGGAATCTATAGGTGCACACATTCTTACCTGTTTTCAAACCAAGTGAGCTAGCATTACAGCAAAGCTAGCAGACAGCAAAACTAGCAACGTTCACATTTCTGCTTTTAATCCTTAGTCTCTGCCACCTCTGGTCAGGTTCTTGCTCTTCATTAGTCCCATTTTTTCATATATAGATGATTTCAACTATATATAACAGCAGAGAGCTAAAGACTGAGCAAACACCAGAAAACAGCACAGACCCACAAAATCCTTTTTAGGCTACAGGGACAGACACAATATATTAATATATTCAGCAAAACAGGATTATTAAACAATCAGTGCTCAGGAAATTGCAAAACATAAAATTGACAAGAAAAAATAATTGTAGCTTACAAAGGTTTGGTCTCAAAATGGAATAAAGACAAATGTGAGATGGCGGTGATAAAATAGTCAAATACTTTAACTGTGGTTGAGTACAGGTGCAGGTCATCAGAGTGCTGGTGATTGTGAAGGTGACACATGCTGAGTCTGAAACTGCAAATTATCCCCTATATAGTGCACTATTTAGAGTGTCGGCAATTTTGTAGTGATGTTCAAATTCAAAATCAACTTTCCATCTGTTTAGTGTTCACAAACTTACAACCAGCAGAGTAACATGCATTTGTATCTATGCACAGTTCCACATAGTGTGCATCAGTAACACCTGACACAATAGCTGTGATATTTTCAGTAATCCCAAAATTTATATCAACTGATACTGAATAATCTGTTTTATAAGGTATTTTATTTATATACATGTTGCGTCTATCCATGTGAAAACTAGCAATAATGAACTGTAGTTAAGTGAAAAGAAATCACTGTATGTAATTTAATTTTGTTTATTTATTAATTTATTTATTGCTGCTGTTGTTTAATTTGAAAGGCACCAAGAAAAAATTTAATGAAGTCAACAGTGTACATTAATTAATTGTTATAAAACAGTATATACTATATAGAGTACAATACAAATACAGTAAAGTTCAGATTGAAGAAAACACAAATTACTAAACGTCAGTATTTTATTTGCGTTCAGTTTGTAACCAATAAACTCTATACATCTGTAATTATATGTGACTTAAATAATGCAAATGGGACACATTGTAATATTATTAAGTGTTAGAAATGAATTGATGCTCACTAGAACCTACTGTAATAACATGCATCTAATTAAACATAAATAAGAAATTACTCCAAATTATGAAATATAATAACTTTGTTTAATGTGTTAAAGCAAATCCCCAATAATGAAGCAAAGCATACATGTATGAATAAATATCAATTTTATTGTGAAATGAATAAAGGAGTCTGTATTAAACTAAATAAATTATTGTTGGTTGAAAGATGGTGGCTGATTTTAAATATTAATATCCAATAGAGAGATGATGATAAAATTGAATGTGAATATGTAAACAGCTCCATCTTGTGAGAAAAGCATGAATCTGCTGCAGTCATGTGTAGTGCTTTTTGTACAGTGGATTTGGATTCTTTTTCTAACTTCGCTCTGTGTTTCACTATGGGAATCGCTTTGGCCGTGACCAACTACGGAAGCTCCTATGACACCACGTCTGCCTTGACAGACAGGTCGACCTGAGATCAGGCTCCACCCCACCTTTATCCCTCAGGTAGACCCCTTCTAACATCATTCGAGCTTTCCCCCCCTTTCCGCCCCTTCCCCCTTCTATCATCATTCGCGTGAGGGACTACACTAAGCTCTCTCAGCACATCCAGTTCTCAGCTGGTTTTCGGTTTTCATCGTGCGGGCCGTCATTGGATTTCGCCACCGAACGCGAGATCAGTCATACAGGATCGTGCTGAGTGACATCACGGAATAGCGTCCGCGTCGAGGCGAGCTATTCCTATTCCAACCTGCTGGGTATTAAGTTACACGGTAGGGACGTAGAAGCGTCAAGCTAATTACAGGCTTAGCGCGTCAAGGCGAAGCCTTTGGAGGGCTAATTACCCTGCGAACATCGGCAGACTAACGTTTTGTGACGAGTCTAGTATTCTCCGTACTCAGCCATGTCGACGGTCATCCCCCCCACCAAAGGGAATGAGTCGAAGATCAGGGAGGTGTCCATCATCATGTGGAGCAACCATCTCGGGCAGGGACCCTCACCCAATGTGCATTGCGTGCATGGGCACGAAGCACGCTCAAACGTCGCTCGCGGACCCGCAAGCATGCGCTCACTGCGCATCAATGCCGGTGAAACATTTGGAGAGACGGCTGAGAGTTGCGGTGGCTAACCAACAGGACCCGTGTCTGTCCGGCGCCGCCGCGAGGTCTACGGATGTCAAACATCAGCCGCGAGCTACCACGTGCTGGAACACAGCCCGGTTCTAAGTTCCGTAAGGGCTTCCTCCCTAGTTTCTCCTCGGGTTCGAGGAATAAGGAAAAATGTTCAGTGTCACCAAGCACTCATGACATTTGTTCACTCGCACGTCAGTTCAGACGATTGCGCAATAAAGATTACATCATCGCATCCAAGCCGCGGGCTGAGGGCGATGTGTTAAAAAAAAAAAAAAACACAATAAATGTGGCACTTTCGCATCCAGGCAATCAGCCGAGGGCGATAGTGTGCAAAAATTCCAAGAATTCAGCGTGCACCCCCCTAGTTTTACCGCTGGAGGGCGCGCTCGCTCTGCCAGCGGAGCCCAGCGCGGCGACGGTTGTGACGTCATCAACGTGCGACCAGAGTTGTGTACGCGGGGGTTCCCTTTCTGCGTGCCTCGTCAATTGGCGTGCATGCGCCGTTCATCCGTGGGTGTTAAGCACGATTTCACGGGGATACAGGCTTCAATTCGCAATCAAACCACCCAGATTCAACGGTGTGTTGGTCTCGGTGGCCGAAGGAGAGTCGGCTCGCGTTCTAACGGCTGAGATCGACTCTCTTTTGAGCAAAAGGGCAATCAGAGTTGTTCCGGAGGCGGAAAGCCGTCAGGGTTTTTACTCCCGGTACTTTGTGATCCCGAAAAGAGGAAGCACATCTCTTCGTCTGATCTTGGACTTGCGTGTGTTAAACAAGCACCTGAGAAAATATTCATTCAGAATGTTGACACACAAAGCACTCTGTCGGTCGATCCGTCCAAACGATTGGTTTGTGACGATCGATCTATCGGACACGTATTTTCACATAGACGTTTACCCGTCACACAGAAAATATTTGAGGTTTGCACACAGAAGCACTGCCTACGAGTTTCAAACCATTCCGTTCGGACTGTCTCTCGCTTCGAGAACTTTCAGCAAGTGTGTGGAGGTGGCTCTTTTGCCATTGAGAAACGGCGGGATTCGGATTTTGTCTTATATAGACGATTTTCTGATATGCTCCTTGTCAAGAGAGCGAGCGATCAGAGATGCGGAGAGCGTAGTCACACATCTCTGCAACTTGGGTTTCAAAATAAACAGGGAAAAGAGGCGCTTGTGTCCCGCGCAGTGCGCGGAATATCTAGGACTCAGTATAGATTCCCTCTCCTATCGAGTCACACTGACAGAGAGGAGAATCGCATCTCTCATACAGTGTCGCTTCCGTTTTCGGGCAGGGACTATGGTCCCGTTCCGAGTGTGCTTACGAATGCTGGGTTTAATGGCCTCAGTGATTTCTGTGGTGCGTCTGGGACTTCTCATGATGAGAGATTTTCAGAGATGGGTCGCGCGGTTGTGCTTATGTCCCCGACGTCATCTCAATCGGCCGGTCAAAATAACGCATGTGTGCGCCTTAGCGCTCCGCCAATGGGGATGCCCCGCGACTCTTCGGTCAGGGATTCCCTTGGGGGCGGTGTCGTTGAAGGTTTACTATGACCACGGACGTGTCTTTGGTGGGCTGGGGCCCTTATGGGCAGAGCTGTGAAGGGCGTTTCCCGAGACATATAAACTACTTAGAGTTGTTGGCAGTGTTTCTAGTGCTGAAACATTTTCTGGCTTTCATAAAGGGCCAACATGTGTTGGTGAAAACCGACAATTCCACAGTGGTCGCATACATCAACCGGCAGGGGGGTGTGCGCTCCCTCCAGTTACACAAGGCTTTTATCTATCAGAGCGACTCATGTTCCAGGCATATGGAACAAGGGTGCGGATCTGTTGTCCAGGGGAAACCCCCTGTACGGGGAATGGAAACTGCACACCCAGGTGGTGGAGCAGATATGGCAGAGATACGGCCGTAGATCTCTACGCCTCGCGAGAAAACGCTTAGTGTCCTCTGTACTTTTCTCTAAGGGACAAAGATGCACCGTTGGGTGTGGATGCGTTAGCCCACCCATGGCCAAACGTTCTTCTCTACGCATTCCCTCCTCTGAGCTTGATTTCCCCCAACCTGGCCAGGGTCAGAGAACTCAGCTTGTCACTGATTCTGATAGCTCTACATTGGGCGTCCAGACACTGGATCGCATAAATAGTTCAGCTACTGTCAAATCAGCCGTGGCCACTCCCTTCACTGAGGGACCTTCTGTCCCAGGCGGGCGGGGAGATTTATCATCCGTACCCGGACAGGATAGCTCTCTGGGCCTGGCCTGTGAGAGGTGGAACTTGAGTGTTGCAGGTTTACCCCCATCGGTTATACACACTATCCAGAGTGCTAGGGCCTCGTCTACTCGCAAACTTTATGACAATAAATGGCGGGTTTTTGTGGAGTGGTGTGAATAGTCACATTGTCTCTTTCCAGTGTTCTGCGGGAGACATATTGTGCTTTCTCCAGGATTTGCTGGATAGAGGGAAAGCTTTGAAGATACTTTGAAGGTGTATCTGGCGGCTATTTCTGCGTGTCATGTCGGGTTTGGTAACGAACCGGCGGGTCGGCACCCTTTGATTAGTCGGTTTATGAAAGGTGCACGCCGTAAGAGGCCGGTGTCTCGGCGGTTAGTGCCTCAGTGGGACCTGTCTTTGGTTTTGGAGGCCCTTTCTCATCACCCCTTCGAGCCGGTGGATGGCAAATGTGGCGATGCCAACTTGTAATTTGTACCAACTACGCCAAATGTGGCATTACCAACTAGTAATTTGTACCGACTACGCCAAATGTGGCGTTGCCCACTTGTAATTTGTACCAACTACGCCAAATGTGGCGTTACCAACTAGTAATTTGTACCGACTATGCCACCCGGGGGCTATTTCCGGGACTGCCCTCAACCATAAAGCACACAGGTTCGTCACGACTGGGTCAGGTATCAGACCAGAGTTGAGTGAATAACAACAACTTTATTTAAAATGAATTCAAATTTATTCACTACATCAAATAGTAAAAAACAGAAAAAGACAAACAACACTTCAGGGTGGGAGAAGGCCTGACGTCCTAAGCAGAGAGAACACAGAGTCCTAAGCAGAGAGAACACACACACGTGCACACACGCACCACAGCACACCTCACTGTGAACACTGCACTGCAATCAGGTAAGGAACCCACCACCACAAGAATCTGCTGCCACTGGCCACCCCACTCCTGAAGGCAAAAGAAAAGACAGAAAAGTAATTTAAAACACATAAATTGAAACATGCATCGCATGCAACAACCTGGCTCTCGACACAGTCAACTGCCCAAAAACTGCTTGTTACTTAGGGTGCCGTGTCCGGTCACCCCAGCTACCAGATTACAATCAAGCTGAAATAGGCAAAAAAACGGTAAAAGTCATTACAGAGGAGACAGAGGAGAGGCACTTCACATATCACAAAAGAAATTAGAAAATAACTAAACTTGAGTAATAAGAAAACAAAAAGAATTATAACACAAATTCAAACCAATGAAGAAATAGAAACCAAAAGAAATTGATTACCATTAAAGTAAGAAAACCTCAACCCAATAAGGTTATGAAAATAATAAACAAAAAAAAAAGAATAAAGATGATTGCAAAAATAAATGATTAAATCATAACACAAAAACAAAGAATAAACAGCAATGCTAGTGACAGTCAGGTAATGACTACCCTGTCACATGCCACCTTTAAATCAGTTACTCACACTACCGTTGGAAATAAGCACCATGCCCCCGGTCCAGCTGATCCTGCAGGTATTTAAATGCTGCAACGATAAACTGTTAGCATACGGGAGCAGCGAAATGTTAATCAGCTCGTGCCAAATGGAAGTAACACAGAGCTCCAGAGAACAGAAATGTAGATTAAAAATGCCCAGCTGAACCCAGCGAAGCAGACAACGCAGAGCGAAGCAGGCAAAGCAGAACACGGATGATGTAGCTCAGAGCAGCTGCAGTCGGATAAAGCAGACAGTCAAGCCAACATCAAAGCGGTGTAAGCGATGCACATAGCGCAGGAAAGCCACACAGCAAGCAAAAAGCCCACTACAGCAGCCCACTGTAACGTCCCTTGCACATTGACCCGCACCTTAAATTGGGAAAACATACTTTAATCAGCCGATTGTTAAAGCCCATATAACGTTAATAATGAAGTCAGCGTCAACACATACCTGTACGGCGACTCACGAGGCACGGATGCAGACGTTTAATAAGCACGTCTTCCTGAACAACAATTAGAGGCTTCCCCACAAAGCTCCTCAGTCCACCCTTAAATGAAATAATTTCATAAAAACCCAGTGTGATAGACCATAACCATTACAAAACATTCACTGCCAACAGCTCCTACCTTGCCACTATCCGCACGTAAACCCGGAAGTACGGCGGCTCGCTCGCGGACAAAGAGCAAACGCAGACACAACACGAACCGAAATGATTTTATAGGCAGGTAAATAAGCATAATAAGAACACTTCCTTAGCTGACTAGATGACATCAGACCATACTGCTACATTCTACCCCCCCATTCGTCATCGTCGTCCCGACGGTGGAGTATTTAAACACAAGACCCTAATTCCAGGTCCTAAAAAATGCCATGATTGCATTAGCCCACAAGCTGAAGGATCTGGAGCACATTTCCAGCTCCTACCGTTCGTGGTAAATGGTGCACATTAGAATGTTGACCTGGCCCTACTCATCCTGTCCGACATGGAACCACCCCTAATGGATTAGGAGGGTCCATGGAGGGAGACCTTACCACGGGTACCAACTCAACACTGGCCGTTTCTATAGGTGCCAGAGGATCATCGGCAAGCACCATCCCCGATGGGTCTGGCCTTGCAATGCTCCCCCCGTGAGCTAATGGTGGAACCTCAGAAACCACATATGCCAGGTCCCTATCTTCTAATTCTATCTCGGGCTCCAAAGGCACTGGTGATTCATCTGGACCCTCAGAGAGGTCATCTGATACCACCTCCCCTTGGGCTCAAGGTTTCAATGCAGACCGATGAATGTGCCGAACTCGACTCGGGTCACTTACCGGAGCTACTGTAGACACTGAACCACCAGACAGAGGGGATTTAACCACCTGATATACAGTGGAGCTCCATAGATCATGTATCTTATGTCGACCCTGGACCCCATAGTCTCTCAGATAAACCAACTGGCCCTCCCACAACAGCAGCTCTTTTACCCGTTAATCATGTCCTGCTTTATGTCATGTTGCCGCAGGCTGCAGCCGCTCTCAGGCACCATCAACCGCCACCTGCAGCTGTGCCTGAAGCTCCTCCATCCACTTGTAGACTCGACCTGCCACAGGCTCTCGTATCTGACCGAGCAGGAAATCTATGGGCAACCTTGGCTCTTGCCCAAACATTAAAAAGAAGGGCGACTCACCAGTAGCTTGGTGAGGAGTGGTGTTGTAACAGAACACCACCTGGGCTAGGCAAGATGCCCAATCTCTCTTCCGGTCGGTGGGCAGGGTCCGCAACAAATTATGTAAGGTCCGATTGAACCTCTCACACTGGCCGTTACCGGCCGGATGGTATGGAGTGCTGCGTGACCTTCCCACCTCATACAGGCTGCACAACTGTTGAATCAGGCTGGTCTCAAAGTTGCGGCCCTGGTCGGAATGAATCCGACCAGGAACCCCAAATTTGAAGAACCACTCCTCTACCAAGACCCTGGCCACAGTACTAGCCTGCTGATCCCAAGTAGGAATTGCCACCGTGAACTTACTGAAAACGTCAGTCATCACAAGCACATTTTCTTGCCCAGCCTGAGACGGCTCTAACACAGTAAAATCAACGGCCACAATCTCATTTGGACGAGATGCCAATAAGTGGCCCATGTAGCTTCGAGGAATTGGTGCCGCATCTTTAGCTTGTTGACACCGCTCGCACTCCTGAATCCACTGAGCCACATCTGCGGACATACCTGGCCAGTAGCAGCGTTGCCGTACCAGCTCCAAGGTCCGTTCAACACCTTGGTGTCTATGCTGCTGATGTAAAGAAGTTAATACCTCTGGCTCTAAAGAAACTGGCACGACAACCTGAAGCACTGTCTCCCCTCCATCAGGCCGGAAAGCCCTACAATATAATAGGCCCTCTTGCTCTACTAACCGGTCCCATTGCCGGAGGAGTGTAATCACTGGATTAGCAAGAGTCCGTCGCTCCTGCGGGCCTGGGCGCTGCCCTTGCCGCCAAAACCTCAAGGCTTCCCCTACCACTGGGTCCGCCTGCTGTAAAGTACTAATATCAGGTGCCTATCGACTGGGCCAAGCCTGCATCGCATTCAAATTGGTAACCTCCGCTGGCCCTACGATCACTGCTTGCCACAAAAGCTCAGGGACCACAGCCCCTAACTGCCCACTACCATCGGCCTCCGATTGCACAGTTGTTAATCGCGACAGCGCATCGGCATTTTGGTTGGTTCTACCCGCCCGGTACTGAATCACAAAATCAAAGGCAGCCAAATCAGCCAAATCAGCAGCCCACTTTTGCTCAGTAGCACCTAACTTGCCTGTAGCCAGATGACTTAGTGGGTTGTTATCCGTGCGTACGACACACTTATGTCCCAACAGGTATTCACGAAATTTCTCAACCATGGCCCACTTAAGGGCCAAGAATTCGAGCCTCATAGTGGCCGTATTCCGTTCTGCAGGCCGAAGATCGCGGCTAGCGTATGCAACGGGTCTAATCTTCCCTTCAACTTCCTGAGACAACACAGCTCCGAGCCCTGCATATCTGGCATCGACCTCCAATATAAAGGGCCGCATAAAGTCTGCATACTGCTCTTACCTACCTTACCTCGTGTTAGCTCTGCCACTATTTGATGCAACTTGGCGAACCCCTCAACAAAACGCCTATAGTAACTGGCAAACCCCAGGAAGGTCCGCAGCTCGGCCACTGTCCCAGGACAAGGCCACTGAGCCACGGCCTCAACCTTACCCGGGTCTGTTGCTACTCCCAAGGCAGAGATTACATGCCCCAAATAGGTAACCTTTTCCTGAAAGAACGCGCATTTTTCCAGCTTTACCTTGAGGCCTTCGGCTCTTAAGCGACTCAGCACCATCCTTAACCTCTCTAAATGCTGTTGCACTGACGATAAAAACACAATGATGTCATCCAAGTACAACAAAACAGACTGGTGCCGCTGGTCACCAAAGAGCCGCTCCATCAGGCGCTGGAACATACTTGGCGCATTGCACAAACCAAACGGCATCCGATTCCATTCGAACAACCTGAATGGCGTGCAAAAGGCAGTCTTGGGACGGTCGGATTCAGAGACGGGAACTTGGTTATACCCACTGGCCAGATCTAAGGTGGAAAACCAGTGGGCACCCGTCAATGAATCCAACGTCTCCTCAATCCGAGGTAACGGAAACGCATCCTTGCGTGTTTTGGAATTAAGCTGACGGTAGTCTACGCACATGCGTATGTCCTTCTTCTTGACTAACACGATGGGGGAGGCGTATGGGCTGCAACTCTCCCGGATGATTTGTGAGTCTAACAACTGACTGATGTGGGTCTTAACTATTTCATACACGGATGGTGGAATACGTCGGTACCGCTGCCGGACTGGAATGTCGTCGGTTAGGGGGATCTCGTGGGAGAGTAAGTTGGTACCACCCAGGTCTCCTTGGTGTATCGAGAAAACACTTTGATACTCACGAAGGAGAGCCCTAACCTGCTCCTGTTCCTCGACCGACAGTCCTCCTAAATCAACCGACTTTATCTACGCTAAAATATCCGACGTGTCACAAGAGGCCACCCGCGCGATCAAGGTTGAGACCTCGGTCAATCCATTTGGTAGCCCCACTAAATATACCTCCCTTAACATTCCAATAACCATAGTGGGATACAGTACTATGTCGACGGTACCGACATTTATGACAGGGACTTTAACAGTCCCCCTTCTCACCTGTACTAAAGAGGGTGAAGCCAATAGTCCCGCAGGCAAACCTGTCTCGGTGGGCTCAAACAACACGGCCTTACCAGCGAGCAAGGAGGAACAGGTGGCCGTGACGAACATCAAAGTGCAGCCAGAAATGCGGCATACCCTACGCCCCCTTACCTTTACGTTATTCCCACGGTCAGCAGTGCGAACAACTTGTTGGCAATTTTGAAATACTTGGGTCATATTTTCATCCTCGGCCACACTTGGCAACTCGAATAAAGTGGATCCGTGCCGACCGAACAGCTCCCGATAACAACGGCTAATCACATTCATGCCCAAGATACCAGGCGTGTCTGTGCCACCGGTCCAGCTGATCCTGCTGCTGATTTTGACATGCTCTTACATTTGGTTATTTTTTGTTGCTTTTAAATATATTATTGACAAAAGACTTATTACACTGTATTCAGCACTAGGCTACCATAATATGTAAACAGCTTATATGTGTGTGTTTGTATTTTTGACAAAAGAAAAAAAAAAAAAACTCACTGAAATAAGGCCACAAAACCTATAGTAAACATGTTTTCACAAGACTTTTTGAGAACAGATCTTCTAATGTAGGTTTTTTTTTTAATCATGTGAAAATCATCCTGCCTGCTCATTCACATTAAACAATACGTTGATTTAAAATTTAAAAGACACTTTATACTTTGAAAGGCCATATGCGAAGAGGCGTCGACATGCTGTGACTGACAGCTTTGTAGACAATGGGTCGCATAATGAGCTGTGGATTACATAATGAGCTGTGGATCACTGAGCCAGGATCTGAGTGAGAAGTACAGTACTACAAGAAAGAATGTGTTTCCTTTGTGGTTTATTTAAAATTGCATCAAATATCCCTGTGCCACTCTTGAAAGCAGTTCCTGTTTAACTGAAGACACAGGTGAACATTGCATGCCAGGCATTTCCATGGTGTTTTGTGGTGCTTACTGTAAGAAAGGATTCCTATTCAATTGTATTTCCACGCTTCACCACTAGAGGCAGACATACAGTTTACCAAGCAATGACAAACTCATGGTAGTTAGTGTTAGCTTTGCATGCTACCATCCTCTCATCCACGGCTAAATGTCTTCTAGGATGATAGATTGCTTTGCATGTCTTACGGATTGTGTCCATAAGCGGTTTCACTCTGAACAGACGGTCATGTTCAGATGTGCCCCTCTTTCTGTCATTTTCTTTGTCTGCATCTGGCTGACTCATGTGTACATTCCACGAAATTGTCCTGTATCTGTCCCTTGACATAATTGTTGCTGGAAAGGGAACTGTGAAAATACTGCTCTGTCACCAGTAGTCTATGATGGAGGGCAACTTTACCATTGCCATGTAAAATAAGAGCCCAATGTAGCGATACATCTCACTCACGGTTACATCTCTCCATTTGTATTTGCGTCCCTTGGCTATTGACTTGGCAGCTTGAGCATTTGTGTTGTGGCACAGAGTTGACACAACACTCTCCGGGAAAAATATTTTAAATAGACTAAATGGAGAATGAGAGTCAGAAGACCTCAGTTGAGGTCAAGGTTCACGTGCGGGCAGGAATCGCAGAGTCTGTGGAACTGTCGTTATCTGTCTGATCCTTCCATGACATGGTGGACTGTCTGTGTGCTGCCTTTGCCCTTTTTGGAGCAGGTGCTTGATCACATCTGTTTATGAAACACACACACACACACACACACACACACACACACACACACACACACACGCACACACACACACACACACACACATGAACATCACTAATTGTGTCATTGGTAAAGTTGTTTGCATATGTCATACAATGCAATAATGATTCAAACTAAATATAATTTAAGAAAATATAAAATATCTACTTACTCAGGATGATTCTCAGTCAAACTCAAAATGGAGCGACGCCTGCGTGGCCTGGTGCGAGTTTCCAGTGAAGGCAAGGGTGATGCAGCCACATTCCTAAAAATAACCAAACAATATATTTTAGGATGATGAATACACTTGAACAATATATATTTGTTAGCATGCATTGTACATATAGCATTTACACCTCAGCATTCCGGAACATCTCTGCTAGCTAACACTACATAACAGCCTTTCAGGATGATAAGTGAGACTAACCAAAACTGACCTAAGCCTAAAATATAACTTTCTATAACGTCAACAATATTTAGGGCATACAATTACAAACAGTTAATGTTACAAATGAGCAAATATTTGCGGATTTTTGTTGTAACATTAAAAGGCAATGCTGACAAAAGCTAGGCAGAGATGTCTACAAACAATATTAGTTTTATATGATCAGAATGTAAGACTTAATAACTTACTCACCGTAGCAAATTGATGGAAAGTCCTCGAATGGGTCGATTCGCTCTTCAAAATGCAAACGCTCCTCGTCGGAATCGCAATCTTCTTTGGATGAAAAGGTAAATTCTTCATTACTGTCCAAAACCATCTGAAGAGCTTCCTCACCGGTGTAGCTTGTCAAATCGCATTGTTTTATGCCACTTTCCGGGGGCGTGTGACTCAACGTGTGACCTATTTTACCTGTGAATAGCGGGGGGGCGTGTAAGGTCGCAGCTCATTATCAGATAATGACCTGCGGTGGAAAATCTGTGCCTCTATTTGGTTTCACATGATTTATATTCATTGGAAACATATGTTTTGTATTTCACCGACTTATTCTAAAACTACATACTTCAAGCTGTCTAAAGATATATTTTTTATTTCCGTGTGTCAGCTATTGGCCGAGTTTCACCGCTTTTTGATGACGTGTTTCTAAACGAAGATTTTCATCAGGAACTGTTAACATTTAAAGTCAGGTAGGTGTTTTCA
>JAAIIK010020733.1:0-12718 GCA_014706435.1 Silurus glanis
TCATTCACCAGACTACATTACCCATCATCCTTTGCACCCCGTCATCCACCATGTTTGTTTCCCGTCTTCACCTGTCTGTTCACCCGGACTCTATTTATACTCATCACCACTGTCTTCACTCAGTGTCGGGTATCGTCTTTACTCGGTTGTATGTATGTGTGATTTACCTGCTCCTTATTATTAAAATCACATCTTTAATGTTACTATTCGTGTCCTCGTCTCTCCGTGTACATACCGTGACACACAGAGTTACACATGCTGTAAAATCTCACTTCAACATTATCTTTATTCTTATTTGAAGGGTTTTGATAACACGACAAGTGAGTGACTGATTGCCATGGATACGTGAACGTCATGTATAGACTATCTTGTCTCTTTGAATTTTAAATCACTCTGCATTAATATACATTGCTCCATTAAAACCTCAATGTGTACATGTACGTTGTGTTAACTGCAGTTGTGTAAGTGTTTTGTTGTCATATTGTTTGTGAAGAGCGTGTTTGTGAAAGCTGGATTGAAGAGTGTATTTCTGTGTATGCTTGTGTTTTGTCTGTGAATTTATATGCATGCTTGTGTTTTTGCTATTGCTTGCTGTTTGCTTGCGCTGATTGGGAAGATGATGAAATTGTGATCATACTTGTATTATTGTCATATCTGTATTATTAATAAAATAGCATGGTATACACGCACACATTAGAAGGACTGGAGAGCTGCGCGTGGACGAGAGACGGAGCACAAAGGAGGGGGCGCGGGCACGCGCATATAGACACGGAGCGCACGAGGGGGGGCGCGCATGCGCATAGGCGCACGGAACATACCATACATACCACACACACACACACACACACACATAGTGACGACACTCGCTCGTTCGCACACGCTCACACACACACAGCGCGATTGAATAAAGAATAAATAAATAAGTAGATAAGTAAATAAAAATAGAGGGAATATAGCAAAATAATGTATGGATTTAACAGACATAGAGATAGAAACGAACGGACTTAGAACTCATTTTTGGGACGAGAGAACATATAAAGATAGAAACGGTATAGAGAGGAGACAGACAGAGAAGCAGATACAAGATAAATTGTGGGCTATTACACGTTTGCATGGCATTGATGTGTTACACCAGATATTCCCAGAGGAAGACTGGTATGAAAAGATAAAAAGCATCTGGAAACCTCAACTGTTAAGCCCAGTATTGCGCACCCTAGTGGAAGCCCCTAAACCTAGTAAAGCAGTAATACACCTGTTTGATTTCATAGCAGACCCAAATAGTGAAGACGAGGAACCATTGATAGAATTAAATGCAGAAGTACCTGAACAATCTAATTATTGCTCAGGACTGACAGCAACTGTTGTAGTGGAACCCAGAGAGGTGTTGTGGGAAAGAGGTGCAGCTACCTCAATTCTGGTCGAAAAAATCAACTCGTTAAGTGGACAGAGCCGTAAAAATCCAAAACGACCTTGTAAAACAGTGAGACGGATAAACGTCTATCTAAAGTGGTCTGCTAAAAATAGAAACCCAGGCCACCGTAGAGAGGCACACAGAGCGAGACAAGGGTGCATCATGAGTGCGGAGGAATCCACAATCACACCTGTGGATGTGATCATTTTAAGGCATAAAGGAGCTGAAAAAGAGATAAAAAAATACATGAAAAAATGGAAAGACCTGACAACTGGGGATTTGCAATGGCCAGAAGAGGGAACATTTAATAAAGAAAAGTGTGATGTAATGAGGACCAGAATAAGATATTGGGGAGAAATGAAAAAAGAAAAGAAGGAAAAGACAAAAAGGAATTTTGACATCATTGAGTGGTTTGAACATGAGGGAGAAATGCTAAAAGCACACAGAGAAAGGACAGAGAAGGGAATAGGAAGTAAAGAGGGAAAAGGGCCAGAAAAGGCTTCAGCCCCACCATTTGAGGAGTTTAAGGAACAGAAAAAAACCACTGGCATATTCTGAAGTAAAGAAGCATGAGGTAACTGGCATCTACCCAGTAACAGAGAAAAAGAAAGAATATCATGACATACAACTAGACATAACAGGAGGACGGATCAAAGGGAGGATGGAACTCCCAGCTTCAGACAACAAGATAAACAAGGGAAGAACAAGACAAACAAACAGAGTGTTATTTGAGAATCCTGATGAGGAGGAGGGAGATGATGAAGAAAGCAGCAATGAAGGGAGATATGACTATGAACATGATTATGATCTAGATATCGCACCTGAAGAATGGGAGAGAGAGCGAGAGGAACTAGAACCACCTGAGTATGACCAGAATCAAAGACATCGCCAGAAAAAGCAACCACGAAGGCATGTAAGGTGTGAAAGTACCCCGAAAGCACGAAAAAGACTAAACAAAGCCACATCTCTTCCAGACATCAGAAACAAAAATGTAAGCAAAGAACCCAAAAAGAGGGGAAAAAGTGCATGTTCACGGAATATTGGAAATGACACCCAAAATGCCACGGAAAAGTGATCCACTGCACACAGAGGTGAAAACTCTGCAAGAAGAAATGACGCTACATGAAGAAGAGAATTCAGCAAACAGACAAGAACTGGCAAACACCCAAGAGAGGATAGAGAGAATGGAAGAAATTCTAAAAGACTCTCGAAGGGAAATGGACCATACAAAGGAGATCATAACGAAAGTGACTGGTGAAAATCGCCAATTAAAGGTTAGGCTATACCAACAAGAAAACGCCCAGCTTGAGGCAGAGATGCAGAAAGCAGCTCAGAGAAGCATGGAAACAGCAGACCAGTGCCAACAATATCTTGATGAACTAGAATTCCAACTGTCAATGAAGCAACCAAGAAACAGCGCAAAGGATGGCAGAAAGAAAGATCGGAAAGCAACAAGGGAAATAATAATGGATATCCCATGTGAACGCAGGGTAACAAGGTCACAAGCAGGAAGAGGGAATCAAGATGATGAAGAGGAAGACATGGAGGAAGAGGCGATAAGTCCTAAACATCAAAATCCTTTGCAAATGCCAGTCATTATAAAAGGAGCAGAACCAATATATACACCATGGTCATTCATGGATCTTACGGGACTGATAAGCAGTGTTGGGGAACGTTACTTTTAAAAGTAACGCATTACAATATTGAGTTACTCCCCAAAAAAGTAACTAATTGCGTTACTTAGTTACTTTTTATGGAAAGTAATGCGTTATATTACTTTTGCGTTACTTTTGCGTTACTTTTTCTTACCTGGCTAAGGCTTGATCTCTTTCAGGCCTTACAGGTGTAACAGGTGAGAAGTTCTTGTACTAGTGTTTAATGCAGTAATGCACGGGTGGCCAACCCGAGGCTCGCGAGCCGCATGCGGCGTTTTATGGCTGGTTTCATGCGGCTCTTACGTTCATATCGAAGTTTGTGTTTGTTTGTTTTTAATGTGCGTGTTCGCTTCGCTTGAGTTCAATACGGTATTTTTAAGACTTAAATGATCTCGCCCCTACTGGGAAACTTTGCGGTATATTCATCTCACGCACATGCGCATTTGACGAAAATACCGTATTGAACTCAAGCGAACACGCACATAAAAAAAAAAAAAAAACACAAACAAAGTCTGTGTTTTCTGTCATTATGTTGGTGTGTGACATTTACAATAAATCTGGCTGAGCAGAGTTGCGCGCGCAAAAATCATTAAAAACATGTCTTTGGGAAAACCATTATAACAGCGTGTTTGTAGCATGTCCTCTCCATGTTACACCACCTGGCTGTTACGCAGTTCAGAAAACATGCAAAAGGTGTTTAAAATGACAACTAAAAAAATACTAAAAGAGTGTATGCACTGTACAAAAACTTTAATGAAGTACAGCAATAACAAAAAACAACAAGAACAACAACGACAAAACCCTCAAAATTGACATTCTGAAAGCTGGTTGGTATTTGGAGACGCTGGAATGCTGGAACTCGCTGGCAGGCTCCCAGGTGTCATCCCAAGTTTTGCCACTGCAAAGTATCATAAGTGCACATGTTATTGGAACACAGAACAAAAATCAAGATTATCAAGATCGAGTTCAATTATATTTTTTGATATTTGTTAAAGTGGCATTAAACCTGTCTATTTAACTGTTTGAAAAAAACACTCTTGGATTAGCTGAAAAGGGGCTATGACTTGGAGAATACTGAATAAATGTAGATTTCAGCATGTTTTCATGTTGCTCTCCGACTGCTCCAACGCGAGGCTCTCCGACTGCTCCACCGCGAGGCTCTCCGACTGCTCCACCGCGAGGCTCTCCGACTGCTCCACCGCGAGGCTCTCCGGCTGCTCCACCGTGAGGCTCTCCGACTGCTCCACCGCGAGGCTCTCCGACTGCTCCACCGTGAGGCTCTCCGACTCCAAAATGGAACTGTTGCACTGCTCCTGACTGGGGCTTTTGTGCTGCTTTGCTATGTGGATGTCATTGTCCAGCTGCTGTGCTGTGGAGGTTGCCTTAATACAAGTTTACATTAATTTCATATCTGTACATATCAACAAACAAAAAAACATGTATTTTAAATACTAATTATTATTTTTGAACAAAAATCTTGCTCCTACCCTTAGTCAAGATAAACTCATACACTGTCCTCATCTTATTTAAAAGATTTCTTGTGACAGGAGTGGGGAGCAGATGGGTGATTATGTCTGCAACCCACCTATTTGAATTCTTTTTATCTTGTTTGCCAATAAATAAAATAGGCTTGTAACCCACTGCCTCATGTTTTCGCACCTGAAATTAACAAAAGCACTTAAACATTACACATACACATAAGTTAAACCCACTGCATTATTATGTGCATTCATTCTGTATAAAGCAATTTTATTTTAAGGTCATTCAATGGAGTGCAATGCAAGAAAATGAGCCTTAATCAGTTTCATAAAGTTTATTATTTGAGAAAAGAGAACATTTGACTTGAGAAAAAGTTTTACCATTGCCAACATGACTGATTCATTATTTGACAGAGAACACAACTTATTGTTTCTCTTTAACACAACTTAAACATAAAGATAAGTTTTATTTCATACAAAGAAGACTAAGGTAAATAGGTTTACTAGTCTATAATATTCACTATATGACAAACATAGACACTTTAAATAACACGTGAAAAACTAGCATTTTTACTTACCGCAATACGGGCAGAATCAATTATACGCCCAGCATTTCTGCTTTTCATGACAGACTGTCCCCACTGCCTATCCAGTGACACCACTTTGTCTTTTATTTTTTGTTTAGTGGACAGACTTTCAAAGCAGACAGAACAAGTTTTCCTGCTTGCCTGATTGGGAGTCTGGCAAGATGGGCAGGGCCTGAATTTTGGCCTAGTCATAATTTGACAAAAAATATACAGAATATACTGGCAAATCTGAAGGATCTGATGAAAGAAAAAAAAAGATTTAGAATTCAGAATTGAACCCCTCACATTTTTACCATTTTTTTCTTCATCAGTGTTGGCTGATGACCTACACCCTAACCCTAGATGACCTACACCAGGAGTCACCAACCTTTTTGAAACTGAGAGCTGCTTCTTGGGTACCGATTAATGTGAAGGGCTACCAGTTTGATACACACAGTTTTCAGTTTGATCTGAAATAACAAATTTGCTCAATTTACCTTTTACTATATGTTATTATTAATAATTAATGATATTCATCTATGTGAAGACACTGACCATGTTAATGATTTCTCACAATAATTATCAACAATGATTTAACAAAGTAGGAAACAGTTATTTTTAGAAAAGCGGGCTACTCATGTGGTCCTTGTGGACCCATGTTGGTGACCCCTGAACACCCTAACCCTAACCCTAGATGACTAACCCTAACCTAACCTTCTTTAGACAAGAACACTTAATTTGCTTTATTATATTGTAAATATGTGATGCTCCACAGTATTGTTTTTTTTATTTATTAATTAATTAATTGTCAAAATTAATTTGTATTGTTATTGCTAAGATTTGTGTATTTACTAGAGTTTTTTGTGTGGATTTGTGAACAATTACTGGAAAACACACCAATCTGGCAACACTGTTCCTCATCTGAACATTTATAAAAGGCTAAGGTATTAAAGTGCTACTGTCATTTTGGTAACTTAAAACACACAATTTCCAAATATCATACAATCTCCTCTATTTTCTTGCATGATTAAATGTGGAAAAACAAATAAACAAACTTGAATGTAATGATCTATCTTAGCCTGCCTACTACACATTTGGTGCAGCAAGTTATATGTTTATAATGTCTGCTGTGATTTACTGCATCACGAAACTGCTTCCTTTCACTTCTACAGCTTCTAAACACAACTTCTTCACCTGATTGAACAGTTTTTGTTCCGTAAATTGTAGGGATTGTTCCCAATTATATTAATGAACTGTTCTACTTACCGAGTGGGAAATCGCAATGGAGCATGGGATCTCCATACAATGATGTCAGCGCCACTGATGAATTTATAAATAAATAAATAAATAAGAAAAGTCCTAATAAATAAATAAATAAATAAATAAATAAACGTGGTGAGGGAAGACATGAAGGTAGTTGGTGAGAAAGAGGCAGTTTTAGAGACGTGAATAAAAACATGACCTGGATTGAGTAGCCCTGCCATAATTAATTTATAGCAAGCTATTTTTTTATTCTTATTTATCGTAGTCCCGTTCCCGTTCATAACACAAAATGGACTGCAGTCTGATTCCCAACACGTCAAATTTCAACGCTGCAGGTTCCGGTTCAGAGATCTACAGAAGTCTGTGGGAATCCCTGCACGTTGAAAAATGACACTAAAGTGATACCCAGTGCGTCAAAATGTGACTCCAGAGGATCCTGACCAAGCGTCCATATGTGACGAGTTGGGAGTGAGAACGTGTTGACTACACACAGTCTCAGAATAATGTTTATAGGAACCTCATTTTTATTGTATTTTCTTCAAAGTTGAAATATAAACTTATATAGACATGTGACTTTTAACCCATCACTAGCTTGAGGTCACGAACAGATTCTCCTTCAGGATTTTTTGGTAAACAGCAGAATTCATGGTTCCATTGATCACAGCAAGTCTTCCAGGTCCTGAAGCAGCAAAACAGCCCCAAACCATCACACTACCACCCAAAGGCCCAAAAGTGGGGCTGAAACCGAACAGGGTTCAAGAAACCGGGTTTATTTTCATATAAGTAACAGTATTTAGTTCAGTAAACTTAAGTTCATTTAAAGGAGAATTCAGTGCTGTTTAGTTCAGTAAAGTCTCTCCACACTGTTCACAGTGATACGGCTTCACTCCTGTGTGGATACGCTGGTGTGATTTGAGAGTACTCGAGTCAGTAAAACTCTTCCCACACTGATCACAGTGATAAGGCTTCTCTCCTGTGTGGATAAGCTGGTGTGATTTGAGATGACCCTGCTGAGTAAAACTTTTCCCACACTGTTCACAGTGATAAGGCTTCACTCCTGTGTGGATACGCTGGTGTCTTTTGAGACTACTCTGATGAGTAAAACTCTTCCCACACTGTTCAGTATGTTACACAAGAAACTTTACAGGTGAGAACAGATGTGGCTTTTAACACCTGGCTGCTATTGCAGGGTTTTTTTTTACATTTTATAATGTATAATCTATTTATACACAAGTGTTTGTAGGATTATATATGGACCAATCATAAAAAATTTAATAAAATATAGAAAAAAATATGTAACACATTAGTATGATGAACAACTGCACATTGGCTGTTTATTAGTAGGCTACTAAGAAAGCACATATTAATTCCTTATTCTTTATGACCATATTCTGCATCCCATAATCCTACCTAATACCTAAACTTAGCTACAACGACTACCTTAAAAGCTAATAAGCAGTAAATTAAGAGTTTGAGGCGAATGTCAAAGTTAATAGTGAATACGTGTTCCCTATACTTAAGTGTTAAACAATTTAGGATACAAATTATTGTTTAATGTCCAGCAGTGTACTTAATTTGTTATTTTCTTCTGTATGTCACTACTGACACAGTCCCGTCTAAACAGTGTTGCTGTGTGTCACATCCACAGTGACAAAATTGACAATATAAATAGGGAAATGATTGCTCAGCTGTTAGATGGGAAGGAACGTCGCAGAAACACTTTTGGCAGTTTTAAGTAGCTTTATATATTGAGATATATGTTCGCTTTAACACTGTGTAAAAAGCTACTACTTTTAAACAAACCAGCCAGGAAGCTTAAAAGAAGTGACACTAAATCTTTATTTCATCTCATTGTATAATTGATATCGGGTCTTGACATGTTTGTCAGTTGAGTTCAATACATATTTTCTTTCAATAGTTTGTTTTGAATGACTTGTTTTATTCCTGAAACATGGACTGTAGAATAGAACAAAATGAAGTATTATTTGAATGTGCAAGTCTCCATTACTGTGTGCCATGTACTGTGCATACACAAAATACAATTTGAAATATGTAAATAATATACTCTTAGTACCATTATAAGCACATCTTTGTACTTTATACTCAAAAAGGTACACATTACTACCTTACAGTACCAATGTGTATCTTAATGTACAACTATAAATCTTTGGGGTAAATAAGGTACAAAGATGTCCTTTTAAGGGTACTGTCCCAGTGGCAAGCTGTTGTATTTCTTTTTTTCTTTCTGTTTTATAATCATATATAATCATAAAGCATATAAAGCAAAAAAATATGATTAAAAATAAAACCTGTCAATTACACAAGGGTTAACTGAAAAAAACAAACAGGTAACACTAGACATTTTGTCCCCCCCCACTTTTGAAATGATGGCTACGCCCCTGCACCACACACCCTGATAATCTTACACACATTTTCCGGGTGGTATAGAAATCTGCCAGCTGAGACATCCAGCGCTCCACATCTGCATTTCAGGAGGTGATGAGCGTCTGAGGGGTGAAGCCTCCGTCACCTGTGATATTATAAACTACATCAGGACAATGTTTACAATTTCTACATGTTGTTAAACTCAACAAGAAGCCAGTCATCATGTCCTGCAGCTGCCTGTAGTCTGTTCCCTACACTGCTATGTGTCAGGATAAAGGAATCATGTGCTGAAGAAGGTCAGCGTGCCACAATGTTTGTGAGGGTCGTGTTAGAGTCACATATGACTTGCACTTTAACAGAAAGCACATGCTGTTTATTAACATAAACAAATTCCTTTTCATACAGAGTCTTTACAGAAATATGAGTGCAGTCAATTGTGTTGATTACATTTGGAAACTGAACATTGCTGCAAACTGCATTTTAATTTCAGCCTGTTCTTGCACAGTGAAGGGAAACCTGATGTATCGACTACCCACCTTAATAATAACATCCAAAATGACAGGCATTATGACACTCAGGGGCAGATACCAGACCTATAGCATGAGATTTAATAGAATTATATTATATTTAAAGAAGGTCTTTGTGAAAAAGTTAATTATATATAACATTTATATAAAGTCTTTCCCTGTCTGCCATTTCCCACTAGAAACAACCTGTTGTCATTAACCCCTGAGTGGTGAGGACCTCTATTTGGACGGGGATGGCATGGTTCTGGCGTGTTTCCCTCTGTAGTACTGGACCCAATTCAGCACATAGATCCAGGAGCACAGCTGTAGGAATCTAAATCAACTTATTATCCAGTCATCATCATGGGCCAAGAAATCATCATGGTCCCTGGAGACTCTTTTTCGCATTAATCTTCCATTGGTGTAATCCTCCAGCAGTGCCATCATGCAGCATTACACACGGGAGTCACCACAGCATTTATGTTTTATTCCAGCTCATTATGGAAAGATAAAATAAACTAATATTTGGTCTGGTGCCATGAACATATAAGCAATAATAGCTACAGAAAAGCTCATGCTTCCCTCTGTAGCGGGTATTTAAATCCCATTTAAAATGCTTTCAGTGATTCTACATTCTGTTTCTATGAAGTGTTTCAACAGTTTGCATGTTAATTGGCTGTATGGTGCATTAAAGAGCATTTTAGGTGAATTTATGAACCACATCTGGCTGGAAAAGACACGTGTCCAAATACTTTTGACCACACAGTGTGTATCAGCTGAAAAGCAGCAGCTTCGGATCAGTCGCGTTTCCACTGGAATTCAAATCGAAATTTAAATTTTTATTATATGAAATATTTCATATTATATATTTGATATTATTACAGACAACCAATCAGATTTCATTTCCTGACAATGTCTGAGCCAATGATGTTTGCGGATTTAGAACTCGAGCCCGTTGGCCCCGCCCACTGCTTTGTGATCTGTGTTTGTACTTATAGAGTTCTTTCACGCGCTCCGGTCGGAAGTTAATGTTGGGCGCGTGAGTTTTTCTCCACTTTCCGCGCGTGCACATCGACGTTCCTTTCGCCGTTATAAATCTATCGCGCGCGAGCTTCAACCCCGTTTTTGTCCCGGATTTAGCGGATTTTTACCCAAAGGTGAGATACAGTGAAATGTAGCAGCTGAGCTGCTCGGGGACATTCTGGAGTCATGAACCTCTGCATTTTTCTTCCAGTGTCCTGATTCTTTACACCTCTGATCATGAAATCAGAGTCCAGACGGAGATCTTTAGGAGAACCTCCACACACTCCTGCTGCTGCTGCTGCTGCTGGATCAAAGGTACAATTTATTCATGTCTCAACTTTCAGTGTGGTTTGCAGGGCAAAGATACATCATAATGTATTTTATAATTAAATAATAAAAAAAATACCTTAACTTTAAGTGTATCACAATAAACTACTGTTTTTTTTTATTTATTTATTTATAAAAATCCTTTTACAAGGAAACACGAAATTTCTCCCCAAATCTTTAATCCAGGGGTGTCAAACTCAAATTCACAGTGGGCCAAAATTAAACACTGGGACGAAATCTCGGGCCAAACTCAGTATTTATTGAAAAGTTTACTGCAATTGTGCATGTTTTCCGTCTCTCCAGATGTGTAATGTTGAACCTTTTCATATGGAAACAAACTTTAGTTTTGCTTAAACATTGAATCTGAAACAAACAAAGTTTAATATTATAAACACATGAGAAAATACATTTGAAATAAAACACACATCAGTGGTATTAGTTTCTTATTACATCTCTCTCTCTCTCTCTCTCTCTCTCTCTCTCTCTCTCTCGACTTTCTAATTCCATTTTAATGTAAACTTTTACAGGGCAACAACACAACCAAAAATAATAATTTCCTTCAATTAAAAAAAAAATATTTCAACTATTAACAGTCCATGCCTTGGAGTAGAAAAAGTGCATAAAGACTGTGGTATCTGAAATTCAATCTGATTCCTGTAAGGTTGGAATGTTGGCCAGATGTTTCCATTTAAGGTTATGAAAGAGAAGGCCAAGTGTTTGTTAGTGTCTGAACCAAGAGGATGTAGAGGATGTATGTGCTGTTTTTGGAATCTGTACAAGTCGACTTATGGAACAAGGTTAAAGGTTACATGCTCCATGAAAGAGGAGTTCCTTATGCTTCGCATTACTCACCATCAGTGAGACTCCTGAGTGGGGTTTTGTTCATCTTCATTAAAGAGAACAGTTGCTCACAAAGATATGTGCTGCCGAACATAGAGAGCATTTGAGCAGCTTGGGCACGGAGTTGGAGCAGTGTGTCGGGGAGGAAACATGGAAACTGTGCAGCACACACAGAGTCGTACTTTGATTTGAGTGTGTCTCTACACTGGAGTTCAATCAGCTCCATTTGGAGGTTGGTTGGTGCGCTTTCCAAGTCAACCACAAACGGATTACTGAGCAGTTCAAATCTGCATTTCTGGGCTTCAAAGTCGGTAAATCACCGGGTAAATTCAGCGCTGAGTTTTTCAGCGGTCTCGACTGACGCGCTAACGCACTAACAAAGCATTCTGGGATTTGTAGTATTAGCGGTGTATGCGCTATATACTGGCGGGCCAGCTCTAATACACATTTGATATGATCTCGCGGACCAAATATAATTACACCTGAGTTTGACACCCATGCTTTAATCAATTGTCCTATTTGATCTGTTCTTCAGCTTTTTACTAAGTTGATAAAGTAAACAATGTTTGATACCAACAGCTTTTACACATGCAACCAGTTAACAGATCAAATATTCACATGCGTATCCCAGTGATCTCTCAGAGGAAGTTTAGTTTTAAAGTAAAGTATTAAGTGGCGGACTGCAAGTTTGTTTAGTTTCTGCCTCGCACTTTAAGATCATTTATTAGTATTACTTTTGAAAATTAGAACCATGTTTCCACTGTGTTGAGTACTAGTGTAGCCTGGAATCTCAGTGTTGATGGACCCAAAGAGAACAGGTGGTTTTAGCCTAAAAGGCATCTATTATCAAAATAGGCCAACACAACTACATCTGCTCGAATACACCCCGTTTAATCAGAGCATAAGCCTGTATGTCAACATAAGCAGTGCTTACATGTGATTATAACAGGAGACAACATACAGCGGGTAAAATAAGTATTGAAAACGTTACCATTTTTCTCGGTAAATATATTTCATAAGGTGCTATTGATATTGTTAGATTTTTATTATTTCCCATGTGATCAACGATCCTTCTGTAACCAATGCAATCAGTATGTTTGCAACAGTAAGGATGCGAAGGTCTTGAGAGAGCTCTTCGCTTTTACCCATCATGAGATGTTTCTTGTGTGACACCTTGGTAATGGGACACCTTTATACAGGCCATCAGTTGGGACTGAAGCAGCTGATATTAATGTACAATGACAATAGGCAGGATTGCTTTCTA
>JAAIIK010020739.1:0-11661 GCA_014706435.1 Silurus glanis
CTATGTACAGACACGAATCCCGAACACGAACAATTAACATGTTTAATGACACGTTTTTCTTCTATAGAAAACTGTTGATCTTCAGTTTCATGTGGTTTAATGAGATTAGACCAAACTGCTGCTCTGTACAGAATCTGCTTTATTATTTATGTTTTTGCTGAGTTTGTTTTAGAAAAATAAGAGTTTTAAAATGTCTCTAAAATTCTCAGACACAAACCCAGAAGATACCAAAGAACATTTATCCTCATTCTTTCATTTCTGTGGGGAAAAGTGACATGTCCCTGTTGGTCTCACACACACACACACACACACACACACTCTCTCTCTCTCTCTCTCTCTCTCTCTCTCTCTCTCTTTCACACACACACACACACACACACACACACTCTCTCTCTCACACACATTCTCTCTCTCACACACACACACACACACTCTCTCTCTCTCTCTCTCTCTCTCTCTCTCTCTCTCTCTCTCACACACACACACACACACACACACACACAGTATTTTACCTCAGTCCTCCGTTACTCTGTTCTGAGGTGATTTGTGTGCGCGCGCATAGCGGTTTCTCACACGCGGAAACTTTTCCACTCATTTTAATCTCCTGACGGTGATTCGCGCTGCACATAACAAACACAAACATATATTCATATTTTTACACTTTATACTTGTCTTTTGTTTTATTTATTTCTTGCTTTGTTTCATATAAAAACTCACCTGTGTTCAGGTGCTTGCCGGCGTTCAGAGAGAATTTGTTGTTAGTCACGTGATGTAGAAAGTGAAAGTACAGTATTCCCGTTACAGACATGGAGGCTGCTGTACTGCTCTGGTTTCATCTGCTGCTGTCGGTGATCTTCTGTAACGGTAATGTTCACCATGATTGTGTTTATTAGTGTTATTAGTTTTATGGAGCTGAAAGACAATGAAGGATCTGATCTTCATGGGCTTGAAAAAGAGCTTTAAATATTGAGAATTTTAAATAATTGAGGAACTTGAACTAATATTTCAAGAAGTCATGAAGAAAATAGATTTCTAATCGATAAATCATGAAATCCAACACAGGAATGTATTGTAAAAAAAACCCCACCCCATTACAGGTTGTAGTTCAGTTCAGACTGCTTTGGACTGAAACTAAAATGCTCAGAAAGTTTCTAGAACTAAATCTAGAAATACTGAGAGAAATCTGAGAGAAATCTCTCTCTCTCTCTCTCTCTCTCTCTCTCTCTCTCTCTCTCTGTACTGAAGCACATTACATTCACAAAGAGAAAAAAATCACAGAAAGGATCTCATAATTATGACTAACTATCTGTTAGATTTTTATCATGCCCAAACTAAACTTAATTCTTGGAGAGGTTTTCCATATGATCTATGGAGCTTGTGGTGTCTTTTCTGATATCAGGGAAGAATCACACAGCACACAGAATGGAGCAAATGTTCTTCGGTTTATTGCAGGCAACAGACAAGTATCTATACACACTGGAAAGAAATCCTGGCATATGTGTGAAATCTATCTGTAGGTGTTGGAAAGGGGCTTGAGGAAAAGTAAGTGCAGTATGTTGTACAGGTCGATGTATGTTAGTTTTGGCACAAGTCAAACACGAATCCAACACTAGCTTGGTTGTTTTAGCTACATTAGCAATACAGTATAATGTGTTTATAGCCGGTATGACTCTATGCTAATGTGTGACATCCCATGGTAATGATCACCAACACTATTAAAGCTCGTTTAGACAGAGCAATTTTACCATCTACATCTCTAACGATAGCAGCAGAATCTGATTTACATTGTTTAGAAGCCCAATACTTGATGTCCTCCTCAGTGGGCTGACTCTGGAGTATTTTTAGGTCAATACCTGGTATATTTGAGATATGTGACATCATCGAGATCTCAGGATTTGTATGTATTAGGTCCAAATCTACTGGTTGTTTTGCTGCTTCCTGAGCTACTATATCCGCTAACGTGTTTCCCTGAATTTCCTCTGAATCTCCTGCGGCATGTCCTTTAACCTTCACTATGGTCACTTTGGCAGGGAGTTGAACAGCTTTTGAAAGGTCGTCTATGAGATTAAAATGTGCTTTGGGCTTTCCATCAGCTGTTTTAAAGTCTCTTTGCTTCCATGTTTCAGCAAAATCATGCACAACACCATAAGCAGAATTAGAATCAGTGTATATAGTCACTACTTTACCTTCAGACAACTGACATGCTCTTGTAAGTGCCACCAACTCTGCAGCTGTGTGCAGATGTGTATGGTAATGGTTTAGCTTCAACTATTACATCAGGTAATCTTACAACCGCATATCCACATAAATACACACCAGAAAGTTTTGAACATGAACATCTACATATACAGCGCATTCTCACCCCACATCGTCACATATCGACGCTGTGGACGTTGCGTCCGAGGGCGTCCACATCCGACGCCGAAGGTACCCCCTGCGCGTCGCTTTTCGACGTAGAGAGACGGTACCTCCCTTCGCGTCACTTTTCGACGCAGATGGATGGGAGCCCCTGTGCTTCGCTTTTCAATGCAGATCGCTGTCCTATACACTTAATAATTTATTATCTATCATAATAAGTGTATAGGATTAATTTTAAAATTTCGAAAAATACTGAAGATGACCGTAACCCTAACCCAAACCCTAACCCGAACCCTAACCCAAACCCTAACTGTAACCCGCAAATGGGGTCCCGTCCATCTGCATCGAAAAGCGACGCGAAGGGTTTCCCGTCCCTCTACGTCGGAAAGCAACGCGAAGGGGGTACCCTAGGCATCGGATGTGGACGCCGGTCGGACGCAACATCCACAGCGTCGATATGTGACGATGTGGGGTGCGAATGTGTTGACATATAGGCAATCCCCCTCTTCCAGGGCCGTATCTAAAAGATCAGATCTCTTCAATGTGTTTAAGGAGATCATGTGTGTCGTCAAATCCATCTAAATATATAAAGTCTAGCAGATCACGCAGCACTACTACAGCTGAATGCGGCTGAGAAGAGGCTTAATGGTGAAGTTTTCTGTCTTCAAGAGTGTGGTTTCATAACCAGATCTACGTTGTGCTGTCATATGTTGTGTGTTGAGGTTGTGTAAAATAGCTGTTAGCTGATGTGAGGTGTTCAGTATCAAAGGATGTGACAGCATCGTTTTCTCAGCATCCCGGACCATCCCCGCAGCCGTACCACCACGTTCATGCACATAAAGGTGAATTGACGTATAGGTAAACGCGAAAAGCGACTGCGTCTCTGAGGCCAAAGGGACACTGAAAAAAGCAGAACAAAGATTAATCACAGTGAAAGAATCTGTGAGTCACTGGTATAGAGTTAACAATGGTAGCTACATCGGGCACCAAAGGAGCTAACGGAATAACTAATTTATTAATCTCTCGTAAATCGTGTGTTAACCCCCAGCATTTTTTATCTGCCTTAAAAACTGGATTAATCGGTGTGTTATAAGGTAGGAATGTGTCTCGATCAAAACACATTGTGACAATAAATTGTCAATAACTGGAGCAATGCCAACATTCTTCTCTTCCGACAATGGATATTGTACTGTATTGTACTTCTGTAATATAATAGAAGAAATCTTCCGGATGTGGCTGTGGCTCAGTTGAGAGCATAAGGACAGAGGGAAAAGACAGTGAAACATTGGTTTCAAAAAACAGAATCTCCATTTCCATTTTATGCTTCATATCTCTTCCTAAAAGGTTTAAAGGCGAGTTTGGAATTATTATTTGGGATTTTCTTCAGCAGTAAGCGAGAGATGTCATGACCCAACTTCTTTACACAGAACAAAGAACAAAGAACAGACACACAACACTCAGACAATAAACACCACACATAACACTCAGACAATACAGCTGTGCTAGGCACCAGGGGGATCGCAGTCTTCAAACAAAAACTAATTCAATCTCTCCAAATGGATCACATTTTTTGTAATTTGTGAGAAAAAAATAAACTGTAAAGCCAAAAGAAAATTGAAGTCTTTCCAATATTTCCCTCTTTCCTTTTTTTTTTTTTTTTTTTTTTTTTTTTTTAAATCAATTAATTTATTTATTCATTTATCTATTTTTTTCGGGCATATAAAAATTATCATGGATTCTTTTGGATACTTCAGACAATATCGCCTATATTAGACAGTAAAGAACGTCTTCTAATCTTGCATCTTAACATCTAAGGTGAGGAAAACATTGTCGTGACGGATTCATCCCACCAAAGGAAATTATCATTAATTAAACAATTAATGTTTAATGTTTCTCTTTCTGTTAAAATAAACCGACCATAAAAATCCAGACTGTTCGTTTCTTTGTAAGGGGGTAAATTTACAAAATCAGCATTGGATCAAATAATGATTTCCCTCACTGTGTGTGTGTGTGTGTGTGTGTGTGTGTGTGTGTGTGTGTGTGTGTATATATATATATATATATATATATAAAACAACTGTCATGCAGTAAATAGACATTATGTAACAGATATGCTTTTATTGCTTTTAATTCCTTTTGTTTGTATACAACACATTCAGTAGAAGTAAAAAAACACAAGAACTGGACAGTGAATGATTTGGTGAAAGTTCTGTGGAGTCCAAATGTAACAGAAGAACTTGTGTAAGACGGAGAGCAGGTGAGAAGATGTGATCAGACTCCATCACCCCCATAGACACACATGGAGGTGGAAGTTTAATGGTTTACGGTTGTTTTGGAGCAGTGAAACTCTAAATACAAACTTGGAAAAGGTCAAGGTTAAATACATAAAAACTAACAAGGACCAGGTGGAAAACATTAGGGACTGTTAGGGTCTAGGGGACAGAGAGTTTTCTCTCAGAATTCTCCCAGATCCTGACACTGGGTAAAAGAATCCTGATCCAACACGGCTTTCATTCTATACTTCAACACCATGCAATTCTGCCTGGACTGAGGCTCATTGAAAGCAACTTCACCATATAACAAGACGATGAGTCTAAGCGTACATCTGAGCTCTGTAAGTGTGTGTAAGCAGAGATTTGGCTTGAGTGATATCTATCATGGAATGACCTGCTCAGTCACCGCACCTAAATCCTGTTGAACTGCTCTGGGATGAACTGCATCACAAGAAAGAAATTTCCAACTAGTGATGAACATCTACAGCAAGTTTTACAAGAAGCACAGCAAAGTATTTCAGCTAAATGTCTGGAGTAAAGAATTGACTGGTTCCACATGTGTAGAGACAGAGGAATTTGGGTATCAGAGATTAAATAGATAGAAGGGACACTGGGAAAAGGTGAGGAACAGGAGAAAGAGAAGATATAGAAATGTAGGAACTTGAGACATGATGATTGAATAGCATTTCACACATCAGGTCAACATTATTTTAACATTATTTTTATTCTCTTTAGGTTTCCATGTCCAGGGTCCATCTGATCCTCTCACTGTACAGCTGGGAGACTCAGTGATGTTGCCCTGTTTTGTAGAAACTCCTCTACCAATGGAAGAACTGGAAGTGGAGTGGAAAAGAATTGACTCTGGCTCTCTAGTGCACTTGTGGCAGAATGGAGAAAGTCGACCAGAGTCTCAGAACCGGCGTTATAATGAAAGAGCTCATTTCTTCTCTGAGGAAGTTGCTCATGGAAACTTCTCTCTACTGCTTACAAATGTGACTGCAGAAGATGCAGGAGTTTATAAGTGTGTAGTTCACACAAACCAGCACTCTGATGAAACTCTGATTGAAATAATGGAGATTGGTGGGTATATTTTTGCTTGATTCAAGTAAAATACTGTAAAAAACTAAAACTAAAATTATAAAAAAAAATATTTCAGAGCGCTTGGTTGTGTCTGGAGCCCACGTTATATCTGCATATGTGGGTGAAGAAATCACACTGAACTGCTCTGTAGACTCACATCAGAAAAGATAGAAGAGGTTTCATGGAAGAAACAGGATGAAGATCTCTTAGTGCTGCTCTATCAGGAGGGTGAAATTCTGACAGAATCAACACATGGGAGATTTAAGGACAGAGTAGAATTTTTCAGCACTGAAGACAGAAACAAAGGAAACTTCTCAATGAGACTGAAGGATGTCAGAACTGAGGACAAAGGACTGTACATCTGTTCAGCATTTTCTGGGACATTATCAGATAACACAACAGTGGAGGTGCAGCAGCTCGGTAAGTTGTTTTTATGGACAGTAAACAGGTAAAGATGTTGTAGAGCATTCACTACTCTTATATATTACAGTATTGTAGTGGTTTAATAACTCTGGTGTTTGTCCCATGCAGGTGTTTCCTCTATGCATATTGGGATAATTGTGTTGTGTATAATTGGGTTTGTAATTGGATCAGTTATCCTAGGATACCTCTCTTATACATCTTTAAAAAAGAAAGGTGAGTCTGGGCTTCTTTCTATCACTTCAAAAACATTTTAGGTTTCATTTCAACTTATTAAAGTGAACTTCATAAAAATCTGTACCTTGTACATCATTTCCTTGTAGATGGACACCTGGCTGTACAGTCTGCACTTGTCCTTTGTCTGAATATCACTTTGTCCATTGGCTTCATTCTTTGGGGTTTTACTGAGGGTAAGTATTGTTTTTTACAGTTTCACTCTTTATAACTGTAATTCTCATGTTATTCATTGATTTAGAAAAATGTCTGCCACAATCATCAAAGACAATGCTCGCTTCCAGATCCAGGTTGTAGTTTAGACATTTGCCCAAATGGGACGGACCACCGGAGAGGAACCTTGTTATAGCCACTCGAGGAGCAGTGCATTGGAGAGATTCCCCCTTGAGCACTTTGTGACATTACATAGCCCATGCTGCCTCGCATTGCAAAAGAGAGCTGACTTTCTGTGTTTACATGTGGCTTTTTGCACCTTTTGTGATTTGTTTTATATCTCTGACCCTTTTGTGTCGATGTGCACTTTACAAAGTAAATCATCCAGATCACTGCAGATTACTGGGCCGTTTCTCTTACAGTATCTTATCTTGTTTTGTTTACTCGTTTCTTATTGTTTAGTTTATTTTTGGTGGTCGATTGCAAACGTTTATAATTTTTGCCTGCTGTTCTGTTCTGCTTGTCTTTTTAATAAATAAATATTATCTGTATTTGCATCCGCTTCTGCCACTGTGCATTTTATACACATGACACTCTATTTGTCATTTTCTCTCATCTCTATTAGTATTATAAAACTGAACACACTGTTGTGCTGCTAAAGTGGTGACACTAAAAGGATAAATGTATAACAGAACTGCATTAATAATAATTGACAGTAATTGTAATTATAGATCGGTTCTGATGCGTCTTTTTAAACTTAGTGGGCTTTTGGTTAATTTCTTTCAACAGTTTCTTTATTGACTTTGATATATCAATTAATAATTTATCTCATCTTTCTTCCAGGGCTTTTTACAGAAGCAGCAACTTGTTCAGCACTTAATTTTGTTAGGATCTGTTTGTTATTTAGGATTGCTTTGTCATCATTTCGAACATTTCAAGGTAGGTTCCAAGTATTATTTGTTTCAGACAGACAGACAGACAGACAGACAGACAGATTGATAGAAAGACAGACATACAGACAACAGCACCCAGGTTATCTCTGAATAATGAACAATGTATTTACAGATATATAAATGTACACTAGGATATAAACTATTCATCCACAGTTAATTTTTTTTTTTGCATCTGAAAACAAAGTGCTGTGTTTCATGCTTTTCAACTGTTCAGAAAATCTTTAATAAATATAAAATAATGTCTTCTGTAAGGATGTTGGTTATACATTGATAATTTTATTACAATTCAATTCACTTCAATTTTATTTGTATAATGTTTTTAAACAATGGACACTGTCCCAAAGCAGCTTTACAGAAATAGACATTATTCAGTATTTATACAGAAATAGATACATTTTAGAGTCATCAATTAGTCCCTATTAAAACTCCCTGAGATGGAACCATCCTCATCTACACCAAGTAGCTGCAAATGAAGAGACTCCATTCAGAGATGGGACATCAGGATGAATCAGGCAGGTCCAGCTAGAAGAGAGAGAGAGAGAGAGAGAGAGAGAGAAATGGATGACAGGGAGAGGGAAATAAAGATAAGTATCCTTATTGTTAAATAAAAGTTAAAGACACTCTGTAAAAACAAATCTAGAAATGTCTGTATTTTATTTTATAAAAAAAACTGAAATGTAACATGCACATTAATACTCAGACCCTCTGCAACAACTATTGAAAATGAGCTCTAGGTGTTTCCTAATTCTCGTGATCGTTGCTGAGATGTTTTTATACCTTGATTAGAGACCACCTGAGGAAATGTTAATTAGGAGCTATGTTGTCCGGGGCTATATGCCCCTGGTAGGGTCTCCCAAGGCAAACAGGTCCTAGGCGACGGGTCAGACCAAGAGCGGTTCAAAAACCCTTATGAGAAAAAACAGATCAAGGACCGTGACGTCGCCCGGTATGGCGCAGCCGGGGCCCCACCCTGGAGCCAGGCCCGGGGTTGGGGCTCGTATGCGAGCGCCTGGTGGCCGGGCCTTCCCCCACGGGGTCCGGCCGGGCTCAGCCCGAAGGAGCGACGTGGGGCCGCCTTCCCTTGGGCTCACCACCTGCAGGAGGGACCGTAAGGGGCTGGTGCTGAGAGGATCGGGCAGCAGTCGAAGGCGGGGGCCTCGACAACCCGATCCCTGGACACGGAAGCTAGCTCTAGGGACGTGGAATGTCACCTCGCTGGCGGGGAAGGAGCCTGAGATTGTGCGTGAGGTTGAGAGGTTCCGACTAGAGATAGTCGGGATCACCTCTACGCACGGCTTGGGCTCTGGAACCACACTCCTCGAGAGAGGATGGACTCTTCACCACTCTGGAGTTGCCCATGGTGAAAGGCGGCAGGCTGGTGTGGGTTTGCTTATAGCCCCCCAGCTCAGCCGCCATGTGTTGGAGTTTACCCCGGTGAATGAGAGGGTCGTTTCCCTGCGCCTACGGGTCGGGGATAGGTCTCTCACTGTCGTGTGTGCCTACGGGCCAAACGGCAGTGTAGAGTACCCGGCCTTCTTGGGGTCTCTGGGAGGGGTGCTGGACAGTGCTCCGACTGGGGACTCCGTCGTTCTCTTGGGAGACTTCAATGCCCACGTGGGCAGCGACAGTGATACCTGGAGGGGCGTGATTGGGAGGAACAGCCCCCCTGATCTGAACCCGAGCGGTGTTCAGTTATTGGACTTCTGTGCTAGTTACAGTTTGTCCATAACGAACACCATGTTCAAGCATAAGGGTGTCCATCAGTGCACGTGGCACCAGGACACCCTAGGCCGTAGGTCGATGATCGACTTTGTGGTCGTTTCATTTGACCTGCGGCTGTATGTCTTGGACACTCGGGTAAAGAGAGGGGCGGAGCTGTCAACTGATCACCACCTGGTGGTGAGTTGGATCCGATGGCGGGGGAGGAAGCTGGACAGACTCGGCAGACCCAAGCGTACTGTGAGGGTCTGCTGGGAACGTTTGGCCGAGTCTCCTGTCAGAGAGATCTTCAACTCCCACCTCCGGCGGAGATTTGACCAGATCCCGAGGGAGGCCGGAGATATTGAGTCCGAGTGGACCATGTTCTCCACCTCCATTGTCGAAGCGGCCGCTCGGAGCTGTGGCCGTAAGGTCTCTGGTGCCTGTCGAGGCGGCAATCCCTGAACCCGGTGGTGGCAACCGGAAGTAAGGGATGCCGTCAAGCTGAAGAAGGAGTCCTATCGGGCCTGGTTGGCTTGTGGGACTCCTGAGGCAGCTGACGGGTACCGGCAGGCCAAGCGAACTGCAGCCCGGGTGGTTGTGGAGGCAAAAACTCGGGCCTGGGAGGAGTTCGGTGAGGCCATGGAGAAGGACTATCGGCTGGCCTCGAAGAGATTCTGGCAAACCGTCCGGCGCCTCAGGAGAGGGAAGCAGTTCCCTACCAATGCTGTTTACAGTGGAGGTGGGGAGCTGTTGACCTCAACTGGGGATGTCGTTGGACGGTGGAAGGAATACTTCGAGGATCTCCTCAATCCCGCCGTCACGTCTTCCATTGAGGAAGCAGAGGCTGAGGGCTCAGAGGTGGACTCGTCCATCACCCAAGCTGAAGTCACCGAGGTAGTAAAGAAACTCCTCGGTGGCAAGGCACCGGGGGTGGATTAGATCCGCCCTGAGTACCTCAAGTCTCTGGATGTTGTGGGGCTGTCTTGGCTGACACGCCTCTGCAGCATCGCGTGGCGGTCGGGGACAGTGTCTCTGGAATGGCAGACCGGGGTGGTGGTCCCTCTTTTTAAGAAGGGGGACCGGAGGGTGTGTTCCAACTATAGGGGGATCACACTTCTCAGCCTACCTGGGAAAGTCTATGCCAGGGTACTGGAGAGGAGAATACGGCCAATAGTAGAACCTCGGATTCAGGAGGAACAGTGTGGTTTTCGTCCAGGCCGTGGAACACTGGACCAGCTCTATACCCTCTACAGGGTGCTGGAGGGTTCATGGGAGTTTGCCCAACCAGTCCACATGTGTTTTGTGGATTTGGAAAAGGCATTCGACTGTGTCCCCCGCGGCGGCCTGTGGAGGGTGCTCCGGGAGTATGGGGTCCGGGGCCCTTTACTAAGGGCTGTCCGGTCCCTGTACGACTGAAGCAGGAGCTTGGTTCGCATTGCCGGCAGTAAGTCAGACTTGTTCCCGGTGCATGTTGGACTCCGGCAGGGCTGCCCTTTGTCACCGGTTCTGTTCATAATTTTTATGGACAGAATTTCTAGGCGCAGCCAGGGGCCGGAGGGTGTCCGGTTTGGTGACAAAACGATTTCGTCTCTGCTCTTTGCAGATGATGTTGTCGTGTTGGCTTCATCAGACCAGGACCTTCAGCACGCACTGGGACGGTTTGCAGCCGAGTGTGAAGCGGCTGGGATGAGAATCAGCACCTCCAAATCCGAGGCCATGGTCCTCAGTCGGAAAAGGGTGGCTTGCCCACTTCAGGTTGGTGGAGAGTTCCTGCCGCAAGTGGAGGAGTTTAAGTATCTTGGTGTTTTGTTCACGAGTGAGGGAAGGGTGGAACAAGAGATTGACAGATGGATCGGTGCAGCTTCTGCAGTAATGCGGTCGATGTACCGGTCTGTCGTGGTGAAGAAAGAGCTGAGCCGCAAGGCGAAACTCTCGATTTACCGGTCAATCTACGTTCCTACTCTCACCTATGGTCATGAGCTCTGGGTCATGACCGAAAGGACAAGATCCCGGATACAGGCGGCCGAAATGTGCTTTCTCCGCAGGGTGGCTGGGCGATCCCTTAGAGATAGGGTGAGAAGCTCGGTCACTCGGGAGGAGCTCAGAGTAGAGCCGCTGCTCCTCCACATCGAGAGGGGTCAGCTGAGGTGGCTCGGGCATCTGTTCCGGATGCCTCCTGGACGACTTCCTGGGAAGGTGTTCCGGGCGCGTCCCACTGGGAGGAGACCCCGGGGAAGACCTAGGACACGCTGGAGAGACTATGTCTCCCGGCTGGCCTGGGAACGCCTCGGTGTCCCCCCGGAAGAGCTGGAAGAAGTGTCTAGGGAGAGGGAAATCTGGGCATCTCTGCTTAGACTGCTGCCCCCGCGACCCGGCCTCGGATAAGCGGGAGAAGATGATGATGATGATGATGATTTGAAAAGACAGACATCTCACAATAGACCTCACAGCTAACAATGCAGATCAGAGCAGAAACCAAGCCATGATGT
>JAAIIK010020770.1:0-14843 GCA_014706435.1 Silurus glanis
ACACTTCAGGGTGGGAGAGGGCCTGACGTCCTAAGCAGAGAGAACACAGGGTCCTAAGCAGAGAGAACACTCACACGTGCACACAAGCACCACAGCACCCCACACCTCACTGTGAACACTGCACTGCAATCAGGTAAGGAACCCACCACCACAAGATGCTAATCTGCTGCCACTGGCCACCCCACTCCTGAAGGCAAAAGAAAAGACAGAAAAGTAATTTAAAACACATAAATTGAAACAAGCATTGCATAAAACAGCCTGGCTCTCGACACAGTCAACTGCCCAAAAAACTGCTTGTTACTTAGGGCGCTGCGTCCGGTCACCCCAGCTACCAGATTACAAGCAGGCTGAAATAGGCAGAAAACCAGTAAAAATACTTACAGAGGCGCATGAAGAGAGGAGAGGCACTTCACATGTCACAAAAGAAATTTAGAAAATAACTACACTTCAGTAATAAGAAAACAAAAAGAAATTATACCACAAATTCAAACCAATAAAGAAATAGAAACCAAAAGAAATTGATTACCATTAAAGTAAGAAAACCTCAACCCAATAAGGTTATGAAAATAATAAAACAAAAAAAAAGAATAAAGATAATGCAAAAATAAATGAATAAATCACAACACAAAGAATAACCCAAAAACAAAGAACAAACAGCAATGCTAGTGACAGTCAGGTAATGACTACCCTGTCACACGCCACCTTTAAATCAGTTACTCACACTACTGTTGGAAATAAGCACCATGCCCCCGGTCCAGCTGATCCTGCAGGTATTTAAATGCTGCAACGATTGCTGCAACTGTTAGCATACGGGAGCAGCGCAATGTTAATCAGCTGGTATGACCCGGCGTCATCGCATACAGTGCCAAATGGAAGTAACACGGAGCTCCAGAGAACAGAAACGTAGATTAAAAATGCCCAGCTGAACCCAGTGAAGCAGACAACACAGAGCGAAGCAGGCAAAGCAGAGCACGGATGATGTAGCGCGGAGCCGCTGCAGTCGGATAAAGCAGACAGTCAAGCCAACTTCAAAGCGGTGTAAGCGATGCACATAGCGCAGGAAAGCCACACAGCAAGCGAAAAGCCCACTACTGCAGCCCACTGTAACGTCCCTTGCACATTGACCCGCACCTTAAATAGGGAAAACATACTTTAATCAGCCGATTGTTAAAGCCCATATAACGTTAATAATGAAGTCAGCGTCAACACATACCTGTACGCCGACTCACGAGGCACGGATGCAGACGTTGACTAAGCACGTCTTCCTGAACAACAATTAGCGGCTTCCCCACAAAGCTCCTCAGTCCACCCTTAAATGAAATAATTTCATAAAAACCCAGTGTGATAGACCATAACCATTACAAAACATTCACTGCCAACAGCTCCTCCCTTGCCACTATCCGAACGTAAACCCGGAAGTACGGCGGCTTGCTCGCGGACAAAGAGCAAACGCACACACAACACGAACCGAAACGATTTTATAGACAGGTAAATGAGCATAATCAGAACACGCCCTCAGCTGACTAAATGACATCAGACCATACTGCTACATTCTACCCTCCCCTATTTAAACACAAGACCCTAATTCCAGGGCCTAAAAAATGCCATGACTGCATTAGCCCCACAAGCTGAAGGATCTGGAGCACTTACATTTCCAGCTCCTACCGTTCGTGGTAAATGGTGCACATTAGAATGTTGACCTGCCCCTACTCATCCTGTCAGACGTGGAACCACCCCTAACGGATTCAGGAAGGGAGACCTTACCACGGGTACCAACTCAACATTGGCCGTTTCTATAGGTGTCGGAGGATCATCGGCAAGCACCATCCCTGATGGTTCTGGCCTTGCAATGCTCCACCCGTGAGCTAATGGTGGAACCTCAGAAACCACATATGCCAGGTCCCCATCTTCTAATTCTATCTCGGGCTCCAAAGGCACTGGTGATTCATCTGGACCCTCAGAGAGGTCATCTGATACCACCTCCCCTTGGGCTCGAGGTTTCAATGCAGACCGATGAACGTGCCGAACTCGACTCAGGTCAATTACCGGAGCTACTGTATACACTGAACCACCAGATAGAGGGGCTTTAACCACCTGATATACAGTGGAGCTCCATAGATCATGTATCTTATGTCGAGCCCGGACCCCATAGTCTCTCAGATAAACCAACTGGCCCTCCCATAACGGCAGCTCTTTTACCCATTGATCATGTCCTGCTTTACGCCGGCTTGCCGCAGCCTGCAGCCGCTCTCGGGCACCATCAACCGCATCTCGGGCACCATCAACTGCATCACCTGCAGCTGTGCCTGATGCTCCTCCATCCACTTGTGGACTCGACCTGCTACAGGCTCTCGTATCTGACCGAGCAGGAAATCTATGGGCAACCTTGGCTCTTGCCCAAACATTAAAAAGAAGGGCGACTCACCAGTAGCTTGGTGAGGAGTGGTGTTATAACAGAACACCACCTGGGCTAGGCAAGATGCCCAATCTCTCTTCCGGTCGGTGGGCAGGGTCCGCAACAAATTGTGTAAGGTCCGATTGAACCTCTCACACTGGCCGTTACCAACCGGATGGTATGGAGTGCTGCGTGACTTTCCCACCTTATACAGGCTGCACAACTGTTGACTCAAAGCTGCGGCCCCCAAATTTGAAGAACCACTCTTCTACAAAGACCCTGGCCACAGTACTAGCCTGCTGATCACAAGTAGGAATTCCCACCGTGAACTTACTGAAAACGTCAGTCATCACAAGCACGTTTTCTTGCCCAGCCTGAGACGGCTCTAACACAGTAAAATCAACGGCCACAATTTCATTTGGACGAGATGCCAATAAGTGGCCCATATAGCTTCGAGGAATTGGTGCCACGTCTTTAGCTTGTTGACACCGCTCGCACTCCTGAACCCACTGAGCCACATCTGCGGACATACCTGGCCAGTAGCAGCGTTGCCGTACCAGCTCCAAGGTCCGTTCAACACCTTGGTGTCCATGCTGCTGATGTAAAGAAGTTAATACCTCTGGCTGTAAAGAAACTGGCAGGACAACCTGAAGCACTGTCTCCCCTCCATCAGGCCGGAAAGCCCTACGATATAATAGGCCCTCTGGCTCTACTAACCGGTCCCATTGCCAGAGGAGTGTAATCACTGGCTTAGCAAGAGTCCGTCGCTCCTGCGGGCCTTGGCGCTGCCCTTGCCGCCAAAACCTCAAGGCTTCCCCTACCACTGAGTCCGCCTGCTGTAAAGTGCTAATATCAGGTGCCGAGTGACTGGGCCAAGCCTGCATCGCATTCAAAGTGGTAACCTCCACTGGCCCTACGATCACTGCTCACCGCAAAAGCTCAGGCACCACAGCCCATAACTGCCAACTACCATCGGCCTTTGATTGCACAGTTGTTAATCGCGACAGCGCATCGGCATTTTGGTTGGTTCTGCCCGCCCGGTACTAAATCACGAAATCAAAGGTAGCCAACTCAGCAGCCCACCTTTGCTCTGTAGCGCCTAACTTGGCTGTAGCCAGATGACTTAGTGGGTTGTTATCCATGCGTACGACACACTTATGTCCCAACAGATTTTTCTCAGCCATGGCCCACTTAAGGGCCAAGAATTCGAGCCTCATAGAACTATAAGTGGCCGTATTCCGTTCTGCAGGCCGAAGAAATTCCTGCGACAACACAGCTCCAAGCCCTGCATAACTGGCATCGACCTCCAATATAAAGGGCCGCGTAAAGTCTGCATACGCCAACACTGGCGCAGTGGTAAGCTTTCGTTTCAAAGTTTGAAATGAGTCCTCACATTGTGGAGACCACACCGCTGCCAACTCTAGACTGTGCTTACCTACCTTACCTCATCTTAGCTCTGCCACTATTTCATGTAACAGGGCCACCAACTTGGCGAACCCCTCAACAAAACGCCTATAATAACTGGCAAACCCCAGGAAGGTCCGCAGCTTGGCCACTGTCCCAGGACAAAGCCACTGAGCCACGGCCTCAATCTTACCCGGGTCTGTTGCTACTCCCAAGGCAGAGATTACATGCCCCAAATATGTAACCTTTTCCTGAAAAAAACGTGCATTTTTCCAGCTTTACCTTGAGGCCTTCGGCTCTTAAGCGACACAGCACCATCCTTAACCTCTCTAAATACTGTTGCACTGACGATGAAAACACAATGATGTCATCCAAGTACAACAAAACAGACTGGTGCCGCTGGTCACCAAAGAGTCGCTCCATCAGGCGCTGGAACGTACTTGGCGCATTGCACAAACCAAACGGCATCCGATTCCATTTGAATAACCCGAATGGCGTGCAAAATGCAGTCTTGGGATGGTCGGACTTAGAGATGGGAACTTGGTTATACCCACTGGCCAGATCTTAAGTGGAAAACCAGTGGGCACCCGTCAATGAATCCAACGTCTCCTCAATCCGAGGTAACGGAAATGCATCCTTGCATGTTTTGGAATTAAGCTGACGGTAGTCTACGCACATGTGTAAACTACCGTCCTTCTTCTTGACTAACACGATGGGGGAGGCGTATGGGCTGCAACTCTCCCGGATGATTTGTGAGTCTAACAACTGACTGATGTGGGTCTTAACCACTTTATACTCGGATGGTGGAATACGTCGGTACCGCTGCCGGACTGGAATGTCGTCAGTTAGGGGATCTCGTGGGAGAATAAGTTGGTACAACCCAGGTCTGTATCGAGAACACACTTTGATACTCACGAAGGAGAGCCCTAACCTGCTCCTGTTCCTCGACCGACAGTCCTCCTAAATCAACCGACTCTATTTGCACTAACATATCCGACGTGTCACAAGAGGCCACCCACGCGATCAAGGTTGAGACCTCGGTCAATCCGTTTGGTAGCCCCACTAAATATACCTCCCTTAATATTCCAATAACCATAGTGGGATACAGTACTACGTCGACGGTACCGACATTTATGACAGGGACCGAAACAGTCCCCCCTCTCACCTGTACTAAAGAGGGCGAAGCCAATAGTCCCGCAGGCAAACCGGTCTCGGTGGGCTCAAACAACACGGCCTTACCAGCGAGCAAGGAGGAACAGGTGGCCGTGACGAACGTCAAAGTGCCGCCAGAAATGCGCCATACCCTACGCCCCCTTACCTTTGTGTTATTCCCACGGTCAGCAGCGCGAACAACTTGTTTGAAATACTTGGGTCATATTTTCATCCTTGGCCACACTTGGCAACTCGAATAAAGTGGATCCGTGCCGACCGAACAGCTCCCGATAACAGCGGCTAAGCACATTCATGCCCAAGATACCAGGCGTGTCTGTGCCACTACCCGGAGGATTGCGGACCACCAACACGCCACAATTAGGGATTTTACTGCCACACAGTTCGATATCCAACTCGAGATAGCCAATATAAGGAATTTCCAGTCCATTCGCTGCACGGAGCTGCAGCCAGTGAAATGACTGCAACCGATCCTGGCCCCATGGTATAAACCCCAACTGGAAACAAGATTCCATGATGGTAGACACCATGGAACCAGTATCTACCAGACAGGGCACTGAAACCCCCCCAATATTTACAACAAGGTGTGGACATGAGGACACTAAACGGGGAGCAGTCTTATTAACAATACGAGAGCCACGCACGCTCCCTACCAAACTGTGGCTCAGCAGACGATCAATTGAGTAGCCACTTGTTTTCCGAACGGTTAGGGCCAGGCAAGGATCTTGGTTCACCGGTTGAAGGAGCAACAACTGGGCGTGGCGGAGGGCGAGGGGGGCGACGCTCCCCATCGCACTCCCTTGCAAAGTGAACCGGTTGTTGACACCGTCGACAAATCAATTGAGCTGGACGAGGTGCACGACCCTGGGAAAAGGTAGTCTGACTCCGGGCGATAGTTTGGGTAAGCAAATCTAACTGCTGCTGCTGCCGATGCAACATTTCTCGTAGCTCACTTAACTCAGATGTACGGAAGTCGTACATCTGAGTTAAGTGAGCTACGAGAAATGAGCCCAACCTATCGCTGGACTTCCCCGGACCTCTTACTGGATTCCGCTCACCAGGGGGACCGACTGACTTCTACCCCTAGCACCCCCTGGCAATCCCTCTCGTTCCCAACAAATCGCTTCTCCCCAAACCTCTAGCAACGTTACAGTGGGCTGACGTCGTATCAGTTGTTTTAATTCTCTACGAAGTGCATTATCTGACACGCATTCAACGAATTGATCTCGCACAATGAAATCACCATTTAAAACTTCACGTGGCGACTGGCTTTTTACCCTCTCAAAAAGACTTAACCACACCAAGGAGAACTCCAATAATGTTTCTCCTTCGCGCTGCCGCTGAAAGAAATATGTTTCTTGCAGCGCAATATACGACTCTGCACAACCATACACTTCACGCAATGCTGCAATAATTTTGTCTGGATCGCTCTTATCAGCACTAGACTGATATTTAATCTCGTTTCGGGCCTCTCCTTCAAGGTGATCATACAGGAAAAAGGCTTGCTCCATGGGGATCATATTACGAACTCGCATACACGCTTGGGCCTCCTCAAGCCACTCGTCGATACCGATACCAGACCTGCCATTGAAATTTGGGCAGCGTCGATCCCTCGGAATAAATACAAATCGTTTGAATGTACCGGCACTCACCTCAGCTGATCGCGGTGTAGATGGGCATGCTGCACTAACAGAAGGTGCGCCAGGATCGGGCAGCTCAACCGCCGCACGCTCCTGTCGCAGCCTCTAATTATCCATCCGTAATTGGGCTACTAAATCCCGCATCTCCTGCAATTCATTATCCATGGCGTGCTACAAAAGGTACTCACCCAACCACTGTTCTGTCACCAGCGTGCTATAAAAGAAACACACATAAAAAAGAAAAGAAAAAAATCACTCCTCAAAGTCTGAATCTGATAACCAGTTGAATATCGTGCCGACTACGCCAAATGTGGCGATGCCAACTTGTGTAGTAATTTGTACCGACTACGCCACCCGGGGGCTATTTCCGGGACTGCCCTCAACCTTAAAGCACACAGGTTCGTCACGACTGGGTCAGGTATCAGACCAGAGTTGAGTGAATAAGAACAACTTTATTTAAAATAAATACAAATTTATTCACTACATCAAATAGTAAAAGCAGAAAAAAAAAACACTTCAGGGTGGGAGAGGGCCTGACGTCCTAAGCAGAGAGAACACAGGGTCCTAAGCAGAGAGAACACTCACACGTGCACACAAGCACCACAGCACCCCACACCTCACTGTGAACACTGCACTGCAATCAGGTAAGGAACCCACCACCACAAGATGCTAATCTGCTGCCACTGGCCACCCCACTCCTGAAGGCAAAAGAAAAGACAGAAAAGTAATTTAAAACACATAAATTGAAACAAGCATTGCATAAAACAGCCTGGCTCTCGACACAGTCAACTGCCAAAAAAACTGCTTGTTACTTAGGTCGCTGCGTCCGGTCACCCCAGCTACCAGATTACAAGCAGGCTGAAATAGGCAGAAAACCAGTAAAAATACTTACAGAGGCGCATGAAGAGAGGAGAGGCACTTCACATATCACAAAAGAAATTTAGAAAATAACTACACTTCAGTAATAAGAAAACAAAAAGAAATTATACCACAAATTCAAAGTCAAGTCAAGTCAAGTTTATTTATATAGCACTTTTCACAACAGACATTGTCTCAAAGCAGCTTTACAGAAATCAACAGTCAAGGTGAATGGTGTGCGTTTATCCCTGATGAGCAAGCCATGGCGACTGTGGCAAGGAAAAACTCCCTTAGATGTTATGCGGAAGAAACCTTGAGAGGAACCAGACTCAAAAGGGGAACCCATCCTCATTTGGGTGACATCAAGAGTTTGATCATAAATCTTTCCACAATACAGAACACTGGAGAGTGAGAACTAACATGAGTACTGGAGTATAAGATTATAAGTAAATGTTCTTTCTACAGTCTTTGGTATAAAATTAGGAGCTACTGAGCTCAACAATTGTGATCATCAATTGGCACTGGTACATCTCTAGATGGTTCAGGATGTTTGCGAGTTCGGCATCTACTTCTTTAAAGTCCATAATCTTCACGAGAACCCAGCCATTAGGGATGCACAAGCCAGTGCACTCTTAGTGCCGGTCCCAAACCCGGATAAATGGGGAGGGTTGCGTTAGGAAGGGCATCCATCGTAAAACATGTGCCAAATCAAATATGCGGATCACAAATAAGAATTTCATACCGGATCGGTCGAGGCCCGGGTTACCAACGACCACCACAGGTATACCGGTGGAAATTGGGCTACTGTTGGCCGAAGGAGGAGAAGGAGAGGAAGAAGACATCTACAGAGATGGCAGGGAAATGAGAAGTGTAGGAAAGTGGAGGTTCGGGTTGGTACTTTAAATGTTGGTACTATGATGGGTAAAGGGGGAGAGATAGCTGATATGATGGAGAGGAGAAAGGTAGATATGTTGTGTGTTCAGGAGACCAAGTGGAAAGGGAGTAAGGCCAGGAACATTGGAGGTGGGTTCAAACTGTTCTATCATGGTGTGGATGGAAAGAGAAATGGTGTAGGGGTGATTCTGAAGAAAGAGTACAGTAAGAGTGTAGTGGAGGTGAAGAGAGTTTCTGATAGGGTGATGAACGTGAAGCTGGAAGTTGAAGGAATGATGATAAATGTCATCAGTGCTTATGCTCCACAAGTGGGTTGTGAGATGGAGGAGAAGGAAATATTCTGGAGTGAATTAGATGAAGTGGTAGATGGTGTACCTAGGAATGAACAATTGGTGATTGGGGCAGACATTAATGGGCATGTAGGTGAAGGGAACAGAGGTGATGAGGAGGTGATGGTACGTATGGTCTTAAGGAGAGGAATGTGGAAGGCCAGATGGTGGTAGATTTTGCTAAAAGGATGGAAATGGCAGTGGTGAATACGTATTTTAAGAAGAAGTTGGATCATAGGGTGACCTATAAGAGTGGAGGAAGGTGCACACAGGTGGACTATGTTATATGTAGGAGATGCAACCTGAAGGAGATTGGAGACTGTAAGGTGTTGGCAGGGGAGAGTGTAGCTAGACAGCATCGGATGGTGGTCTGTAGGATGGTTTTGGAGGTGAGGAAGAAGAGGAGGAGAGTGAGGACTGAGAGAAGAATAAGATGGTGGAAACTGAAGGAGGAAGACTGTAGTGTGAGGTCCATAGTGTGAGGTTCAGGGAAGAGGTCAGACAGGGGCTCGGTGGTGGTGAAGAGGTGCTGGATGATTGGGTAACTACTGCAGGAGTGATGAGGGAGGCAGCTAGAAAAGTACTTGGTGTGACATCTGGAAATAGAAAGGTAGACAAAGAGACGTGGTGGTGGAATGAGGAAGTGCAGGAGAGCATAAGGAGAAAGAGGTTGGCAAAACAGAAGTGGGATCGACAGAGTGATGAGAAAAGTAGGCAGGAGTACAAGGAGATGCGGCAGCAGGTAAAGAGGGATGTGGCGAAAGCCAAGGAAAAGGCATATGAGGAGCTGTATGAGAGGTTGGACACTAAGGAAGGACAAAAGGATTTGTACCGATTGGCCAGGCAGAGGGACCGAGCTGGGAAGGATGTGTTGCAAGTTAGAGCAATAAAGGATGGAGATGGAAATGTGTTGACTAGTGAGGAGAGTGTGTTGAGAAGGTGGAGGGAGTATTTTGAGCAGCTGATGAATGAGGAAAATCAGAGAGAGAGAGGGTTGGATGGTGTGGAGTTGGTGAAGGAGGAAGTGGATAGGATTAGTAAGGAGGAAGTGAGAGCAGCGATTAAGAGGATGAAGATTGGAAAGTCGGTTGGACCAGATGACATACCGGTAGAAGCATGGAGATGTTTAGGAGAGATGGCAGTAGAGTTTTTAACCAGATTGTTTAACAAGATTCTGGACGGTGAGAAGATGCCTGAGGAATGGAGAAGGAGTGTACTGGTACCGATCTTTAAGAATAAGGGAGATGTGCAGACCTGCAGTAACTACAGGGGAATAAAGTTGATCAGTCACACCATGAAGTTATGGGAAAGAGTAGTGGAAGCCAGGCTGAGAGAAGAGGTGACCATCTGTGAGCAACAGTATGGTTTCATGCCGAGAAAGAGCACCACAGATGCATTATTTGCTTTGAGAATGTTGAAGTATAGAGTAGGACAGAAGGAATTGCATTGCGTATTTGTGGATTTAGAGAAAGCGTATGACAGAGTGCCAAGAGAGGAATTGTGGTATTGTATGAGGAAGTCAGGTGTGTCAGAGAAGTATGTGAGGGTGGTGCAGGACATGTATGAGGACAGTGTGACAGCAGTTAAGTGTGCAGTAGGAACGACAGACTGTTTCAAGGTGAAGGTCGGACTGCATCAAGGATCGGCCCTGAGCCCTTTCCAGTTTGCAGTGGTGATGGACAGGTTGACGGACGAGGTCAGACAGGTGTCTCCCTGGACTATGATGTTTGCGGATGATATTGTGATTTGTGGTGAGAGTAGTGAGCAGGTTGAGAAGAGCCTGGGGAGGTGGAGGTATGCGCTGGAGAGAAGGGGAATGAAAGTCAATAGGAGTAAGACAGAGTACATGTGTGTGAATGAGAGGAAGGGCAGTTGAGTTGTGTGGTTGCAGGGAGAAGAGGTGGAGAAGGTGGAGGAGTTTAGTTACCTGGGGTCAACAGTGCAAAGTAATGGAGAGTGTGTTAGGGAAGTGAAGAAAAGAGTGCAGGCAGGGTGGAGAAGAGTGACAGGAGTGATTTGTGATAGTAGGGTATCTGCAAGAATGAAAGGGAAAGTTTATAGGACTGTGGTGAGACCTGCGATGTTGTATGGATTAGAGCCAGTGGCATTGAGTAAAAGACAGGAGGTGGAGCTGGAGGTAGCAGAGCTGAAGTTGTTAAGGTTTTCGTTGAGAGTGACGAGGATGGACAAGATTAGAAATGAGTTTATTAGAGGGACAGCCCATGTAGGACGTTTTGGTGACAAGGTGAGGGAGGCGAGATTGAGATGGTTTGGACATGTGCAGAGGAGGGACATGAGTTATATTGGTAGAAGAATGCTGAGGATGAAGCCACCAGGAAGGAGGAAAAGAGGAAGGCCAAGGAGGAGGTTCATGGATGTGGTGAGGGAAGACATGCAGGTGTGAAAGAGGCAGATGTAGAGGACAGGGTGGTATGGAGACTGATGATCCGCTGTGGCGACCCCTAATGGGAGCAGTCAAAAGAGGAAGTAGAAGAAGAATCTTCACGAGGTGGGACATGACTGGAGCTGACCAAACCATAGGATGCCTCGGGATGGGGAGAGAAAGAGAAGCAGTGGAGAGCAATTAGCGTAGCTGCTGTTCATGATATTAACAGCACAAGTTGATAATGTGCATGTGATCAGATGTTCTGGAGCACAAGGTTATGATGTGAGACGTGTTATGTGTTGGCTAAAAAGATATGTTTTTGATCTGCACTTAAACTGGATGAGTGTGTCTGAACCCAGAACACTGAACCCAGCATTCTGAACTAACTGAAGCTTGTTTATTAATGATGCAGGACATCCACCTAGTAATGCATTACAGTAGTCTATTCTGGAGGTCATGAACGCATGGACGAGCTTCTCTGCATCGGATATAGATAACATATTTCTTAGCTTAGAAATATTTCTAAGGTGAAAGAAGCCTGTTTTTGTAACTTGATTGATGTGATTTTTAAAAGATAAGTTGCTGTCTAAAATAACTCCCAGGTCTTTTACTGTTGAACTAGTGGTTACAGAACATCCGTCTAAATGCAGGTTGAGATGCTGGAGCTTCTGTATACTAGTTTTTGGGCCGATGAGCAAAATCTCCGTCTTATCAGAATTTAAAAGTAGAAAGTTATGGGTCATCCAATCTCTTATTTCCTTAACACACTCAATTATCCGAGCTAATTGAGCTGTATCGCCTGGTTTAGATGATATTTATAGCTGGGTATCATCAGCATAACAATGGAAGCTAATTCCATGCCTTCTAATAATATTTCCTAAGGGAAGCATGTATATTGTGAAGAGCAGGGGTCCTAGAACTGAACCTTGTGGCACGCCATAAATTACTAGCATTAGCCTGGATAGTTCTCCATTCAAATCTACGAAATGGTAACGATCGGACAGGTAGGATTTAAACCAGCTTAATGCCTGTCCCTGAATGCCGATGTGATTTTGTAAGTGATCCAGGAGAAGATCATGATCTATGGTGTTGAACGCAGCACTAAGATCTTGTAAAACTAACAGCGAGATGAAGCCTTGGTCTGAAGCTAAAAACAGCTCATTAGTGATTTTAACTAGGGCAGTTTCTGTGCTATGATGGGGCCTAAAACCTGACTGAAACTCTTCAAAGATATTGTTCTCTTGCAAGTGGTTACATAACTGGGCAGCGACAATCTTTTCTAAAATCTTAGACATAAATGGGAGATTTGAAATGGGTCTGTAATTCAATAGCGTGTTTGGTTCCAGATTAGGTTTTTTAATGAGGGGCTTAATAACTGCTAGCTAGAGGGATTTAGGGACGTGACCTAACGATAGTGAGGAGTTAATAATATTCAGAAGAGGCTCACCAGCTGTATATAACACTTCCTTCAGTAGATTTGTTGGAATGGGTTCTAACTGCCAGGTTGTTGATTTAGCTTTGATAATAATATCATACAGCTCTTCCTGTCCTATACATGTAAAACAGTGGAATTGTGGAGTTGAAGGTGAGACTGTGTCAGGAGATGGTCTCAGATTTTGAACTGCCACAATTGTTTTTCTAATGTTATCTATTTTTTCAGTGAAGAAATTCATAAAGTCGTCACTACTAAACTGTGATGGAACACATTTTTCAGATCCCTGATTTGTAGTTAGTTTAGCTACTGTACTGAAAAGGAACCTGGGATTGTTTTTGTTGTTTTCTATGAGTTTGCTCAGGTGTTCAGCTCTAGCAGCTTTTAGCGCCTGTCTGTAGCTGAGCATACTGTCTTTATACGCAATTCTAAACACCTCCAATTTTGTTTTCCTCTATTTTCTCTCCAGATTACCGGCTGTTCTCTTGAGGGCACGCGTATGACTATTATACCAAGGTGCAGGTGCTTGTTCTCTAACCTTTTTTAACCGGATGGGGGCAACAGTGTCTAATGTGCTAGTGAGGATAAGGTCTATGTTGTTAACCATTTCATCAAGATTATTAGCAGTTATGGGTTTAGTGTGAAATTGAGATAAATCAGGCAGGTTATTTATGAATCTGTCCTTAGTGGTCGGAACAATAGTCCTACCAAGTCGATAGCGTGGTGAAACACGGCTAATCTGCTCTACCGGTAGTGTGTACAGTATGAGATAATGGTCTGTGATGTCAGCACGCTGAGGTAAAATATCTATATCAGTGACGTCTGCTCCGTGGGATATTATTAAGTCTATTGTGTGGTTAAAACGGTGAGTTGGTCTGGTGACGTTTTGTTTAACCCCAAAAGAGTTTAATAAGTCGACAAATGATAATCCTAGAGCATCATTTGCATCATCTACATGAATATTAAAATCTCCTACAAGCAGCACTTTATCAAAATTGATCAAGAGGTCTGAAAGAAAACATAAATATAAATGGTAGCTACACCTCCCCCATGACCAGTCTGACGGGGCTCATGCTTATAAACATATCCTGACGGTGTCGACTCGTTTAGACCCATATAATCACCTGGTTTAATCCAGGTCTCAGTGAGACAGAGTGCTGAGAGATTATTATCTGTGATCATCTCATTTACAATCAGTGCTTTGGGTGCAAGTGATCTAATGTTTAAAAGACCAAACTTTAGAACTTTGTTGTGTTTGTTTATCTGGCATTTTTCAGTTTTAACTGTAATAAGATTATTTCTGGATCTTGTGTATTTAATTCTTGGTTTTGCTACACGAGGATTAGATACGGTTTCTATAAACTGGGCTGTGTGCTCACTTGTAACTATTTGGTCTGCTGTATGCGTGTTCTCATAGTTGAAGATTTCCTGATGACCTCTGTTTGCCTCAGCCTGGTGTCGTTCGTTCCGGCATGGAGAACAACCGCTCCGAAGTTCTCGTTCAGGATCGCGGGTACCTGTGCAGCGACATCGAGAACACGAGCACCAGGAAAACAGCGAGTGTGCACCTTACCTTTAGCTCCGGTAGCGCGGACATGCCGGACGATGGAATCTCCTAGAATCGGTTCTCGGTCGAGATCTCGAAGGCCCGTAGTGGTGGAGACGTCCTCGACCGGGGCATGGCTTGTGTCTTCCGCCGCTGCAGCATCCAGGGTCCGTGCTGCACCGGAGTGAACGATACCTGGGCAGGCCGCGTTGTAGGTGCGCTGGGCCTGGGCAGAGAAACACGCGGAGTTGAGGTCCTGGGAGCGTTAGATTCAACCGGGGAATTTATCTGGGACGAGTACGCGTCCGCCCGGGATGTTTCCAGTGCCGCTTTCCGCTCTCGCAGCCGGGCATGCTTTGCATGCAGCTCGCGAATTTGTTTCTCCAAAGCCTCCATCTCCAACTCCACCGTTTGCAACTCGAACGAGTCCTCACCTGCGCTCAAAGGCAGACACACAACCGGCATAGTGCTTATAATCACGAACAGAGTTAAGATACAGAGATATGATAGAGTAAGAGGCAATGAATATAGACAACACTAGTGATAGACGAGTTAACAAACTACAGGCACAAGTCAGGAAGACAAAAACAATTTAGGATTATTAAAAGAGGAAAAAAGGATAGGTAAATAGTAAAGTTTGTTTGAAAACGCCGAGAGAAATACAAACACGAAACTCGAAAATATGGGATATATGGGTTTATATATATATATATAAATGCATTTATTATCTTTACTTGTGCATATATATGCATATATTATTTATAAGTGCATTTATTATCTTTACTTGTG
>JAAIIK010020784.1:0-17783 GCA_014706435.1 Silurus glanis
GTGTGTGTGTGTGTGTGTGTGTGTGTGTGTGTTTGTGGGGGGCGGCGCTGGGTATATACATATAACTATAATTGGAGAATGAAATAGCATGTAGAGGTGATAATTTATTTCCTCCAGAGCTTCATACGCTGGGAATTTCACCTCTGTAGAACACAAGCGTCCGACGGCGTGTACAATTTCCAAGCAGATCTGAGGAAAGCCGACAAAACTGATAGACGTGTCGAATTAGTCGAAGACTTCAAAGTAGTCGTTCAGTGCTTCTGCCCTGAATAGGAGAATTACGGACACATTTCATTTCCCGTTCAATACTGATAAAGAGTCTGTGTGGATGTACAGTATTCCTGAGAAGGATAAAAACAAACAAACAAAAAAGACAAACACGAAAACCATTTCAGAACGCAACGAGTGAAACCTCTAAACCGCTGACACGAGCACAAGCTTTCCTACAACGAGGTGTTCGTTCACATACTTTCACTCATTTGCATACATGCTCCAGTGACGGCACTGACAGGAGTATGACGTCTCAGGGAACACCCTATACATGAAAAACAAAAGTGATCCGAGAGAGAGAGAGAGAGAGAGAGAGACGACAGAAGCAGCCTGTTGGCCAGAAGAGCACAGGCTGCTCAAAATTTCAAGTATGCTACATAAATCAAAATCAACTGAACAGATACTGTCACTTTAAAACAGGTTAAACACAATATTCACAAATATACATTTAAGGCTTAATTGTTTAGCACTAACAAGAGTAGCAGCAGTAAAGCACTTCTGAATTAATAATAATTATAAAAAAAAAAAAAAACAACAGTAATAATAATAATAATAATAATAATAATAACAATAACAATAATAATTTCACTTAGCTGATCAGTTTCAGACCAAATCTCATGGAAATCGGAGCAACTTTAATCTTTAACCCAGAAACTGTATAAGCGAACACTTCCTTCAAACAAAGCGTGTTGCTTTGTGTCCAAACTCCACTAATCTGTTAGAGAACACTCTAGAAAGTACGCATGTATAAAAGCTTGTCATTCGCCATCACACAAACACACACACACGCACAAAGGTTCGGAGTCCTCGTCTGCTTCAGGGCTCGGACAAATGTGTCGGGTTTTCATCTCGGTTTTGCGTTCTTCCGGTGTCATATTTTACAAAGCATGGGCATGTGGCGTTGTAGCGGGTTTCGATTCTGCGCTATGCACGTGTATCGGTTACAGTAATGCTACACAGCAGCAGAGGCAATGCAGGTGACTGATGACTGTTTAAGCCAATGACAACTGGCGGCGTCGAGCGACATCACACGACCGTACTACTCTACACACTCGCGCGCCCACACACACGGGAAAATCTATGGTAGATCGGATCTCTATAGGTCGTGGTGCTGAGGCAGTCACTCATGCCGTGCCACTTTAGAAAATGACCGACACTCACACAAAGTACCAGAACAACACACAAAGCAATTTTTGACACTAGCAAATGTTCAGCTGCAGTTTTCCCACATGTGACAGAACAGCAGTGCTGAGGAGTCCCTCCCATATCCACAAGCATGACACCACACACACACATACACTCACACACACACACCCCCACACACTCCGGACCTACCCGAAACCTCTCCATCCTTAAATGTGTATATATTAACTATATGGACTCATAAATTAAATTATTATATAAAACACACTTTTTTTTTTTGTCCTTGCTTGAGTTTGACTAAAAGCCTCAGTGGATGTGCAATGCCATGTGGCTGACTTCAAGAATGATGCTCCTGCTGGCTGGCAGCATGCAGGAGGCGGATATGGCCAGCACCTCACGCACCAGGGATGTACGCTGATCGCTGGTTGGAGGACGGCCCTGGAGTAAAAAAAAGAGGGAGAGACTGGACTCGCTCTGGATCAGGAAGGGCTGCTATGTGAGGATGTGTGCCGTGGAGGGGACGGACACGAACTCGCGCAGGATGTTCTTGGCCATCTCGATGTTGTTCTGCGCGATCATCAGTGCTTTCTGGATGTCCTGGTGCGAGTAGCCCTGGCTCATGAGTAGCTCAATCTCGCTGCTGATCTGCGGGTTGCTGGATGCGGCTGCGGGCGGGACGGGGCTTGGCCTGCGGTCCGAATTCATGCGACGAGGCAGGGGTTTCGGAGGTCGCTCGGGAGCTTCTGCGGAATCGAACGCTGCAAGACATGATTGTAGCGAGTATGAATTAAGAAGAGGATCACTGTGACATCTGGGCCAGACTAATACTGATATGCTGAAAACACTGAGAGGCCACAATCACGTAAACACACACCTGATCATAAGATTCATATGTGATTTCTGAATAACCCATTATACATTTAGTCCCAAATCCGCTGTTCTAACCGCCTCCACTCTTCTGGGAAGATGTGGAGGCGGTTAGAACAGCGGATTTGGGACTAAACGATGTGCTCATTCAACCACAACAGTTTCATTAAAGTCAGGTACTGATGTAGGGTGCAGTCAGCATTCCAATTCATCCCAAAAGTGTTCAATAGGGTTTAGGTCAGAGCTCTAAAGCAGGCCACTTAAGATCTTCCACACCAACCCGTGTAAACTATATCTTCAGCTGGTTTTGTGCACAGAGGCATTGTCATCCTGAAACTGGTTTGGGTGAAGGAAAGATTTAATGCTACCACATCTAAAGACATTTCATACAATTGTGTACTCGCTTCTGAAAGGGAAACTAGCTGTTCATAATACTAGTAAGGCCTCGTTCTTTTTTAATTGACATCTCCCCAAAGAAAGAAAAGAAGAAAGAATTCACTATGCTATAATGTATGTGTGGGGGAAAAAAAAATTGACAGGAATAAAATTTGATGTGGTGTCCTGCTCCTATAGATTATGATTACGTTTTATATGTTCTGCGTTCTGCATTGCTTTTCTGCTTGCCTCAGTTGTGAAGAGTTTGAGTTACTGTAGACTTCCTGTCAGCTTGAACCAGTCTGGCTCTCTGACCTCTTTTTTTTTTTTTTTTTTTACCCACATAACTTCTGCTCACTGGGTGTTTTTGTTTTACACACCATTCTATGTTGACTCTGCTGGGGTGAAGATGCCAGGAGATCAGCAGTCTATCAAAACCAGCTTGAGTTGCACCAACAATCATGGCACGTTCAGTGGCCTGAAGATCACAAATCGTTTCCCCCTGATTTGATGTCAAATCAAACATTGAATAATGTCTGATTTGAATCTTCTCCTAAGGTTTTGAGCTGAATTGTAGTGATTTAGACTGTTGTCACAATACTGTTTAACTAAATGAATGCATAAATTTGAAGGTGAACGGGGTGTTGCTGGGAAAAAAAAAAAAAAAGCTGTGAGTGTGCTGTGTGTGTGCGCATCAGGAAAAGTTTCTTCCTGCTGTTCTCAGAATATTATTATGCTCAGTAGCATAATTGTTAGTGCTCTATCCCCTTAGTAGTCCTGCTCCTACCTAATGTTGTTTACCTTGTCGTGGGACTATTAAAAAGGACCAAAGTGCCGTTTTTACTTGTTTTTTTTTTTCATAAATTATTATTTTTTTTTTAAATCTGTGAGATGCCAGAAAACCGCAGCTACGTGTGGACAGCCTCAAATTCTTTAGCCATGAAGCAAATCAAAACAGACACGGAACACAAATCAAGTAGAAACATAAACAAACCACCACTAACGATGGACCAAGCACAACTCACTTGCAAGCTATTTTCAAGAGGTGCGAATCCATTTATTCATCAAAAAATTGCTTTTTGATCTGAGAGCACTTGGGCTTGTGAAAATGTGAAAGTGTTTAATTCAGGCTGTCATAGTGGTAAGTGGGGAAAAAAAAAATAAATGAGTGGAATCTTCTGAAAAATGATACTGTATGGTGACACTGACATGAGAGCTTCAGAAGCCAGACTTCTCTTGCCTAATTCTGAGTGTGTTGCTAAATATTTGCAGGTTATTACAGATTTCTAATAAGCAGTGATTAAAAGAATACACTGGGTACGTCAACTGAGGTCAGAAGTTTCCAATTGTCTTTAGACTACAGGTGTGCATTATAAATGGGATTAAGCAAGACCTGCAAACAAAAATAAAATTTGTGGGAAAAGATTCAAAGAATCAGTTGCTCGTGTTTATGGTGTTTTATCTAGGTTAGCACAGGGTGGAATGACATTGGTTTATATTTTGGGAAAGTAAAGTTTATATCGAACATACTGCAAGCGGGTAGATACAAAAATAACAGCTGTGGGTGGAATTGATCACAATTCCCTCATGCGTGTTAAAGGAAAGTAACAAACTGAACTGCACGCGGTACAAATCATATTTGTTTGAATAACTTCTTCAAAATGATGCAATGAACTTGTAATGATTTGTTAGCGTGTACTTACAGAGCGGCGTTCCTGGTTCGCTGTCCATAGACAGGCGGCTGAAAGCAGCGGATGAGCTGCTCGCCTCCGAGAGCGTGCGTCGAGCGATGGGCAGAGGCGTTTTGGGAATGTCGTAGCCGTTCTCCTCCTCCTCCTCCTCCTCACACTCCGCCTCATGCGGCCCGTTACTGCTCACAGGCGGAGGTAACTCGGAGTAGTCTGGATACAGAGGGGGATAAGAGTGATTACAATCCTGCCTCGCTGCACAAATTACAGCGGTAGAGAACCAAGGCAACCACATATCTACAGACATATTTAAAAACTATCCACGTGCACACTTTTGCTTTACTCCCACAAAGCTGCTCATCCACACTGAAACGTCTGAAAACGCTTCCGTCTCTGTGCTGAGCGAGAGCAATACGTGAGCTTCAACCTGCGTCATTTCCGCCTACCGTTTATTTACTTTCTGGCTCTGTGAAACATCGCAATGACTAAAAATGAGTCATTGTTTTTCGAAAGCCTCTGTTCTCAAAATCCACACAGTGACGCACAAATGACAGTTTCAGATTTATCCGCTTTGGGGAGCGCTTTTAAAAACGATATGTTTTCGTTGACTGAAAGCGCCGTCTCAGTGTGGATGGAAGGCCAAAATGGAGCGAAAAATAGGCATTTTATAAATGAAAACTTATAAACGTGGACGTGGTCTTCATCCTTTGATTCAAGCTCTGTTCCCCCCACCCCAGACTTTTGTTTCCTGTTGCTTAACACTATAAATCTGAACAATTTCGTTACGAATAAAGTTGATATTGGCCGAGAATTTTGTCTTAAATATCATTATTAAAGACACCATTTTTATTGAAATGTAGACGTTTAAAAAAAATACAGTATTTGGAAAGTCAATAAAGTTATGAAATTACTCATATCAAAACTACTGATCTCACAATGGTTTTCTCTATACATTTTTCTAAATGTAGTGTTTTATAGAGATAACTATGAGTCACTTCTTGCATCAGGTCACACTCTCACTAAACAGTATTGCCAGCACTCAATGTCTATTTAGGCTGTGCCCTAATTCATGCCTCAATAATCAGTGACTAGTTGGTTGTCTACTTTCTCATAATTTTTTATCCTCGCCTGCCTCTGCTTGAAGGTTCTCTTCGACTGGAGGCCACTCTGTGCAGCTGGGGATGGTTTCGCACCAACGGCCTGGAGATCCATGAAATTACAGAGTAACACAGGAGCTATGAGGACGGATTTGGATTGTACTTAATGTCAACAGTCTGCTACACTGTCTCAGGACTACAGTTTGTAATTGATCACTATCACTGCACACTTCAACAACGTTTAACTGTAATAAACGTACATTCGGTCCACCCAGATGAGGATGGGTTCCGTCTTGAATATGATTCCGCTCAGGGTTTTTTCATTGTGCCATCTCGGGGAGTTTTTCCTCGCCACCGGCGCGCTCATTAGGGACAAACTTACACTTATAAAGAACACTCTTATTCGTTCTTTATTACTGCATTATATGTGTAAACTGCTTTGAGACAATGTCCAGTGGTAAAAGCGCTATGCAAATAAAAATTTATTGAATTGAATAATATAGGATGATTCGACTGATGTGTCTTGTGAAATGTCTTAACTCAAAAATACAATTGCATCCTGTATATATTATTGATACAGGCTGTGTGAATGTGTAGGCATACCTGAATCACTCGCTTGATAAGGGAGTGTGGCACTGAGGGCCTGGGCCTGAATGTTGTACATGGCTTCATACATCTGTGGGCCATCGGGGTCTAAATCATCAAGAATGCCCCTGGACAATCAAAGAGATGGTTCATTACACATTATATACAGACACACATGTACATATACATATATACATACACACACTGCGAATGTTGATGCTTCTAAATCAATGCACCTGGAATTAAGAGTGTTGGGGTGGTGAGGCCTGGGTACTGCTTCCCCTAGTGAAGGAGTCATCGTGGCCAGCATAGGCAGAGAGCTGGGAGTCATGTAGTCTGACTCGTCATTATTCTCATCACCATCCTCCCCCACAAGCTGCTTCACTGCAGGAAGAGGCCTGAACGTGCAAAAAATAAATAAATAAAAATAATTTAAACATGCAAGTGATACAGAGCGAGTCACACGCAGAGTCGTACAAATATACACAGCATTTACCTGGCTGCAAGGGAGTAAATGGCATTGGCTGACGCAGAGGGCTTCACTTTCGGGTTGTCGTACTCAGTTCCACTAGAGGCTGTTGCACCGAAACACTACAGCAGTGAGGCAGGAATGCGAACTCGTTAGAAATCGTACACGTGATATTTTTAGAAATTATTCAAAAATATATTATGCAAATGCAGAGTAGAGAACAATGGCATGATTTAACAACAAAAAACAGTGTCTGTCTATTAGGGATGGTAAGATGCACCGATTCACATCGGCATAAAAGTTAAAGATGTGATGCTTCGCTTAAAAAGTTTGCATCTGATACAAGTAGGCAATTTTATCATGAGGCATAACACTTTTTTTTTTTTTTTTTAACCATATTTGCATCGGTAAAAAAACTTATTATATGTAGGGCATGAAATTTAAGGGTATAAATTATGTACTACAACTTGAAATGAGATCAGGAAATGCCACAAGAACAGTGACCCGTGATTTGGAAATTGTAGGAAAGAATGGTCTGCACGGGAGTTGAATGGCAAAATCCATTTAGATGGGGATAAAAAGCTCTCTCATTACCCTAGTCCCAGGTTATGGTTTCATCGACTATAATACGGAGTGTTTAGACTGCTGATAAGTCCACTATTGACTCAACACTACTGTTTGGTACTAAGCAAACAAAAAAAAATGCCCACCAGCTGGTGCTCGAGACTGGCAGAGTTGTTGTTCCGCTGACCATCAAGAGCCGAGGGCAAGGCGAGCGGAAGGGAGTGTCGGTTAGAGAGCTCGCGTGACCCGCGGCCCTCTCCTCCTACAGCAGCCATCTGGGAGGGTGCTTTGGGGACTGGGCGTATATTCCAGTCAGCCATACTGCGATTAGGAGTAGGAGGTGGTTTATCACGAGGTGGTTCCCCAGGCGTGCAGGGCAGCGGCCGTCTCAGGATTCTAATATCGGCTCCGGCAGAATGAGGCCGCTCGGGAGGAGGAGGAGGTGGCAGGTCTCGCAGAGCCGGAGGCAGAGGCAATGGCTTGTCTTTATGGTGTGAGGAAGCCTGAGGAAAGGAAGGAAAGGTTAGCGATGTCACACGCCATGAAACAACATCTTCTTTCGGCTTTCTTCTAGCCATGTGATTATACGTGGTCCTTCTGTTTACCAAACCCAGTACTGTGCTTTCAAAAGGCAGTGTCACTAAATTTACCTTAGATGTCGCTCCAGGACTGGAGGCCCCTGGAGGGTTAGGCGGTCTGTGTGGAATGAGGTCTAAGCGTGGGGGTACTGGAGGCAAAGACGATTGGGGTGGCACCGACAGCGGGGATGGAGGCCTCTCCACCTGCAAAACACAAAAAAGATAAACCCTTACTAACATATTATCGTTTCATACAGGATGTGACACCACATACTGCACTACAAAAACATCAATTTCATCAAATTACTGACAAAAAAAAAAAAAAAAAAAAGATAAATGACTGGATAATGCATGGCAACCTAAATGATTTCAATTAAGTGATCACTGACAAAAATAAAAAATAATGCTTAAAATACAGCTGGGATGATTTTGAAGAAACAAAATTTAGCACTTTCTGAACAGAGATGGTCCATCAGACTGCTCCAAAAGATTACTTTGTCGGAACTAAAACTAAGCTGCACAATTGGTTCGATCCACTGAAGTATGAGTAGCGCACACAAAAATGCTGACAAAGGCCATGTTTCACATCTTGTTTGATATGTCAGAATGCACAGGCGATGTGAAAAACAATGAAGGGAAATATGTACAATAGCACGGGGAGAAATAACAAGTATTCTTTATAATAATGAATACATTATTACTCAATATAAAGGCCGGAAAATAACTGCTGCATGAAATGAAGATGCATGCAAAGTTATCCAAATGTAATTTCCATGATTTCTTTCTCCCACCCTCTTCATGCAAAACAGATGCACTGAGTATATAACTGATAGCACAGATGTAATCTGTCTCACCGACAAGAGGCTACAGCATCCAAGCTGTGTGAAAATGAGCTGAGTTGAGAATGAATAGGAATTCCTTCCGAATCATTGTTACTGAGGTGAAAGTCAAAGTCTTTAAGAAACACTCACTTTACTACAAGCCAACTTGCTCATCATGAGGTGGGGGTCTTCCAGTCGGTCATCGTCGTCATCATCGTAGCTTGGTGAAGGCGCCCCCTCTGCCCCGAACATACCCCTGCAGCCCCCATATGATCCTCCACTGTTGTCCTTAGGGTCGAAGGGGTCAACCACAATGGGCTCGGTGCCCTTGATTTCGCAGCGGCAGAAAGGGCAACCCTGGCCTTCTGATTCCTGTGGCACAGAATACGAGACTTGGACAATCAATAAACCGATCGAACCACGGTAACTGGTACTAACCAGGAAGTTGTTGCTACTGCGGTCATTCTGACCTGCCATGCAGTGAGGCAAGATGTGCACATGAGGTGGCCGCAAGGTTCAATCTTCACATCCTTGTCGTTCTCGGCGCAGATCTTGCACAGCTGGAACGTCGAGCCCATTTCGCAGTAGAGCTCATATTGCTCCTGTTGAATGCAGGAAAGGAAGGAGTGCGTTACAGCATTGAAACTTCTAATAGGAGAAAGCACTTTTGTGAAGAGCGCGGCAGCGAGACTAACCTGTGTGACTTTGATATGGTCTTGCGGTGAGGGCTCACACAGCCCTGTGAGGTCCGGGTTCTGAGTACGGCCGTCGGGAAACAGATAACTGAAACACAGATGTGCAGTTCATAAAAAGCCAATTTATAAAAAAAAACCCAAAAAAACAATGGCTCTGAGACTGTTCCATTAACATTACTCTAACAGGAAGAAAAAAACAAATCATGATGAATCATTTGAAATTCTCAGCCTTAACCGCGACACTGCTTTCAATGCAGGAAGCTAATTAAAACATCTAAACAAAATGAAGAGCAATGCTGCATATACTGTATTATTTGTAGAAAGCCATCCAGTCTAGCACAACAGTAATGGGTTATGACGGATATAAACACACTTACAATCCTTCCCGGAAGCCATCGATGAGAGCCTGGAAGAGAGGCTTATTGTGGGGAATCGTTTGCAGGATATTTCCGTCTGCAGTCACGTAACCGATGGCCCACTGGCCCAAACGAGTGCAGCTCAGTCTGAAAATGTAGCTACAGTGCAGAGAAAAGTAGCCCCAATTAAAGTTAACGTTTTACACAATGATAAACATGCAAAAAAGGCAACATTTGCCATTGAATGTACCAGTGTTTTAGCGGAGGCTTGGTCAGGAAAAGATGTGAAGGGTGGCAAGACTTGCAGCGAGTGAGCCGCTAACAAATGAGCATCAACACCTGGTGTGATCTATGCGAGCCTATTTATGTCCACTTCCTCTCCCAGTAGGCACTATGCACCAAAGAGCGAGAGCGGTGATTCAGAGTGTAGCAAACTCCTGCAACCTTGTACGTTAATAGGACGTTGACAGCACTGTGTGCACCCTTTTTTGTTTAAGCTGGATAAGTGATTTACGCGGCAAGAAAAACGCTATAGGACGATGAATCGAAGCTACGTAAAGTCTGCCTCCTTTGTTCTCATTTCATCAGGCGAGAATTATCACAGTTATCTTTATCGACGCTGCTTACGGGTCCTTTTATGAAAGCAGAATATGAGACTGCATGAACCTACAAGGACATATACAGTACTCGCTAATGAATATGCAACAAATCGGTGTGACTTCATGCGACTCATACAATACATCTATTGATCTCTTGTACCAAGCCGTTCTGTGAGCCGCTGGTTGCACGAGGTCTTCTGACCGAACGTGAATTGTCTCTGTGTGTTCCCATTTTGTGTGAAAACTGTTACTAAGAATTATCTAACCCCGCCTGCGTAATGAATGGTGTTTTTGGACGGGACCGTGGCTGCGTGCGAATATATAGTGGCTATCTTTTCCAAAAGGACAATGCGTAGATGCCCTATTGTTGTGCACAGGCCTCGTGTGGGAGAGAAGCATGAAAAAGGCTGGAGAGTTATGACTGTACAGAATAGGTTTATTGTTGGGGTATTTTTTCTGTCCATATGGAAACGTGGAAGGGATTGTAGTGGGTGTACTACCTGCCCGGCTTGTGAATGAACTTCTGCAGACGAGCTTTGACCTCGTCGTAGGTGAGAAAAGCCATGTATCCCGGGTGAGTCACCGCAAGGCTGTTCCAGTTCCTCAGCAGAGATGACCATGGCTACGAATACACACAAACACACATGCGGTTAGAATCAGCGCTGAGCACAATGTGCGAGCCGGTAATGAGAATGAGTCATTCGGTGCAGCGGGTCTGCCAGTTAGTCTGATAAAAATCCCTTGGGTCCGCGTTAACAAATACAGACCGGAACAGCGGGACGTCTAATTGGAAGAAAATGAATGCGAATGAATTTAATGGATATGAGAGCATAGGTGAGAAGCTGAGCAGATGGAATCGTTCCTGAGCGAATCAACGAGTGTGCTAAAACAATGAGCTTTTTTTTATTCCAACCTCTACTGAAACTGCGGAGCTCAAAACCACAGCGGTAGTATTGTCAGACACAAAAATAAAGAAGCCAAACTGACCAACTCTCAGTTTCATACGGCCAGGCAATACGACAATTGATGTCAACCTGTGATTCTGTGAACCTGTGATGATGCAAACGGTAAACTAATGAATATTCAAATGGGCATATTAAGAGAAAAAGTAACATTCTGGCATCACATCCAGAAAATCCTCTCTGGACAAAATAACAGCCCTTTTTCTGTGACGTACACCATGTTGAGGGACACTTGTTAAGTTGCAGAAGAGTGATTCATAATCATGTTGGGGTCATGAACTTGTTCATCCAGCTACAGCCCGCTCTTAATCTCCTGTCAGAGATTTGGTTAAAATATCTAATTTAGCATAAAAGTCAATGGACAGCTAGGACAACAAAATAGCGCCAAATTAATACATTTTAATAGAATATTTGGCTTCAACATATCCAAGTGACCTCACTAGTAAAGTGCAGAGTGCACTGTTAGTTACCTCTCCTAAAGAGCTTCTTTCAAACAGCTTATTATTATGGAGATGGTGGATAATAGGCGACACTTGATGTAAGGACAAAACAAAACAAAACCATGTAATCAGCTGCATTATATGATAAATCCCTCACCGTCCTCCTTACTGAGAGGGGGGTCAGAACGCTCACATGTCCGGTTCTTGTTTCATCAGTCATCGGCCTTGACTTCCTTAAAGATCTTTTAACATCCATCTGTCTCATTTGCATTCTAAATGCTTCAGTTCTGAACATGCTGAGTGATGTGTGCAACCGTGAATGTTAAATATGGTAAAAGGCAAATATATACAGTAGTTCCTTTTTTGAAATTGACTGTTCATGTTTGCATTCATTTTGAATACTAAACATTTGTTTAAAAGAGGACTTATGGACCATTAGACTGAACGGATCATACAATTTGGCTTCTTTTATAACTATTTGGGCCTTGGTTTTCTTTAAGGAGACCAACACATGTACAGATGATTTTGTGAATATATTAAATTGGAAAGTATATATTAATGTTTTAATGAACATCGAAGTCAAACATTTCTTTTAATATTTTGTTATCACCAATTCATATTTTGAAAGTTCTGGGAAACTACGCCACATCAGCAGGAAATGGGGCAGTCCCTTTTACACAATCCTCAACTGCACCCCTCAAATTCAACATTTTATTCAAAGAATTTTCAAACTTCTGACCCTCTTATGGGTCAGTTTTGGTAAAAATCGAAGCACGTGGTCATCGAACAGGACTAATCCGACCATCATGAAAAACATCATATGAAGGCAACGGAATATTAAATCCAAAGACTTTTGAAGGAATAAGCATGCCGTGAAAGTACCAGAGACTTGGACTTTTCCTGCCATCAAACAGGTTCATTCAGAATCAGGAAAAAAAAAATCTAAAAAATAAAAAAGCATAGCCTTACCGTGTAGAGCTTCATCAAAGAGTAAACACAAGCTCTCTGTAAACAGCATGCCTATTTCTGGCTGATGGCAAGGCCAAAGAAAGTGTGCAGATCCCAGGAACAATTTTGAATGCTGACTATCAAAACACAGGCACAGTGATCCTACTGAGAGCATATGATGTGAGATACTGACATAATACTGTAAATAATTCCAGAGTAGATGATGATTCGGGTCACTGAATATACTTGCTACCGTTTTTTTCCAGAACATTTAAAATTCAGAGGCAGCGTTTAAGTTTTTAATAAGCCACATCTTGCTTTTTTCAAGCCGCTGACCAGAATCATATCAGATTTCAAACGATCCCCTCCTTCTTCCTGAATTAGCGTTGATGCACAGGGTTGAGGGGAAAGCAGCTTAATTAAAGGGTGGATATGATATGTAATGATAGGCTGCCTCACTGTGCACTCTCTGTGATGCCTGCTCTAACGTAATCTGTGTAATGAGTCGATTACTTACACAGAAACACAGGCTTCTAAATGCTCCTAGAAGAGTAGGAAACCGCCAGAATTATAGACCCAAAAGATATTATTAACAGAAGAAAAATAATAACATCAAGGCGTTTGATTAGCTACACGTTTGTGCCTCCATAGTTTGGAGTAAAAGAACCTGCACTTTTTATCTAGAGCCCTAATCTTTAACCCCAATATGGTAGCTGGGGAATGGTAGGCAATATGGGGGATGGTTGCCAAATAAAGGGGATGGTAGCCAATATGGGGGATAGTATCCAAATATGGGGGATGATAGCCCAATATAGTGGATGGTAGCCAATATGGGGGATGGTAGCCAAATATGGTGGATGGTAGTCAAATATAGTGGATGGTAGCCAATATGGGGTATAGTAGCCAATATGGGGGATGTGGTGGCTCAGTGATTAAGGCTCTGGGTTACTGATCGGAGGGTCGGGGTTCAAGCACCGGTATCTCCAAGCTGGCACTCTTGGGGGCCCTTGAGCAAGGGGAGAGCTGAAACATGGCTGACCCTGCACCTTGACCCCAGGTCCCTAACATTGCTGGGATATGTGAAGAAATATAAAAAAATATATGTGCTGCAAAATATATTCTTTCAATGAAACCACATCAGTGCCTGACCTCACCATAGCCTTTGTGTCTGAATGGACACAAAATCACTACAACCAAACCCAAACAGACTGGAGGCTGTTATAACAAAGAGGAGCCTAACTCTTTCAACAGTGCGATAGTGTGATGGTCATGCAGACAAAAAACAGTCACAAAGGGAGGATGGCATTCTCAAATTTGGGGGCTTTGACCATAAATGTCTACTAGCTGATGTTACTAACGTGACCCACATTAGTGGTCCAAACAGGGATGCAAGATTGTAAAAGCTGAGAGAAATAAGGCATGGTTAGGCCATGTAGTCCAAGAAGGAGAAGATTCTATTTAATTACCCGTTGGAATAAGTGAAATGAGCTGAAATTTGGATATACTAAAGTCTTTTTAGGTTTTACCAGAAATGCCAGTAATCTAAGTGTCAGGATGAGAAACCATGAACTAGGATTTCAGCATAGTGTGAAACTAATCGCTGAGAAAGCAAATGGCACAAAATGTACATGCAATTTTGTGTTTATAATCTCTATATATCGGGCTCAAATGGTCAAAAATTCTCCTTGGATTTGAAGAATTTGACACTGATGACAATTTAATCTTTGTTAAAGATTAATAACCTGTCTGAAGCTTGATCACATGATTCACTCCGTTTGCAGTTGTTAGAAATGGTGCAGCAGTATTTATTCCCCCACCCCCCACCCACAACACACATAGATGTTGAGACACCTGCAGATGTGTGTGAACAGCGAACAATGGCCATTGTTAAACCTCTGATACCAGAAACAATATCGGAGAAGGCAGTCTGTGTCGGGGAGAAGTTGTGTAGCCGAAATAGCGAACCTGAAACAGTCTGGTGAAGATGTCGAACTCGAATACGGAGATGTAGTCATTGCAGGTGAGGTCTATTGTGGACTTGAGGGCCATGGCCTCTAAACCAGAGCTGATTGGGTGAAACTCGTGCAACGCTTGGCGGAAGACCTTCCACTGTACGATAGTCCTGCGCAAATCAGGGAGACACACAGAAATGTTGAGTTTTAACAGCAAGCCAGACAATAACGTGATTTGTGTCACCCAATAAATGATCTTCCGGCAATAATAATTTTTTTTTTTTAAAAAAGGAGCACTCACTTGTCTCCAAACGATCTTCTCCAGAATTCTGCTGCATCTGCCTTTGTGATCCTGAAATTATCCCCTTGGAATAAACTGTTGGGAAAGATGGCTTTGAGCTCAGCCAGCATGTGACTGAAGATTAGCGATAGTTTGGTCAGGTTTCGCCTGAAAGAAAAGGAAACAAAAAAAGTATGTCAAGAGTTATTTGCGCAAAACACACACGCAAAATTTTGGTTTATTTACAAACAAAGGTTTACTGAAAGATGAATGACAGAAAATATCTATTTAGCAACTTTTCTGTGTTGCAGAGAATAAGAAGCGGCTCCAGAGCGAGCAGGGAAAGACGTGAAAGCTATGGATGATGCTATCATCAGGCCCAGGCCCTGGGCACAAGGCGAGGAGAGGCAGAGAGTCCAGCAGGGAGAGGAGGGTTGGGGGGATGTCATGATTTACAGACTAGCACAGTGGGGGATTGTGCAAATGCTCCAGTCTGGAGAATTGACATGCACAACAGTGTGTGAGTGTGTGACAAGAGCGCAGATGCCTCTCTCTCTCTCGCTCTAAACTCTGTACCACAAGCAAGCACAGGTGAGAGCACAAATCAAAACACAACAAATACAAGAATCTCTTGAGTTCTGATGCTAAATAGACAGAGATACTCTCATTTTAAGAACAATGTTATAAAGCGATCAATAGCAAAACAGCGGCCTAGGAGATTTCTTTTTCTTCTCCAGATGTCATTCATCTTCTCTCTCTCTCTCTCTCTCTCTCTCTCTCTCTCTCTCTCTCTCTCTCTCACACACACACACACACACACACACACACACACACAATTCGCCTGCTGTTCTCGGCATTTCTTTGAACCGATTTATCTTCCTTCCAATAAAAAAAGTGAAGCAAAAGTGCAAAGCTCATTGCCTTTAATAAGTATAAATAAATAAATAAATAAATAAATAGCCTGTCTCGACTCTCTCAATGCTAATGTTTACCAATTCATTCATCTATAAAATAGCAAAAGAGCAAGAGCCCCTGTTTTTTCAGGGCTTGGTGCAAAAAAGGTGGCAATGTGCTGCCCTCAATGGGGAACAGCTGTGCTGCATTGCCAAACGCAAGCAAGTCCTAAATGAGGATGCGAAACACGCAAAATGCTGCCTGATTAAAACATTAGCAATGCGGCCACAATGAAATGAACAGCAATGTCAGAAGTTAATAGCAATATTAGCAAAGCAAATGCAAGACAACTTCAAAAAGTCATTAAAAAAAGATATACATTAATTAAATATTACAATGAATGAATAATTCAGACCCTTTGCTAGTGCTTTCTGCACTTGGACTGGACTTGGTCTGTGGCAAATTCAATTGATTAGACATGATGTGGAAAGTCACACCAATCAGGCATAACATTATGGCCACCTGCCTGATATCGTGTTGGTCCCTCTTTTGCTGCCAAAACAGTCCTGACCTGTCGAGCATTAACAGCATTAACCTATTCAGCAATTTGAGCTACAGTTGCGCGTCTGTTAGATCGGACCACACGGACCAGCCTTCGCTGCATCAATGAGCCTTGGTGAACCCACGACCCTGTCGCCTGTTCACCACCGTTCCTTCCTTGGACCACTTTTGACCAGAAACATCCCACAGGAGCTGCAGTGTTGGAGATGCTCTGACCCAGTCATCTAGCAATCACAATTTGGCCCTTTTCAAACGCCCTCAAATCCTTAACGCTTGCCCATTTTTCCTGCTTCTAACACGTCAACGTTGAGGACAAAATGTTCACTTGCTGCCTAATTTATCCCACACAATAACAGGTGCCATGAGGAAGAGATAATCAGTGTTATTCACCAACCAGGCATAATGTTATGCCTGCACACGCGCACACACATACACACACACAGGTTCTTGGTCAGCCCTTCTCTCAAGATTACCGTTTTACTATAGAGGCTAATAGGATCTTGGGAACATTCAAATGTACTAGTAGATATTCTGTAGACTTCCCCAGATCAGTGCTTCAACACAATCCTGACTGGGATCTCTGCAGCCAGTTCCTGTGACCTCATGGCTTGGCTTTTGCTCTCGTATGTTTTCAGCCAACCTTATATAGACGGGTGTGTGCATTATTAAATGTCCAATCAACAGAAAGTAAAGAAGTGTCTCACAAATCATTCGTCGAAATAAGATGGCCCTGGGCTCCATTTAAACTTTTATAGCAAAGGTTCTGAATTCTTGTGTCTGTTAGTTCTTCCTTTGAATACATTTGCAAATATATATATCGCAAGTCCGGGGTTTTTGCTTTATCATCACAGGATATGGAATGCACTGTATTAAAGCATGACATTTACACTTTCGGCTGATGCTAATGAGCTACAAGAAGTGGCACCACCACCAGACTGTACTTTGATTTTGTCTCTCAAAATGTCCTTGTTCTTCTAGAGTGGCACCATTTACACCAATTACACTTCCATTTTTTTTTGTCAAATACAAATAGAGTGCATCTTTGACAGATTTTTTTTTTTTTTTTTTTAAGAGCAGCGGCTTTATACGAGATACAAATCTTCATTTTAGCATTATTTGCTGGAGCGCTTGCACTGAAATGAAGATTTACATCTCGTATAAAAGCACATATACTGCTCTTAAAAAATCCTTTCAAACTGCCCTTAAAACTTTCAGAACTAGATCCTCTCCCATGGGGCTCTGGTGGAGCTTGTTTGTTTTAATGGCTAGAGTAGCAGGGCCTAAATGCTATATGAAGGCCCTTCTCTTCCTCTGGGACTCCTGCCAGCACTTTTCACTGTGAATCTCCTCTTTTTTTTTTTTTTTTTACCCACAGATCCTCCCTCCTATACTGCAGTTGCATGCTATAGAACATAGAGGCTGAAACTGGGTGGCAGTAATCATGCAAACTGCAAAGCCATGATTGGGGAAGTGCATACACAACTAAAATATGGTGAAAACCTGTGTTCGGTTTTTATGTGCTCTTGTGTATTGCCATTTATAGTTGTTTTTTTTGACTGTCAAATGTCTGATCTGGAAACTGATCTCACTATTGTGTGGAAATTTGCATGGATTGATTACACTGCTCCTGCTGGTTCAA
>JAAIIK010020785.1:0-12071 GCA_014706435.1 Silurus glanis
GACACTAAGCAGTGATTGAATATAGTGGACAATGTTACCAAGTTAATGGAATTGTATTGCTACTATAGAAATAGTACATTGCAGGAAATGTTTGGGCTTACTCGTGAAGTTTACTATGTTGTTTACTGGTTATTGTCATCGTTATTACAGATCCAACATCGGAAGTTACGATGTTCCTGGATTCCCCCGAGCTGCTTGTGAAAGAAGGTGACAGCATAGAAATAATCTGTCAAGGAGACGGGAATCCACAGCCATTTAAATCCTTTACACATAATAATGTAAGACGTTCTATCAATTCATAGAGCAGTTTTTATTGTATCCATATCCATATAGGATATCCATATATCAGTGTGTAAATTGTTTAAATGTCCAAAGAAATTATGAATTTATACACACAAGTTCAAATGTTTTTATAATGTTAGGACAGAGACAGAAACATAGTTCTTAGTAATTACATATGTTGCGTTTTTTGTGTTTTTGAATTTTTCTGTCTGAATGTGATAAAAGCAGTTTCTGATGACTTCTAATCAGATCCTGACTGGATCCTTGTATCCTGGATTAAACTGTTTTTCAGCACATGTTGCACACTAACAGTGTCTTCCTCGTATTTATGTTGATTTTTCACCACATTTTGGATACTGTTAAAGGATGCACCATAAATTGAGCTACCTTTTGGATTTCTTTGTTTTGTGCTGTTCGAAGGGGATGGTCAAGATGTAAGATTTAAATGACCCAGAAACTCTGAACTGCGAAAGATAAGAGAGAGAAAGTCCACAGGTCAGTCATTTGGGTATAAAGTTCACAGATTTCTTCCCTTCACTGCAGGAAGCAATTGACACAGATTTGGACAAGCTGGTGCTTAGTAATGTGACTCGAGCAAACAGTGGCATATACGAATGCAGCTGTCTGGATACCACAAACTTTGACAGCATCATGACAGGCAACTTGACCCTCATAGTTCATTGTGAGTAAAAAAGAACATCCTGGCTGCTGCAGCTTGTTTGCTAAGTTAATGTACTGCATTATTGTAAATGGTGATTTTTGTTCTTGCAGTTCTGGATCCAGTCGTGATCACTCCTGAGAATCCAGATAGCCTAGATGAAGGGGAGGATCTGAATCTGACCTGCAATGCCCTGTCCTCACTGCCCACACAGACATTCTGGTACAAGGTAGACTTGTGGTTGATCACACAAATCAAACAAATGTTAAAAGGTGATTTAACCCCAGTGAAGGTCTATAAGTTAGCTGTGCTGAATACTCCTACAAAGACAGACACTTGTATATATTTACCACAGCACTGATGCATGCTCAGCTTTAACAAACGATTTATTAGTAGCTGTCATTGCAGTCAGTGCCATAACATTCTTTTTGTGCTTTCTGTGCATTTTACACCTAAATTATGGGTCCAAATGTTTGCAGACACCTGGTCATAAGCATGGAATGTACTTTTTGAGCATCGCATTCCACATTTAGTCCCAATTTGCTCTTATAATTCCTGCCACTCTTCTGGGAAGATGTTCCACTAGCCATGAGGGTGTTAGTAAAGTTAGGTACTGATGTAGGGTGAGGAGGCCTGGGGTGTGTTTCAATTCATCCCATAGGTGTTTAGTAGGGTTGAGATCAGAGTTTTATAGCAGGACAATCAAGATCTTTCTCTCCAAACCATGTAAATCATATCTTCATGGAGCTCACTTTGTGCGCATGGGGCATTGCCATGATGAAAAAGGTTTGGGTTTCCAAGTTCAAGTGAACGCAAAATTGTATTATATCGCATTCAAAGACATCTTATACATTTGTGTGCCTCCAGCTTTGTGGTAACAGTTTGGAGAAGAACTACATATGGCAGGAAAGGTCAGGTGTCCCAATATTTTTGTCCATATAGTGCATATGTCCACTGCAGGAGGTTTGGATGACTATGGTAAAAAAGTTACAATACATTTGAAGAAAAAAACAGCAAAAAAAAAAAAAAATAATAATACTTCATTTTCAGACAAACATGAACTAATTTGGACATAAAATAAAGTCCTTGAGTTTCTGAATCAGCCATGATTTATAGCTTGTCTTGTGTGTTGACGTGAACCACGGGATTGGTTTATAGAGCTGTGTGTGAATGTGTACAGGACAATGTGCGGCTGGAGGAAGGTCATGAGCTGAGGTTAGACAATGCCTCGTTTGCCACAGCAGGGGACTACGTTTGTGAAGTATTTGCACCTGAGCTTCCTGCCTTAAAGAAGCACGGTATTGTGCACGTCCGTGTAAGGGGTACGTTTTTATCAAAAGTGAAACAATATTGAAAAAAAGATTTCCCACTTAAGACTCACTAATTTGCATAAAAGTCCTGTTGTGAGTAGCTAAATAGTGCACACCTGATCTTTCTTTAGGAAAGCCGATGATCACAGAGGGAGTGGCTGTAATTCCTCTGGATAGCGAAACGGCCATTAATGTGAGCTGCAGTGCGGCAGGACATCCAACTCCTACCATCGACTGGAGTCTCTCTGATAAACAAGTACTAAACACTGAACACCTAAAAAATATTAACAGAAAATGAGTCACTAGATAGAAAGTTTCTACTATTCAAAGATCTGAAAAGTTTAAAGTATATAAAGTATACTGTATGTATTAGATGGTTGCTCTGTGTTCTATTAAGTGTACAATGTACAATACACTTGTAATTACACCTAATTGTATTTATTCTGTTAAGGGTGTTTCTAAATATTTGTTTGCTTTCCATTAATGAAGTGTTCTGCATATCAAAAACCAGAGAAGCAGGATTCAGGTGGATTAATCTCATGTTGCTGTGATCATTGGACAAATGTTGTAGTATATGACGTGAAATATTGGCCCAAAGAATCAACAATGAATAAATTAATAAGAAGAATATACAATTACTGATGCATTGCTTCAGTTATGTGCTGCATCACTTCAGTTTTCGGCCAGTGACGTTATGGAATTGTCCAGCTCAAACCAAATTGTGTATGTTTTTTTTTTTTTGTATTGTTGCTCTAGTCCTCTTTATCTACTTTACCTTCGTTGAATTCTGCAATCTGAAGGCATGGATTCCTTTTCTATAACAGCACAGCTTGGAATGTAGTTATTCTTATACATTACCGTTTTTACATATGATAATGATTTAAAAGAAAATTTTGTTTAACAAACTTGTAATTCTGACAAAGAGAAGCTTATGAATTAATTAATAAAAGAATATACAGTTACAGTATGTACCCTGGCTGCTTAATGCTGCTTAATATTAATAGTAAGAAGAAAAAGAAGAAGACATACAATTACAGTAGGTTGCCTGCAAACATTTAGTACTTGGCTACTGAAGATAATGATAAACAAAATAACCAGGTACCCAATAAAGTTGAACTTTTTTCAAATATCAAAAACCTGATAATGAAACATGGTGTTACAAGTCTCAGTGTATAATCCTTTAGGAGTATAGACACAAACCTGCCATTTGTCTAATAAACTGTGTTGTCTGTAGGCTCAGCTGGGAAGATGGGACACCAGCAGAGATAACAGTGTTCACAGCATTATTTCCATCAGCACCACTTCTGACATCACGGCCTCCTGCAGGGCCACCAATGACCTGGGTACAGCCGAAAGCTCCCGCACAATTCAAGCCAGTGAGTTTCTGCTGCAGCCTTTAAACATTATACTAACCTGAGTTTATGAACCGCTCAGTCTGTCTGTACTTCCGTCGCTAACATGTAGTCTTACATGTACAGATCCCCTTTATCAGGGAAGAGTTTTTTTTTTTTTTTTTTTTTTTTGTAAGAGTTCACTTGTTTTCTAATTCAAATGAACCAAGCAACTACAACAACCACAACAACTCCCACCACCACCACCACCACCACAACAACAACAACAACAACAAGCAATACTACTGGTATGATGGGTAAGTGTCTGATAGAGTGTTTCCAGAGTGCCCATCTTTCAGAACATTAATGTTACAATTTAATTCCCTAAGAAAATGGTAAACAATCCTTCCAAAAATAATTTTACAGCTGCTTTAAAGTCAGACATGAACAAGAATTGCGGATATTATTTACAAATAAAATAGATTTGGTACGCAAGCTGCAATTTTTCAATAGTGCAAATACTATCAATTACTTTATTAATAAATAAGAAACTATTATAATTTTTATATCAATGTATACAGCACATATGCAATAGGTTTTAGTGAGACATGGTCTATTCAATTTTTTCATACTATTGAGGTTTTTTAAGCATTTTTTGGGAGAGCATTTGCACACAGATTGATTCAAAGTCAGTGTGCTTTAATGCAGACTCCTGACCTCCATCAGCTTATTGCTTCGGCTCTGGTTTCATGCAAATCAGAGCACAGCAGCTGTGCATGGGTGAAAATACGATTTTTCAGGAAGGTGTTGGATTTTATTGCCCCTCCAATCTGTTTGGATGCATGTCAACTGATTGTGGTGTTTTGGTTGTGCTTGTGATTGTGATAGACAAACTTACTAACATTAACCCTTATCCTCTCAGTAGCAGGAACACCCAACCCGAAAATAAACAAAAAAGGTTTGTGTCATTTTGTTTTGATAAGCCAACAGGCCGAAAGGCCAGCAGTAGCATGCCTCATCGCTGTTCACTGCTGTCTACCTGCGCATGCTCCACCCACTGCACTCCTCTTTTACCCTTAAGATCTGAAATATACACATATCGAAGGCGCTACATGCACATAAGTTGTATGTCACACTGATCAGAAAGGCTACTCTGTTTTCTACTCTGTCTAGAGATGAAAATATTGTCAGCCGTTCACTAGCTAAAGGAATGGCTTCTTTAGCAGAATCACACTCTTGTCTTTTTTTTTTCTTGCTCACATCCTCATTTATCCTGGTCTGAGACAGAGCTTGATGAGCTGAAGAATGCTTTTGCTTTGCCACAGAATACAGACATCATCACCATCTATCAACACCATTTCATGTATCATTTAAGTTTCCAGCCACTGAAGTTAAAAAAATGTCAATCTTAAACCAAACTGCAGGTTTTTATTTATTGCGCTCAGAATCCAAAGCAGCCGATGTTCTTGCTCTAATACTCTCTTTCCACTAGACCTTAGTTAAATTCTCCAACCCGAAGGCTTGTTCTAATACGTTATCGTTTCTATAGTAACAGCTCATTCACAGGCAGATGATCCACATAATGTAAGCCTCTGATTATGATTTTGAAAAGTTTTATTCAAAAAAGAATAAAGGGTGTAATTGTGATCTGAAGACGTTTAACAAATGCATATGAAAGAGTTGCCAAGAGTCAAACAATGATAGCAAATGGAAATATCTGGAATATGTAACTAATATTTCTTACTACAATAAGATTGCAATCATATAGAAGATTATTATATATTTATTTGCAGCCATTTCTACTCAGTTCAAGCATGAAGTAGGCTTGTTCTATTGGCAGATAATCTTGCTCCTTTTCAAGCATCATATGAATAATAATATTTATAATAATAATAATAATAATAATAATACAGGCATACTAATAAGAAGAAGAAGAAAAGAGAGAGCATTCAATTACAATAGGGTGTCTATGCTTGGTCCTGAATAATAATAATAATAATAAAAATAATAATAATAATAATATTATGAGAAAGAGGAAGAAGGAAACATCCGATTACAATAGGGTGCCCATGCTTGACCCCATTCTAGAACAAGAAGTTCTTATCAGCATCACAGTACCAGGCTGTGGAAGAGTTGCTTGAGAGCTTGAGAACATTCTGGAAAAAAATGTCTCAATCTACATGATATTTTTTGATATTTGAAACTGATATTTTTCTCTTTTTAAGCATTTATTACAAGAAGCATAAAATGAGTAATAAAGTCCAGAAATTGGTTTAATGATCTCAGATTGTGGTTAGATGTAATTCTATAAGAGTCTTCATAACCTTTTCACTTTCTGGTATCTAAGACAACCTGCTTAATTTATCTCGTCAGTGAGGGAACGCCTGTTTTTAGCTGTTACAATGTAAGTGATATTAAGCCATACTACAAATGGGTAAAAACATAAACTGTCATTTATGAATACATTTTTTAAATCATAATTTCAGAATCATTGTCATATAAGAGTAATACTCAAGGACGTTCAAGTCCACGTCAAGGATCATTTTCCTAGAACAGGACTCCCCTCTTGAGTTTTAATCTTTACTTAGTGCTAGTTTGAATCGGGAGTGTTTGAGCTCGTACATCAGACTGTGCTGGATTCTGACCTTCCTGGAGCAGCTACAGATCTGACAGAGTTCAATCTGTTAGGATATTTTGGACAATGCTGTAAAATTACAGCAGGGGTACAGGGGTCCCCGAACATACGGTCCACCCCCACATTTGGAACGGCCTTCTGAACAATTTTGAAAATGTACATTTTAAATGTTTTACTTATATCTATATTCAACAATAAAGGTTGGCTTTTAAACAAAAATTTCCCTTAGTTATTAACGAAGCCTAAATATTTGTTAGATTCACCCACCAACCATATGCATAAGTAAAGGTTATGATTTCACTAGCAATGAATTTGGAAAATATCATTATGAAAGTAGTAATGCTTTTCCACAATAATACTGTTAGTCACTCCAGTCCATGTGATTTTCTGTTACAAACCAACCTGGCCCCCTTTTACAGAAAGGAAAAATTATGTGGCCTTCAAAGAAAAAAGTTTGGGGACCCCTGTTGTAGACTGTTCTAGAAAGCTTGTAAACGCCTGCACTTTTTTGTTTGTACCACCAGGGGGCAACGGATTCATCATTGCAATCATCATCATTTTCATCTTATTGCTGGCCATCCTGGGCAGTGTGCTGTACTTCATGTACAAGAAGGGCAAGATCCCATGCGGGCGCTCAGGGAAGAAAGATCTGTAGGTTTCCTTTTCCTCAATTGGCGAATGCACACTCTAATTTGTAGCATTATTCCATAAGACATATTCCGAATGAGAAACCGGTATTATAATGCAGCATGAGGATCTGTTTATCTATCGATCTAAACACCGTGTCTCTTCTCAGTACCAAGGAAAAGGTCAGTAATGATGACATCGTTGTGGAGATGAAGAGCAGCAAATCTGAGGAAGCAGTGCTTCTACAGGGGGTCAACGGTGATAAAAAGACGTCCAGTGACCAGGTTGTTAATCCAAAATGTTTTAATACGTCAAACATATACATACATGAAGCACATATATGAAAATCATTAGTGAAAGGGTGAAGTGATGCAATTCCCACCCCAGAGGTGTCTTTTTTCCCCTATAACAGCACATAAACATATCATCACACTTTTTTTTTTTTTTTTTTACTGATTATTATTACAATAAAAATAGTGAAATGTTCCTGTAATCAGTCCGATCAATATTCAAGCACACACTTTATGTTATTCTGTAAAGAAAATCCATATGCTTACCAAAGCAGCTTCTTAAACCCCAGGCCACAAAATCTTCAGCTCTGAAGTCTTTCCCACAGCAGACAGGTTTACCTCAGACTGTTATAAAGCACAGAGGTACACTGATCAGGCATAACATTATGACATTATAACATTATGACTGCTAAGTGAATAACACTGATTATCTCTTTCTCATGGCACCTGTTAGTGGGTGGGATATTATTAGGCAGCAAGTGAACATTTCGTCCTCAAAGTTGACGTGTTAGAAGCAGGAAAAATGGGCAAGCGTAAGGATTTGAGTTTGAAAAGGGCCAAATTGTGATGTCTAGACGACTGGGTCAGAGCATCTCCAAAACTGCAGCTCTTGTGGGATGTTCTGGTCCGCAGTAGTCAGTAGCTCAACCTGCTGAAGAAGTTAATGCTGTTAATGCTCTGTTTTCAGGACTTTTTGAATAACACCATTCTCATTGAATTGGTTTGTTATTGGGCTCGAATGATGATTTTTTGAAGGGGAAACCAACAAACTTGTTTATTTCTGTACCTCAAATGATTTTTACACAACATTTACAAACGTACCTTTATTTTCTGAGATCATCCGTCCAAATATAATCCAGGATTCAACAGCGCTGTGGGATAACAATTTATCATGTGACACTGCAAATTCTGAACACACAGCTTGTTGCTCTTTCAATGTACTAATCTGCATAACATGATTCTATTAAAATCCCTAATTTTTTTCTGATGCAATAATGATATGCTTTGAACTCGTCTGCAGTGAGGCGAGCGGCTAAGCAAAGAGGACGGACCGCTAGCAGTCTCCATGTTCCTACTCTCTCAGGATGAATCCTGGAACTTCCTACCTACAGGACTTCCACATTTACTCCTCCCCTGTGAGCTGGAACACAATCCTGGATCAGGTTCACCGAGTCATTTCTGCCTTTCACTTTTTTTGTTATTGTTCTTTTCCCCTCCAAACAAGCCTCCACTGTCTGTTAAGGATGATCTGCTCTCTACGCTCTACATCATGTATATATATATAAGAATGTACATATGTAGTTATTTAAAATAATTCTGACGCAACCTAAAGTGTTCTTTGAGGCCTATGAGTAAGATTCGGATGTCCGAACGGCCTCTTTGTTGTTTCGTCTGTTTAAATGGCTCTCACTGCTGCCTCACTCTAGTCTGTGCACTGAAACTCGAAGCTGCCTCTCACTACTGTCCTCATCCAACACTGTAAACGCTGCACCTGCTGCCTCCAACACCACGTCATCACCGAGAAACCGAACACAGAATCTATCGAAATTATTTTTTTAAAACCTTGTCTTTTTAAATGTATGTATAATGTTTATGCTGAAAGAAAAAACGTTCCCAGTGAAATCCGTACACGCTGTCTTCTTTATCAGGAACACCTTTATACCCGCTCATGCATGCAGATATTTGTTTAGCCGATCGTGTGGCAGCAGCACAACGTACATACAATCACGCAGATACAGGTGAAGAGCTTCAGGTAATATTCACATCGAGCATCAGAACGACGACTTCAGACATGGCGTGGTTATTGTTACAGTATTTCAGAAACTGCTGATCTTGCAAGGTTATACAAAAAGGTGCAAAAAAAACCCCATTTCTGTTACAGAGATGTGTAGACGGGGATTAGGAAATAATCTCATTGGGTCGAGATGCCTGGAATAATACGAGGTGGTATCAAAAAGTTACGAGACCAGCTCTGTTTACAAGAAAGTACTTTATTTATCTATGTTTACACACAATCACATTCAAAACAGTCCCCTCGCACAGTAATACAGCGCTCCCAGTGTTTCTGCCACTTCGGGAAGCGTCAGACACCTTCTGCAGTTCGCACCGGATCTCCACACAGGTGTCAAAACGGCGGCCTGTGAGCTGATCATCGTTTTTGGAAAGAGGGTGAAGTGAGCAGGAGCCAGATCTGGTGAATGGAGTGGGTGCGGAAATGAGCTGTTGTTTCCGGTGAGAAACTCACGTGTAAGGAGAGCTCGGTGACACAGTGCGCACGTGATCGGAATAGCAGACGTGTTAACGCACGATTTGCACAGCTCACAGTTGACATGATGGTCGGTGCTCCCTGTGACTGTGTGTACAGCCCTGTGCTGCCATCTGTTGGCCTGTCACAAAACAAGTCTGTAAACGTTTTGATACCACCTTGCAATCACTTTTTGTAAACCGTCGAGAGCAGAAAAACATCTCAGAACGCACAAAACATCAACCCATTTAAAAAATTACAGATCAGATCTAACAGAAGACCATGTCAGGTTTCACTCGTCTGCTAGGAACAGAAATCTGAGGCCATCATGGGCAGATTAGAATATTCTCCTGTCAGGTGATAATCTTTTAAAATCGAGATTATATTTGATCCCCATTCTGATGTGGACGTTAGCTGAAGCTCCTGGCCTTCATCTGCATGATGCCATGCACCGCTGCTGCTGCCACAATAATGCAGGTGTACAGGAGTTCCTCTTAAACCACGACGTGTTTAATGAATGTGCTAAAGCCCTTCTCATTTCTTCCTTTTGTTTATATATCGCATTATGTATAAATGATGAATTATAATCTGCTCCAGGGCTGCACATTTCAGTTAAGACCAACAAAAACAGGTTGGTCATTAGTACTTGATATTTTCATATGTGTATTATTATTATTTTTTTTTCAAATAGAAATAAAAACTGAACAAAAGGGCACATCAATAATTATTCAAGCACAGTTTATACTTTATTCGCTACCAAAGAAGAATCATAACCAAAGGCACCATAATACAAATGTAAGCTAGTCAGATCGATGTGCAAAAACTAATACGTCCTCCTTTTTTTTGTGTGTTTCAATTGTGCCATATTACTGTAAAGACCCTCCCTCCCCCCTCCCCAATAAACTCATTAAATACATTGTCCTTTAAATACGGTTTTCTTTCAATTCATTTTTCATTTGAACAAAATTTCCTGATAATCCGAAATCAACATAAATGAAAAAAGAGAGAGATTACAATTCAGAACATAAGATCAACTCCTGAAGATTTTTTTATTTTTATTTTTTTTTTTCAAAATGGCTTTTAATAACATAGAAATTCAAAATTTGTGAAGATGAAGATGGGATTTCTGGGTTGGAGTACATCAACATTAATAAATATCATTAGTCTTTATTTCTTGACAAAAACAAAACAGAAAAAAAAACGAAAGAATAGACACCAGCGACCTGGAGAGGGAACGTGTCCTAGTTCATTTGCACTTGAATGCTTTTCCAGTTTTTGCAGCGATGTTTAAAAAAAACAAAAAAAACAAAACAAAGTAAAACAAACAAATAAAACACCACAAACACACCTGCTCTGTAAAATGCATGAATCTTAATGGTAGTTGACTTCAGACTATTACAGAACATTATATCTTCGTTGGCCCAACACTGTATGTATGTATGTATGTATGTATGTATGTATGTGCGTGCGACACTGTACATAGTAAAACGTCTGTATTTAATACATATATCCAAACTTATTTGGCTTTGACATGAAGAAAGCACAAAAAAAACCCTACATGAACTTGTGCAACCAGTTTATTCTAGAGAGCGTGTCGCTCATCAGACCACACTAAAGGAGTGTTTAAAGAGATACACATGTGTGAAACTCGCGCACGTGCAGAAGTCGAGGATCATGGCACTGAATTAAGGAGACGGCAGTTTGGATCATGAATTCGATGATCACTAAGGCGAAGCGAATCTCAGACCCGTGCCCGTGGGATGAGTCTCTCTCTCTCTCTCTCTCTCTCTCTCTCTCTCATATCCAGGGCTGAAAGCTGGAACGCTCGATTCTTATTAAGGCGACTTCTGACTATTTCGAGGAACCATCACGAGCATGCGACGCACGTTAAATAACGACACGTTGACGTCCAGCACGTTTACCCTTTAACACTGACTTCTTTTTTTTTTTTTTTTTTAAAAAAACCCCAACAGTTTTCAACAGTTCACCTCAAGCTATTCGCATGCAGAGGTTATTATCGGAGTTACAGGGTAACTTCTACAGCACTAGGAGGAACTCTGTACCAGAACAGTACCTAAAACATGAGACTGAAGACGTTTTCGATTTGATTCATGTAATTAGACATTATAGCACTTTGCAAACATCTAAAGTGATATGAGGGGAAAAAAAAAAAAAAAAAACCCTGGAGCACACGACGGAATCTTTGCAAAATGGGGAAAGTGCGCCCTCACGTGGTCGGAAAAACAATCTACTCGGCATAAGGTCACTGTAAAGGCTTCGGGGGCTGTATGACAGTATGACAGTATGACGGGAATATCGCTTAAGCAAGGACACGTTCGCTCATTCGCAAGGCCTCACTCTAGGGGGCAGCAGAACAACATTTCTAGACATATGGCACTGCTCACAGTATTATTCACATCAGTAAAAAAAATAACATGGAGGAATAAAAAAAAAAAATTGTACAGGAATGCAAAATGATTTTTTTTTTAATTTTCCACGTAGTCTATATATATATATATATATATATATATATATATATATATAAGTAACTTTATACGCTCGATTTTAAAGTGACAGTATCGGAGCACAAATTGGTGTACGGTGTGAAATCTTGCAATACACAGATACATGGGTGCACACGCACAAACACACATACAATAACGACAAGAAATACAGTAATCGGAATAAAAAAA
>JAAIIK010020800.1:13676-31654 GCA_014706435.1 Silurus glanis
ATTTTGCACGCCCAATTTTTCAGTTTTTTATTTGTTAAAAAAGTTTGGAATATCCAATAAATTTCGTTCCACTTCATGATTGTGTCCCACTTGTTGTTGATTCTTCACAAAAAATTACAGTTTTATATCTTTATGTTTGAAGCCTGAAATGTGGCAAAAGGTCGCAAAGTTCAAGGGGGCCGAATACCTTCGCAAGGCACTGTATGTATATTTAAATATAAAAAATACTGTGTAATACTTTAATTTTGATACATTTGTTATTTAAGATTTATATTTATATTTAGTTTCAAAAGTTTTATATGTAGTATATTTTATGCTGAATACTAAAATATACAGTATATGGCCACATGGTTCCACTGATGGTACCATTTTTCCACACACATTTCTCCATTCAAAACATTCAACTAATTTCAGCCAACAATGTTTCTCTTCTTCTTCTTCTTCTTCTTCTTCTTCTTCTTCAATTTTTATTACCCAAATTCAAGAAAAGTTGGAGAGGTGTGTAAAATGTGAATAAATTTTTTTTTTTTAATTGCAAGCCTCAAAAACACACATTCTATTCACAATAGAACATAGAAACCATATCAAATATTTAAACTGAGAAAATGTACTATTTAAAGGAAAAAATAAGGTAATTTTAATTTGATGGCTGTAAAATGTTACAAAAAATTGGAGACATGTATAGGTGCTGCTTAAGACTATATAGCATCCCCTGGGAATGTCTGGGAACAGTCTTTATATCTCTGGGAACTGAGGACACCAGTTTGCTTGAGAGGAAAGTTGTCCCATTCGTGTTTGATACAAGATTCTAGCTGCTCAAACCTGATCTTCTTTGTCATGATGCACCAAATTTTTTTTCAGTTGGTGAAAGATCTGGACTGCAGGCAGGCCAAATCAGCACTTGGTCTCTTCCTCTGTGAAGCCATGCAGTTCCAGTATGCACTTTAGTATTGTCTTGCTAAAATATCTAAGGCCTTCCCTCGAAAAAGATGTCATCGTGTGTGGAAGCATATGTGGCTCTAAAACCTGTATATACCTTTCAGCATTGATTGTGTACTTCCAGAGGTGCATGCTGTCCATTCTATAAGCACTAATGCAACCCTATACCATCAGAGATGCAGGCTTTTGAAGTGAAGTGTTGATAACATGCCAGATGGTCCTTTTATTCTTTAGTCTGAATGAGGTTTTAATGGTTTCCATGAAGCTTTTCAAATGTTGATTCATCTGGCCACAGAACAAATGAGTTTTGTCCTTGAGAAGACGACGGCATTTCTGGATTATGCTCACATATGACTTCTTGTTTGCATGATAGCACTTTGACCTACATTTGTGGATGACATGGCAAACTATGATCACAGACATGTGCTGGAGGTGTTTCTGAGCCTGTGCGGTGACTTCCATTACAAAATCATGACTGTTATTAATGCAGTGCCACCTGAGGGTCTGAAAGTCATGAACATACAATATTGATTTTCTGCCTTGTCCTTTGTGCAAAGAGATTTCTGATTTTCTTTTGATGATGTTATGTACTATAGATGATGAGAGATTCAATGTCTTGACACATTTTTTTGCAACTTGGTAAACCTCTGCCCATCTTTACTTCTGAGAGAATTTACCTCTCTAAGATGTTCTTTTTCTGATCAGTTATGTGATTGGCCTGTTGTTAATTTGCCTAATTATTTGCAAACACTAAATTTAATATTATCAGATTTTTTTTTCTCCACTTAAAACAGTCAATTTTCTCAGTTTAAACATTTTATATGATATATTTAGTACAGTTACTGAATTTTGCTCTTTAAAGCATACCATATTTGACTCTCTTTTTGATGGTTCCTTTTTCAAGGGGAATTGTACATGTACTGTACTGTAAACTCAACAAAAAATGTGAATTACTTGTCAAAATGTTTTATTTACTACTTTAAATGAATAATACAATAATAAAATAGTAGTACAAACTCTGTTTTGAAATGTTAATCTGAACTTTCGAGCCACTTGCGGCTTCTCGCAAACTATCAGATTTTTTTGCAAGTTACTCTTAGTCCAGTTCCAAATGAAAAGTTGTGAACTATCGAGGTCGTGAGTGTCAAGGTCGCGAGTATTGAGGTTCCACTATATGTATGCAATATCATAATAATACTGAAAGTAACTTTAAGAAAGACTTATGATAATGAAATGTTGATCATGCAACTTCCATTTTATACTGGGGACTGTGTTTCAGGATAAAAGCTGAGCAATTGTTGTGGGATGCAACTAAAATGTACACTTCTCATGCTGTACTGATATTGTCACATTTTAGCCATTTAAATAATGATATTCTAAGGTAAAATGTAGCCATAGTGGACCCAGAGAAAGCTTTTATTCATGTTTAACCTTATTTTATTTGATAGGTGCACACTTAAAAAAAAAAACTTATACTTCAGATGCATATTCATAAATGTGGAAAACAAATTCTGCCAATAATAGAATCACCCACATATCCTCATCACAACCAGGTTATACCAGATTCATATCAAACACATTAAACACTTTATTGAGTGTCTTTACTTAATACGTTTATTGAGCTAAATAAATCGTTCATACAAAAAGTGGAAATAAGCATGAATGTATGAATTACAGTGACTTATCCAAAAACCTCTACCACAGACAGGGGGAATGTGAGAGATGAGGCCCCTGTGATGATAATGGTCTTCCCCTCTGGGTTGGGGGCAGAAGGAACATTTTTGTGGCCAACAGACACATTCCAATGCCATGAGCTACTGCCCAACAGCATTATGTCACTTCTGCTATTTTCTCAGACTTCTATTAAAGAAACGAAACAGCAATATATCTGTCAAGTGAATGCATTTTAGACACTCTGACCCATCACAACCAAATGACCCAAAATGCCATTATTGTTCAACACAATGTTCACTTTTTGCTTGGGCAAAAAATGACTAGAGGAAAGTTCAGCATGTCATCCACAAATCTTTCAACATAATGTTTCCTTACACAATTGTAGCATGGCTTACCAAATGATGGTCATTTGGATTGGTTGTGTACTTTATTTTTAAGTATTTTGGGAGGGGAGACCCCACAAACCCCTAGTCAAGCAGTTATAAAAACATCTGTCATAGGATGGAAAAAGTGACCTATTCAGGGTTTCTTTCACCAAAGAACATTCTGTATGCTGTGCAATTCTTACAATTATAATTTTAATTTTTAGTGATTTATGAAAAGTTTTGTCTCAAAAAAAAGCGAGGGGAAAGCCCACAGATTAACTTTATATTCTAATAACTTGCTTTTGTTTTTTAGAATAAGTATGGACATGGTTGCAAGTTAGAAGAATTGCTATCGATCAGAGGCATAACCAAAATGATTCCAAAAACCAAAATGGTGGTCCAGCTGCATAAAATTCAGTGGAATAAAAATTGACAACAGTTACCTTCAAATACTTCAAATACTATTTCATTGCTATTTAGAAAACAATATGTAATTGTTGACTAATTGGACTAATTAACCAAAAAACTTTTTTAGCTTGAAATAGGATGCAGGGAGAACAAATAGGCATTCTTCTTTTTCTTATTATATGTACTATAGAAGCAAAAAGAATTGCTTTCAGTTCACTGAAATTCTTTGCTGAGTGAACATCCTGACTGCAGTTTGCCAGGTGATGACCTTTGGATTTTTACTGTTATATCTGTGAAACATTAAGTTGCAACTGTTCACACTAATGAAATAACTTTTCATGGTAGGTCTTACATTGAAAAGAATAGAATGCACTTTTCCGGCATGTTTTGACACTAGACAGTAATTTTTCATGTTTTTCTAGTCATTCCAGGAAGTGGAAGTGGAATAAATGAGTGTAAAGTCTCTGAGAGTTGTACAGGTGTGTGTTGTTATGTGAAAGCTGTCTGAATGGGAGTCGGGTTAAGGGGTCGGAGCCACAGGATATAGAAAAAAAATCTTTTGGAGAAAAACAAAATTATTAAATGTTAGTGTTAACCAATCTCTTTGGCAGATGTAGGCCTTCATTACTGTGACCAAAGTGACTCTGGAGTGTCAACACTGCAGCCAAGACATATAAACTAAGTGGCTCAACACTCTGTGTTTGTTATGGAGCGCTTCCCCAGGCTCCAGTTTATGCAACACAGCTGAGAAAGTAAATTCCTGTGATGAATGCTGTTGATCAAATAGCCATATAAAGTGAATGTGCTGGGTGCATGCTTAGTGTCCGAATGTGTCCATGCAGACAATTGGAGAGAGATGAGTCAGAGCAGCTGCAGCAGGATTAAATCAAATTGTGTGACAGTGAGAAAGCTAAGGTTTTAAATAAAGTTATAGTGCCATACATGGTAGCTGTGAATCAACTAAATAAATGCATTCTGTCTCGTTCTTTAAGAATAGATTATGCTTAGAGATTTAATCATGGCGGTTTATGCCCCCTGCTGTTAGGTCAAAAAAGTGCATTACTAATTCAGACTTCAAGAAATAAGATGATCGAATATTCAATTGTAGAATACTGCATAGGGTTCTCTGGTTTCCTCCCACGTCCCATTCATATTACAATTTTATTGGTCACATACAAAATTATACACATCGTGATGTCCAGTGAAAAGCTGTTTTTCGACTGTCTGTGACATAAACATAGAAAGAAATAGAATCAAATCTTAGTTCTATACAAGTAAGAAAGAAGTAACATATTGCATATTAAAATATAACATAAGGAATAAACAGATCAGTGGCAGAAACATTATGAGTGTTATCATTTTTGGAATAAAGGGCAGAGTGTGTGCAATATAAGGAGAATACAATGTAATCGGTTCAAAATCAGGCTGAGGTAGTGGATGTTGTGTCCACTCTAGGAGATCTAGTCTAATGTGTTGTCCTGGTTGAAGGTCAGAATGGCTTGTGGAAGCAGCTCCTCCTCATTCTCTCTGTCTGCTGGCCTTCAGGAAGCTGAAGTGCCTCCCTAACTGCAACAGAGGGAAGAGTACAATATTCAGATGGTTTAGGTGCTTCAATATCTTCCTGGCTGTGGTCTTGTACTGCTTGCTGAAGATAGACTGCAGGTCAGGAACATTTAATTCACAGCTCATCACACACCCTCTGGAGAGCATACTTGGTGCTGTTCCCATAACAGGCTGTGATGTTTTCTGTCAGGATGCTATCAGTCATGCAGGTGTAAAACTTACAATAGCTCCTTAGAGTGTAGTTTCTTCTTTATCATGGTTTCAGTGTGTTTACATCAAATTAATGTGACAGGATCATAACAAGTCTTGTGTGATGCAAACGCCAATGTACGAGAAATTACTCCTTCTGGGTCCCTGAGAAAAACATTCAAGTTCTCAGTTATATAAAAATGAGATAAATGTAAGTCGCCTTGGAAAAGGGTGCCTGCAAGATTCCATAACAGTAAATGTAAGGGGGTGGTAGCCTCCTCTTTATAGATTCCAGACAAAGGCCATGACCAGTGTTAATAAGAGCAGTGCTGTGTCTGAATGCACTCCCTATCTCCTATCAGAGTACATTGTCGGTACAAATGAGTGAACGTTTGTAGGGAATGAAGCTGTTCACTCAGAATTTGACACCACTACAAAATGCTAACACCCTATATAGTGCACTATAACCATATAGTGTGTTAGAATGTAACGTGCGATAAAGTGCTGCTTGTAGAAGATTTTGATATTCACGTACATGATGCAAATGATGCCCTAAGAATATAATTTGTGGATTTACTAAACTCCTTTGTGGTTAAACAAAACATCACTAGACCAACTCATTGTTTTAATCACACACTAGACTTAATAATATCCCACAGAGCAGACATCACTGATATAAATATTCTACCTCAGAGTGATGATATCACAGACCATTACCTCATACTGTACACACTACTGGTAGAGCTGATTAGCCGTGTCTCGCCATGTTATTGAATCGGTAGGACTATTGTTCTGAACGCTAAGGAAAGACTTATTAGTAAACTGCCTGATCTGTCTCAACATCTTACTAAACACCTAAATGCTAATGATCTTGACAAAATGGCTAACAACATAGGCATTATCCTTACTAGCATTAGACACTGTTGCCCCTGTCCGGTTAAAAAAGGTTAGAGAAAAAACACCTGAACCCTGGTATAATAGTCCTACTCATACCCTCTAGAGAGCAGCCCGTAATATAAAAAGAAATGGAGAAAACTAAATTAGAGGTTTTTAGAACTGAGTGTAAATACAGTATGTACAATACAGCTACAGGCAGGCGCTAAACAGAGCCCCTCATTAAGAAACCTAATTCTGATCCAAATGAACAATCAAATTACAGACCCATTTCAAACCTTCAGTTTATGTCTAAGATTTTAGAAAATATCGTGTCTGCCCAGTTATGCCCAATATCAAAGATATTGCATAAAAGCAATATCTTTGAAGAGTTACAGTCAGGTTTCAGGCCCCATCATAGCACATAATCTGCTCTAGTTAAAATCACGAATGACCTGTTTTTAGCGTCGGACTAAGGCTTCATCTCTCTGTTAGTTTTACTAGATCTTAGCGCTGCATTCTGGGACAAGCATTAAGCTAGTTTAAATACTACCTGTCTGTTCGTTATTATTATGTAGATTTGAATGGAGAACTAACTACTAGTTCAACAGTAAAAGACCTGGGATTTATTTTAGACAGCAACTTGTCTTTTGAATATCATATCACCAATATTACAAAAACAGCCTTCTTTCACCTTAGAAATATTGCTAAGCTAAGAAACATGTTGTGTATATCTGATGCAAAGAAGCTCGTCCATGCGTTCATGACCTCCACACTGGACTATTGTAATGCATCACTAGGTGTTTGTCCTGCATCATTAATAAACAAGCTACAGTTCGTCCAGAATGCAGCAGCCAGAGTTCTCACAAGGTCGAGAAAATATGACCACATAACCCCAATTTTATCATCCCCACACTGGCTACCTTTGTACCTAAGTTTCAAACCGACTAAAAACAATTGCTACTTACTTACAAAGCCCTAAATGGTTTGGCTCCCATGTATCTATCCAGTCTTCTAACATGCTACCATCTGTCAAGCTCTTTGAGATCTCAAAACTCCAGACTTCTAGTAGTTCCTAGAAAAGCAAAGTCCATTAAAGGTGGTAGAGCATTCTCACTTAGCTCCTAAACTCTGGAATAGTCTTCCTGACAGTGTTCGGGGCTCAGACACACTCTCCCAGTAGGACGTTTCAGGGACAAAGTGAGAGAGGCTCGATTGAGATGGTTTGGGGATGTGCAGAGGAGGGACATCAGTAGGAGGATGCGAGCCACCAGAGCCACCAGAAAGCAGGAAAATAGGAAGACCAAGGAGGAGGTTAATGGATGTGGTGAGGGAAGACGAGCCGGTAGTTGGTTTGAAAGAGGCAGATGTAGAAGACAGGTGGGTATGGAGACGGATGATCCGCTGTGGCGACCCCTAATGGGAGCAGCCGAAAGAAGAAGAAGGAAATGGTCAGACAATTAAAATATAGCTGAGTAAAAAGTACATATACTGAATCATAAATGTAGTTGAGTAGAAAGTAAAATTTGCTTATATCTTTAGTACTCAGTAAAACTAAAAAGTAGCCAAAAAATGACTTAAGTACTGTAACGATGTACATTTACTCAAATACTGTACACCAATGGGCTCAGCACACTGAAATTTACATTTACGTAAGAGAAATGTAGCGTAAAAAATGAATAGGCTTATAAAACATTTTTTTTTATCTTTTTGTGATTCATATTAAAATCGAGTAAACCAAAGAAATTGCTTCCAGATAGTGTCAGCTCAACTGGTCTGCACTGTAAATACACCAGTGACGGAGTGAACGAATTCGGACACAGTCAACATTCGTGACCTCTCGGCGCTCACTCTCCAGTCCACTAGACGGCGCTCATTCACATTTACACGGTAACTCCTAAATCCCAAAGAAGCAGACGCACACACGTGTGTTGACCAAGTTCAGTGGAACGTTACAATTTAACTGAGCTCAGTTACTTTAAGGCGGCTGGAAGCTCGTGCATGCACCTTGACAGACATGTCTTCATTTCGAAAAGCTCTGAAATCCAAACAGCGGGATCACAAAGAGCGATCTCAGGTAATCACCTGTTTGGTGTTCTTGTGTTAGCTGGCTAAGATGGACAACATGCTAATCAGTAAGGGTTGTTACATAGTCTCATTGGATTTAGAACCCCAGAATGCAGTGCTGCTCCGCCTGTGGCTCAGCATGGTTTAATTTCTCACCTGTGATGTACCAGGAATGATGGTGGTATTGGTGTGAATGTTGAAGTTTCAGAACATCTGTTTGACCCGAGTGTACAGAGGAGGAGGCGAAACAGGGCAACAGATTTGGGCAAAAAATGAAATACAGACTAAATCTCAAATAATTTAAAAGCATTGTGGGAAGTGATGGAAAAATCTGAACTAAAAATAGTCCAACATGTCAATGAAAGGCACCTGAGCTGAAAAGCTAAACTCAGCATTTCATTATAAAAGAAATCCTGGTTGGTATTTTAGATTTTTACATTTATGGCATTTGGCAGATGCCATCATCCAGAGTGACTTACAATTAAAAAGTTGAGGGTTTTGCATAATGTATGTTCATATACTTGTTTATTTTTTTAAGTAATAAAATAAATGTGACTGATCCTCTTAAACATGGGATACAGCAGCACATTGCTACCTACTCAGTTTATCAGTTCAGTCGTGGCTCTTTCAATCTTAATATTCGTAACATGACTTCAATCTAAACCTCAGGTTTTTAAAGAGGAGATGCATGCTAACTACTCGTGAACTATTTACATACTTTATATACATGTTACACTAGAAATATGTTTAGTGTACCTGAAGAGCAATGAGAGGATTTGAATACAGTGCAGACTATATAAACAAAAAAAAGCAAATCTGTGTTAAAGCATGCGTTAACCATGACTTGGTCAGACTGCTAATTCTGTTTTTTTTTTCTACACAGCCTGGATCCAGGAAACATTTAGGACTCCTAGAGAAGAAGAAGGACTACAAACTTCGTGCAGAGTGAGAACGCTTTGACTTTAATCAAGAATGGAATAACTTTTTTTTTTTTCGGCTTCTCCCGTTAGGGGTCGCCACAGCGGATCATCCGCATGTTTGATTTGGCACATGTTTTTACGCTGGATGCCCTTCCTAACGCAACCCTCCCCATTTATCCGGGCTTGGGACTAAGAGTGGCTGGGGTCGGTTCCCTGACCGGGGATCGAACCCGGGCCGCAGCGGTGAGAGCGCCGCATCCTAACCACTAGACCACCAGGGGACCTCTAATCAAGAATGGAATAGATCACCAAAATTTTGGCAAAATCAAGAATGTATTCTGTAGCACTACAATTTCTTTTCACTTGAACTGAGAGAGTCGAGCCCAAACATGTGCCAGCACTGCAGTGCTTCTGAGCAATTCGAAGTTCATGAAAACATGGATCGTCAAAACACCTCGACCTTAATACCACTGAACAACTTGGGATGAATCGAAAATCTCACACATCCCATCAAGCCTCTCTCCAAAAAAAGAATCTAGTGGAAAGCTTCTGAAGAGTGGAGGCTGTTAGAACCACAAAGGGGAACTAAATCTGGAATGGGATGTTCAGAAAGCACATATGAGTCACATGTTATGGTCAACATTTGGTTAAATAGTGTATCCTTTTCTTATTGGTATATTTCATGAACTGTTTATGCCTCATTACGTTGTTAGTACTGTTGGCAAAACTGTTGGCAAAAAAAAAGTTTTGTAAGGTTGCTTCTATATGCTGTGTGTATGATAAATGTTGCTCTTCATAATAGGATTGCAGCAATGCCTCTGCTGTAGAGGATGGCCAGTTTAAAATTAACAGAGGAATGCTGTTTTGTGCTTATCGTTGTTATGTAGTGACTACCATCGAAAACAGAAAACGCTCAGTGCCTTACGCAAGAAGGCTCAGGACAAGAACCCGGATGAATTCTACTATAAAATGATAAAAACTCAATTAAAGGTAGGGTGCTATTTTTTATTTGGATATTTAAAGGTTGTATGACTAAGTTTTGAAAAAAATAAATAAATAAAAAATCAAGGCTACTGCTGGACTGAGCATGCCTAATGTTCTATTTGTCTGTTGTTAGGATGGCGAGCATGTTATTAAACAGACAAATGACCAGGTGACAGAGGACCAGAAGAAAATCATGAGAAGTCGAGACATCGGATATGTGGAAATGAAGAGGGTGGCCGAGTCTAAGGTGAAGAAGACACTGTTATTATTTCATAGCAATGCGCGGTTAAGAGTAATCAGTTCCTGTGTCTCCAGTTAAGCATTGTATTCTACAAAAAGGTGTTTTGTTTTGAATGTTTTGGGGAAAAATATTTTAAAATGTTCTGCAGAAAATCGAAAGATTAAAGTCAGAACTGCATCTTCTGGAGGCTGAGATTAAGCAGAAAAACAAGCACGTCTTTTTTGTGGACACCAAAAAACAAGGTATGTCTGAAACCTCTTGAAGGTTCGACAGGCAAATTAAGTTTTTGATTGTTTATTGAGGGTTTTGTTCTTTAATGTAACTAAGGGCATCTCTTTTGTCTCTCTGACAGTGAAGGATTTTAACCTGGCTACACACCTCAACACAATGCCTGAGCTGGTAAACAGAACCTATAACAGACCTACACTGGACACGCTGGTGAAAAAGAGCATTGTGGGTGCTGTGACCCCAAAGAATATTGCGGTTAGTACCAAAAAGTGTTCCAGGCTTTGTAAAGATTTAGTTTTTAAATCACATCCTGATTATCGGCTTGTTCTGTCAATGAGTTTCAAAGAATTTCAGCATATGGCATGGAAAGATAATTTTCTTAATTATGCATTTCTAAATGTAAGCAAAGGAAATGGCAAACCGCTGACCTCTGCATCTAGGACAAAACAGTTACATGTTCAAGCTATGATGCTTAGCTTATATTATTTCAGGTAGTTTACTTGCATAGATAACATGACTTTTTCAGGGTCAGGAAAAAGCATGTGTGTTCAAGCACTAACAATATAATGTGCTAAAGTGGTAAAAAGACTCTATTCCTATCATAACATTATGGTAGGCAGACTTAAATAATATGTTTAAACGAGTGATTGGAACAGAAAACAACACTTCATTCATGGCCAAATGTTAGCCAATAACTATGTCTTTCTTCCTCTGTTTGTTTCTGTATTAATGCAATAATAAGCTTCTTCATCGTAGTCTTCACTAGAATAAAGAAGTTTGTATTAGAAGATGTAAAACATGACTTCTGTGTAACCCATGCTTAGACTATACAATTAGAATAAAGTTTTAAATGTGATTAATTGTAAGGATTTACAAATATTTGTTATTGAATGTAACATTTGCAGGTATTAGAGTTGTTCAGGTTGTTTTCCCTTTCCCAGCTTTCGATATTTGTGATTTTAAGGACCTTTACGTCTTTGAGTGGTACACTGTATTTTTTGCCCTTTTTCCACACAAGGTGTTTGTTGCATATTTATGGTGTTCATTAGTTTATATAGAGCAATACATTATGGACCATGAAACCTTGCAGTTGTCTTCCTTTTCTCATTTTTTGCCTGCTTTTTCCAACATCAGTTTGAAAAATAAGTTTAACACAGTCTTGTCATTAACTCTTATTTGGTACTCTACAGAAACTGGCCAAACAGCGAAAGGTTCGGTACGAGGAACTGTCCCAGCGTATTGACCGAGAGAAAAAAATGTTCATCATCAGTCAGAAGATCCAGACTCGCAAAGACCTTCAGGTGAGCACACAATTACACACCGACATATACATATACATACATATGTGTGTGTGTGTGTGTGTGTGTGTGTGTGTGTGTGTGTGTGTGTGTGTGTGTGTGTGTAATATATAATGTCATAACGTCAAACAGCATCACTCATCTTTAAATCTACCAGTGCCCGATTTTTCTTATCTTAATTCACACCACATGTTTCAATGGGTTTTAGGTCAGTGGACAGAAAATGGCCATGTCTAAACCTTGATTCTGTGATTCAGTAATCAACATTGTTTCGATTCATGCCAATTCATGTCAATTCTGTGTTGGAAGATCAAAATCAGTGAGCAAAGGGTGCTAGATTACCCCCAAAATGCTACCATTTTCAGTAAATCTCCATCATGATCCCTGGAAAATGTTTGGTTCAGGGCAGTTGCTCTTGGAAATGATTAACATAACAGTAGATATGAGCATTTTCATGAGTTTTGCTCTTATTTTTCTTTCTTTCTTTCTTTCTTTCTTTCTTTCTTTAAATATGTTTACTTCAATTAAAGATAATTTTTTCCTCATATTTTCAGGGTGAGCTTAAGCTTATTAAGCACGAAGACATAACTAGTTTCCCCATCCTATAGTTTACCAAGGGTGCCAATAATTCAGGAAATTACTTTTTCTTTGGACTTTCAGTGGATTGATCATGCCTAAAAGTTTTCTGATTGATGTGCGGCTTGTGTTTCATTACTAACAGGACAAGAACAAGAAAGTAAAAGTGAAGAATGAGACACCCACTGCTCCTGCCATCTATAAATTTGCTGCTAAAAGGAAAAGATAAAACACTTAAGATAAAACTTTACTCACACCTTTAACTTTAAACTTTCAAACTTTACTCACACCACTGGAATTGTTACTTCCAGAATTGACATTCACCTGACATTAAACAGGTGACATAAAAACCATACACAACTGAGCTTGAGACGAAGTTTAAGCTGATATGTATGTTTTGAATCTACAGAATGTAGGCGGGCATATACTGGGCTTTCAAATGAATTGGGAGAAGTGACATGGCAGCTAACTGGAGATTAACATTTTTTAGGCTAACCTGCTCTCTCTCCCATGAAAAATTTTCATCAGCGGTTTTGTAATAATTGTATATATCAGTGCTAATAGAGCTTGTCATAGTTGTGGTTTGTATTGAAATTTTGAACACAAAAACCTTGTGTAATAACAATGTGTAATTATTAAGAGTTGCCAATAGGTGGCAGTAGCCTATCTTGCTGGCATATTAAGTGTGTTTTAATGGAGACGTATGAGAAAAGGAAACATTTCTGCCCTAAAAAATAAAAAATACTCTGATACAATATAATTTTATTGGTTTGTGTGAAAATCATATTGCCTTTTTTTATGAAGTATAGACTGTGGAGCTCGATAAATGTTTTTGTATCGATGCTGAAATGCTACTTATTACTTAATATTTGTCTTGTAATTTTAATTGTATGCTTTCTTCTAATAGCATTAATAACTGATCCCAAATAGCTGGAATTTAACCTGACTAGCTTTGTATTAACTCAATATGGTCTAAGCACTAACTATTAATATTTAAATTTAAATTCAATTGTATTTGTATAGTGCTTTTACCAATAGACATTTTCCAAAAGCAGCTTTACAGAAAGAGTTTATAAAATATGAATTTATAAGTTTAGTGCCTATAACTTATTAGCTCATCAATTATGAGCGAGCCAGTTCTGGCATTGGCAAGGAAAAACTCCCTGAGTTGAGGAAAAAAAAACCTTGAGAGGAACCAGACTCATAAAGGGAACCCATCCTCATCTGTGTGGCACCAGATGTCCATTTATTATAGATTTATCATTGTTAAATGTGCTGTTCAGTGATTGGTGCTTAAATGCTAACATTTTCATGCAGAACACCATTGTGCAGGACTGTTTATATTAATTACAGTTTAAATTTGTCCTCATAGTTCTTGAGTTGCTCGATAACTTTATGGATCTTAAGGCTAGTGTGGAACCATTATCTTCCTCAGTTGATTAAGAAAAATATTTAAAATTTATGATGGAAATTATACAGTTGAAATGTTTTTTTTTATTTTTTTATTTTATTATTATTATTGAGGGGCTTTTCTATAAAATTCAATGTCTGTATTGCCATCAGCTTTTTTGTCTACCAGACCTGAGGATTTTTCTTTTTTATTGAATTGTAAAATAGAATTGAAATATGTCTGGAAAGTTAGAGCCATTTTCATAAAGCAATATTTCAAAAATAACCACACAATAGTAGTAGCTTTAAACGTATAGAATATAAGGTTTCTGTTGTTTGCATTGGTAATGAACTTTTGCCTTGCAAATTCACCTTTCTTAAAACATAAGCACTTGTGTAACTTAAAGCACAAGGGCATACTTTTACCAACATATAATAAAATATGTCCACGGGTTCTTAATTGTGGACAATGTCCTGCAAAAAACCCACTGTCCTGTTTCTCACTCACTACTCACTCCCATGTGGTACATGTCTTGTGGTTCTCTTAGACATGTACCACAAGTTTGTTACCAACCACGTCTCGATTTTTTTTTCCTCCTCTTCTTGGAATGATCAGTGTGGCTGTGGAATGGTTGAAAATGAATTTAAACTGGCCATACCCATTCCTCTGAGTGTGTGTAATTCTATTGCAATGCTCCTGCGCCTGGCTTTGCGGGCTGCAGGACGAAGGTTCAGACTGCTTTCTCCTCTGCGAGGCTTGATCGATCACACTGCTGGCAGCGGCTTCATAAACGGGCCCCATCCATCAGCCTCTCCCGGGATGGAGGAAGAGGAAAAGCCAACGACAGGGAAATGTCACCATGTTGAGGAGATGAAAGGAGCAGGAGCACTGCAAAAATCGTGTGTGTGTGCCAGAAAGTAAAAGCATTCATCGTTTTCTTTGGTCCAAAATATAATGGCTGTGTTTACCATATTACAACAGTAAAGTTAGATACAATAATTGATGGCTCAGTAGCTGTAGTTTTCTGTACAGCTTCCTATTTGTTTGAATTGAGTAATGAATGCATGTTCAATGGAATGAGTGACAGACATGCACACACACACACAACCCCAGTGATATTTAGCACAGAGCCCCTTGGTGACACGTCGATATTGACCTTGTGTATTTGCACGATTTTCTACCCAGAGATAGCAAGATGGCCCTCTTTGGCTGTGGTCTGCCCGTGAATGTGTACGTCACTGTGGTTCCCTTAGTGAGGGGGGTCAAACAGCCTTGTGCGCAGTTTCACAATGCTTCCGCCCGCTGTTACACAGTTGCTCTACTGTTCGAACTGAAGTCTGCCTTTCATTCATGTTCACATGGAACAGGGAACCATGACTGACCGACCCCCAGATTTTAAAGATATAGGTCAGAAACCACTCATTGTCCTGTAATATTCTACTCATTGGCTGTTGTGTAAAAAGCTTCCTGATGGCTGAAGCCAGAGATTTGTTAAGCGCTTTGAAAATGTAGTTAACTGTTATTAAATGTTATAAATATAACTGTTGTTAAAAGCAATAACTGTTGTTAAATCAAGTTAAATGCTGCAAATGTTTGTGTATGTTATATGGTGTAATTTGTACATTTGAACAAAGTCAGGAATTTTGTTGATCAGGCTCAGGTGTATAATTAACCAATTATACCAAGCAGATGCTAATGATCATTAATTTCATATGTAGTTTGAAACAAGGTCATTAACTGAAACGGAAACAACTTTGTAGGAAGCTTAAACTGGGTGAGGAACAGCCAGACTCCACCACTAAGGGTGAGATTCATGTCACAGGTCATAGACCATGGCACCACTGAGCACAGCAACAAAACACAAGGTCTGCACTATCAAGGTCTTTCCCAGGCAAGATTTTAGCGCAGACTGAGGTTTAAAGTTGAAAAAGCACAACCAAATGGACAATTTGAGGACCACAGATGCAGTGGTTGGCCAAGGAAACTGAATTCAGCAGATGAAAGACACATCATTACAAAAAAGTGGTGGAAACCAGAGGGAACCAGTTACACAAATGTACTGTCTTGAGATGTCTGGTCAGAAGTGGTCTTCATGAAAGAATCGCTGCCAAAAAGATATACCGTCAACCTGAAAACAAGACTAAGCGGCTCAACTAGGCACCAAAACATTAACTATGATGCAGACAAATTGCAGCAGGTGCTCCGGTCTGATGAGTCAAAATCTGAAATATTTGTCTGTAGCAGGAGGCAGTTTTTTCCCAAAAGGCTGGAGAGTAGCACAATATTGGGGGTCTGTACGCAACAGTGAAGCACGGTGGAATTTTCTTGAAAGTTTAAGGGTTGCATTTTTGCAAATGGAGTTGGAGATTCAGTCAGGATTAATGATGGCCCCAATGCTTAGAAACACAGGCAGATAATTTTCCATCATGCAATGCCATCAGGGAAGAGTCTGATTGGCTCCAAATCTATTCAGCAGCAGGACAATGACCCCAAAAATACAGCCAATGTCATTTAAAACTATCTTCAGATTAGATAAGAAGAAGGAGTCCCAGAAGTGGTTTGGCACCCACATTGCCCTGATGTCAATGTCGTCTAGTCTGTCTGGGATTACATGAAGAGACAGAAGGATTTGATGCAGCCTACATCCACAGAAGATCTGTAGTTGTTTGGTCTGTAAGTGTATCTAGGAGAATTGTTGTTTTGCAGGCAAAGGGTGGCACACCAAATATTGATCTGATGTGGATTTCTCTTGTGTTCAATTATTTTTCAGTTTTTCAATTGATAAAAATCAACTATTAACACTTGTGAAAGAATTATCATTTTTGAAAAATTCTTACTTTACAGCATTGTTTCACATATGCCTATATATTTAATAAATTATTAGCTATTCATATTCTCATTTATTGTTTCTCATATTGTGCTTTATTTATTAACACTGTTATGCTTATGTTATGACTCCAGTCTTCAGAAACCTGATGCAAACTCAATACAGTCAGTAACCTGTGCTTAAGGTCAGATGTTTCATCTATTGTCACTGTGCAACAGTTTTATGCACCATCATTTTTAAATACAAATTTTGTTTTATGAATTGTTGATTAAAGATCACTTAAAAAATAATCTTGATGCTTACAGGATTAATCTTAAAAAAGTAGAAGCAAATGTGACAGTCATTCTCCAGAACAGTGCTCCAAAATGCTGATAAAACCTTGCCAATTAAATTCTTTATAAAAAGAAAGGGTTTTCAAAGAAAAAAAAATACTATTTTAATGTTACTGCTGATTTTTATTATAGTTTTACATGTAGTTACATATGTCATTTATATTTTGTACTGCTCTTTATAGTGTATATTTATAGTATTTGTTCTGTTGCAAACATTTATTTTCATAACTTTTGAAAGCATATTTGCTTTACATGTGCCCTTAGGCTCCCAATCCACCAAAATAAAGCAGTTATATGTAGTCTATATACAATGTTTTTTCCTTTTTTCTTCACACCTTTTAAACCATTCATGTTTAATGCTTTTCTTTAGATGATTTCTATTTTCACACTTATTTAACATTGAAGGTGCAAGGTTTCTTGAAAAATTAAAATGCAACTTTTTATTTGGAATATTTTATCTGTATCTCTGTTCTTCTAGAGATAGAAAAAAATAACATAATGAACTTCTCAGGAAATCTTTTTCCCAATCCTGAGTGTTTTTAATTAACTGAATGAGGTTCACCTGTGCTGCGTCTGATGCTAGTGTTGACACCATGGGCTTGCTTTTCACTTCTGTAGTATCTTTTTGAAATAAACTACATCCGATATACAGTATAATTATTTAACCATTGCTTTTAAACAAACTATGAAAAACAAGAGTATGAAATGCAGTTATTTTATCAGCTTATAATGTTCAAGTTTTCAGTCTGGCTCTTGAGGATGAATATCTCAGCTGAGCAGAGAGACTACCTTTCTAACCTCTTATGTGTCTCAAAAGGCTGCCTTCATCCACGAGGTTCAGACCCTCACTAATCGATTCACCAATTACTGAGAAGGGAGATGAACAAGTGACTGAGGGAACAGTGACTCGGGGGGTGAGCACCTCATATCTGGCCCCTTTAGCTGCTGTGTAGTGTGTCACTCGGTTTCTGAAGTAGATGACTATAGAAAGACTGGGAGGGGGTCTGGTTTCTGAGCCAGGAGGAAAATGTATGAAGGAAAATCTTTACACTTTAGAGTGTGTGTGTGTGTGTGTGTGTGTGTGTGTGTAAGAGAGAGAGAGAG
>JAAIIK010020805.1:0-10690 GCA_014706435.1 Silurus glanis
CACACACACACACACACACACACACACACACACACACACACACACACCCCAATATGAAATTGGGACTACTTCCACCAAACATTTTCAGAGGTTTAGATATCAAATAAATGTAAAAAAAAAAAAAAGTAAATAATATGATACTAACCTTTAGTCTCAGTTGAACATCGTGTGTGTGTGCGTGCGTGCGTGCGTGTGTGCATGTGTGCGTGTGTGTGTGTGTGTGTGTGTGTGTTTGTGTGTGTGTGTGTGTGTGTGTGTGTGTATACTAACATCTATAAGAATGTGAGCAAAAAGGTGAAAATGAATGCACAGCCCAGTTTTCACACAATCTGAAAACATTGCAAATTATACAGTTATGTAATTCTCAAAAAGCAGACACAGGCAAACCAATGTGGCAAACAAAAGGCTAGACAATACACAGAAACATTAGACAGGCAATCAGTAAACAAGCATTAACTAAAAAGGACATCCAGTAAACATGAAGCAGGCTATGGACAAAACAAAAATCAAACCAGAGAGAACTTTGGAGTTCTGTTGCCTTCCATTTAATGTGTAATCTGTCATGCAAAAGTTCATGAGCTAATTAAAATTATATTTTGAAACATTCGGAAATGTGGCATATTACATTTTCATTACACCACATCGTGAGTTATGTGCCGGAGAATCGGGAGTTTGTTGCAATATTACAGATATTCTTAGTGTTACTTTGTAAAAGTTGCTCTAGCTTTGTTATGAGTCCAAGTGTTTGTTATCTACCTGGTTCCCTTTGCTGTCTGTAAAGATCATTGTCTTATAGTGCAATACAAACTGTGAAATGCATGAATACTTTGTGTTATTTATAAAGATTTTTTGAAAAGTGTTTTTTACAGTATGTCACTTGCTGTCAGTAAGTGAAGTCCAGTATGCACAAGACTCCACAGCTGAGTGCCTTTGAGAATGTGTAAATGATCTGACAGTAGGTTTGTTAAAGCTGCAAATTCACTAAATTCACACCGCCATCTGTTCCTTTCAACAGCCCTTGTTAAAGGGAAAGAGAGAATGAGAGAGAGCGCGAGAGAGAGAGAGAGAGAGAGAGAGAGAGAGAGAGAGAGAATGACAGAACAATGTCTCAAGAAAATTCTTGCGTGAAAGTGAAACCTATGCATGACTGAGAGAGAAAGATATATTTCTGTATACAAATAGAAATGTTTGTGTTTGTGAAGTGCACCATGCTGCAATTACCCAAGCTTTAATTGTCAGATTGTAAATAGTCTAAAAAATAGTACACATGGAACCTATACTGCAGAGGCAAACTACATCCTTATGCTGCCTAGTTTAAATCTGAGTGTGCTTCATTATACTTGCAAGATTTATAAGCCTGGCACAGACTGTTAATCTTATTTGAAACTATTCAATGTGTTGTAGGAATTGCACAAGCCAATGTATGAGCATGAATTAAATGGCAAAACAACTGCTATGACTGAAGGCATCCTTTAGCTGTGATAATTATTAAACCTATTTGTATATGTCATCTCATGAATGTAAAATTATTCATAATTAAGTTTTTAATTCTGTATGACAGCGGCATAACAATGGAGTAGTAATTAAGCTTGTGGCGTCTGCATGTTGTTGATTTTGTAGAGATGGGTAAGAACATTAACCAGGACAAGACTCTAGCCATGCAGCGCTATGTCGAAGAATACCATGAGCAGGTCAACAAAATTGCATCTCAGCTAGTGCACACTCAAGCCGAGGAAACAAGTCACAAAAAAACACATTCTGCAAAACAAGGTAAGGAATGGTTTCAGTACATTGCATCATTAATGGCTTTGAATACTGGTTTAAATAAAGATTTTTAGAGAATCTACAGAGAAGCTCTCAACATTGGCTCTCATTTAATCAAACTGGATACAACTGAATTTGAATCATTAATAGCAGCATTACTAACAGGTATTTGTGCTATTTTGCTACTTTAGAAAATGTTTGCATGCTACAGGAGTTACTGAATGTACTAAATGAAAGCTGGAAACAAAAAATTATCTTTTTTCCTTGAATTAATGCATCTAAATGCATTAGAGCATCATGAGACCAGATCTTAATTTTAACAAAGCATAGCATGAAAAAGAAAATACACCCTCCCTTACCTCTATATATTTATTTTATTTTAGGAATGAGAAAAATTGTGTCATCTTTACTCACATCTATTAACAATTGTCGGGTGACAACAAAATATCACAATGGACTTCAAGATGTAAAGATTCTTTCTTTTTTTTTTTTCTTTCTTTTTTTTTACAAATAAAAAATATCATTTAGAAAAGGTGGAAAGAGTACATCCTCCCAAATTCCACAATTTTTTACAAGACTGCATGCAGAAATGTTTTGTGGTTTCTTTTGATGCCACCTAAGGTGGTTTGTTTATCGAAGTTGATGACCACACTTGTTATTTAGGTCCTAATTAAGATTGAAGATTTGAAGGAGTTTTTATTTTCTTTTTCCCTATATTTCAATCAGGTTTGTAGCACTAGTAGTAATTTTATTGTGGTGTAGTCTTTTGTAAATTTCAGTCAATACACACAATAATGCAATATCACTATATCACAATCACACTTACATCTACTGTATCTTTGTACTTCATGTCTAAGTAAGTCTTAATAAGCAAGCTACTGTGAAAACTATGGTGCTAAGTGCTAATTAGTTGTAATGGTGGCTACAGTACATTTCAGTTAGTGGTGTCATTTAACAGTTTTTACTTATAGGTCACTCTTCTCTTTAAAGTTGCTACTTTTTCAGGTTCACAATAAACAGGCATTTGTTTCTGCAATTTTATTATAAATTTCATTGTTGAGTTCATATTTGTTCTAATTGCACACACATTTTTGTCCAAGCCTATCTCCTAAATCACAAATGTAATTGAAACATGAACTCCTAGTTGTTTTAGTGCTTGGTCGTCTGTGTCATTCAGTCAGATTTATAATGTTTGATTTTAAAGGTCTTCTACAATGATAACATGTCACACAGTATGATATGATACCAATATGGATTCTGCAACAGACTGTGCTAAATTATGTTACCATTTTCATCACAGGTTTGATTTTCATCTGGAAAACATTAAATTAAATAGTTTCACATCATAAAAATAAATAAATAAACTATGAACAGAGTGCTTGTGGCTGATAAGCTAACTACACACTTTGAAGCTAACATCCTTGCCATATCTGTTTTTGTCCTGTCATAATATATTTGCGATGAGACATTATAAAGACCATCATAAATTCTGTTACAGTCAGTATTTGTTTACATTTAGCAATAATCACTTACATGTTTGTAGTTGCAATATGTAATATAGATATTGGTAGATTTTAAATCACACGAGTGTTTTTCACACATGAGTGTTCACACAATACTTGAACTTGAAGGACACTGCCTGTGACAGCAAAAATCAGACTGAATTGTAAACGTGTAAACCCAGTTTAAGTAATTTGTGGGCCTGGATCACTGAAACCCAACCACTGTTGCTTGTTTAAGTTTACTATAAGCCAGTGCAGGAGTGGCTAATCGCAGGGAAACACACACACACACACACACACACACACACACACACACATATTTAGTATATAGGTCACACACCTGACTGCCTATACAGAAGGAAATGAGACACTGAGACCCTTAATTGGATGCAGGATGCAAAAAAGATAAAGTAAATGAACAAAAGTTGCAGACTTGGTTGTGACATCATCAAGCAGGATGACAGCCAAGGAGCTGCTGCGATATCTGAAACACACACAGAGCAGCACTGCATAATACACCCTATTCTAGTAATGGCTGTGTGGTCATCCCATGCATCTTATACTAGTTCTTAAAAACTTACTGCTTTGAGGAAGTCAATAATTACAGACCCATTTCTAACCAATCTTTAATGGCCAAGACAATTAACCATCCAGGGACCAAAAATTGTATTACGGAAGCTGCACCTCTCATGGTTACAAATGACTGGTTGGTTGTCTCTAACTGTGGATTGTTTAGCACTATCTTGCTGGCATTTACTGCTAATTTTGACACAGTAATCCATAACATACACTTGCATAGTGTCAAAATATGGATGCATTTATTTTTTTATTTTTTACTTTTTAATATTATTTGAAAAGTTGTGCTCTACAATTAAAAAGTAAATGGACATCAACATCTAAAATGTATGTGCACTTCTGTTAGGGAGACTGAAAGAACATGCAAAACTTTATAGAGACAATCGCCCAAGCTCTAAAACTATGACCCTTAGATTCTGAGACAAGATTCTATTGTAATTATTTATCATTTTTAAGCTACCCTCACACAGGGGGGCAGTGATTTGCCTTTGATTTACCTGATTTACACATAGGTTTGCAGTGTTTTTGAGTGGACTCAAGCATGTTATAATTGTGCCACTTTGTCCATACAGTTCCATGAAAACGTACAATTTATGGATAAAAGACATTGTCAGGAACTTGTTTACATTTACATTTACATTTGCGGCATTTAGCAGACGCCCTTATCCAGAGCGAAGTACAAAAGTGCTTTGAGTCTCTAGCAATGAATAAATCTACGCTGGTACGCAAGATTACAAACTTAATATAAATATCAACAAATAAAAATCAACTTGTTGTTTGATAAAAGGTCAAAGTAATAAGAAATCCTTTATGTTTAACAGGAAAAGTGTTGATTAATATTGTAAATGTTATCTGTACAAACATATGAAGGTGTTTATACTAACTAATTAATATTAATAATATTGTTATACTGTTACTCAGGCCATTCATTTATTCATTTAAGCATTTGATTAGTAGGCATCAAATTGTTGGCTTGTTAGTACATTTCTAGCAGACAGTGCAATGAAATACAATACAATTAAATTAACTTCAGAATTGTAACAGAGCATCATACCACCCCATTGTTGATTTTTGTCCAATAACAACAGTTGCAAGGTGTCTATTCCTCTAATAAAATGGCTAATTTGGGTTCTAAAATTATGCTAAGCGATGATCAAAGTGTTTTATTCCTCTTCTTCAACTTTCAGTCGATAGATTTTTTTCTTCTACTTTTTAATCAGCCTATAGTTGTGTAATTTGTGTTGTTTTTGTTGTTATTTCTTACACAGTGAGAAGCTTGTCCTGGAAGGATTTGGACCTTGTGGTGGAGCGTCAACCAATGCCACCCTATCAACGCCACATGCTGGATGGTGCATGGCCTCTGTTGCATGGCCTTTTCCTTGGAGTTGTTGGTGCACTGCTCTTAAGCATACCTTTATTAGTCTTTTGTCTTACATCTACTACGATCACCAGGTGATCTCTCTGGTCAAAACTAATTTAATAATAATTCCTGCATTACACCATCATTCCTTGACTTTACTTGATTCCTTACACCTTGATGTACTAGAAATAGTTACTACTTCTACTGAGACCTGAAACGCAGAACATACAAAATGCATTTTATTTCATTAGCATGAGACAATATTCCCTACAAAATAATCATAAACAAGTTTGTACTTTAGTTGATTTTACCATTATATTTTGTATTCTGTTTTCCTGTACAATCTAAGAGTGACAAGAAATAGAATGTTAAAATGTTCATAACATACCTTCTCTTTATTTGCCATAATTTTGAATATACACGTAGAATTTGGGTATAAAACTGAGCTAAAGTTGCACATAAAAATATATCGAAAAAATAAATAAAGAATATAATCCAAAATAAAAATCCAGTTTTGCTGTATTTGGTTTCATTAACTCACTTGGGAAGCCTTTGCGATTCACAGTGTACCTTCCATTTTAGTCTTCCACTGTACTAGCCAATGCATTTTTATCAATATTATACACAGGAAATGTCACTGTGCTGGGGATCTCTTGCCAATCTTCAGGACAGCTGTGTAAGAATGCAGTACTACCCATTTTTGGTGTGCTCGTCTAGTGTGGAGTAAAAACTAATTATCCTGCCTTGCTTGTTGTCTCCTGAGTGTACCCGTAACCCCTGAAGCAATCCACTGGGCTCACTGGGCTAATAACAATGACAACAGACAATGCAACCTGCACAATAAAACTAAAAAAAATGACACAAAAGACTGGTCGGTAATCGAAGAGCAATCTGAGAACAGACTGTGGTGTGGATAGCTCTTTATTATCAAAGTAACATGTAGTAGTATGCAGAATTAGGAAACAAAATTTTCAAAATTCCTTAAGTAGTCCATAATTCTCAGAGATAGTATGTCTTTTTTTGCTGTCTGTCTGCTTTCTATTTCTTCTATAATTGAACTAATTACTTCATCATACAAATCTAGCCTAATGTGCTCCTGAACCAGGCACAACAGATTAATAATGGTGCTAAGTAGCAATTAGAGGTAATTAGTTCATAAATCAACATCTAAACAAATTACAGTGTGGTAGAGGGTGAAACAGAACATTCAGAAGGCCGGTAGGCCAAGAGGGCATAGATTGGAACATGTTTGTCCTGTCATATGGAGGACACCACTGGTGAGACCTGCTGCTTGGAATTTAGCCTAATCACCACATGCAGAGAATACAGACTACTGCAACTCCCTGATTTAATCAGTTTACAAAATTAGTGGATTTTAAGCCTGGAGGGACAATACAGTGTGGTCACAAAGAAATACTGCACAGTCTATGAACCATGAACTGAGAAATAATTCTTGATTTGTACAGCATAGGAATGCTATAATTGAATGATTTGGAATGATAGAAGCTGCAGGGTCACTCTAAAATTTTGGTTGTTGTGTTTTTTATGTTTTCTTTGTGTTTCCTATTCGTCCTCTGGTTACCTCCCACCTCTCAAAAACATGCCAGCAGGTAGATTTGGTCATCTAACTTGCCCTTACTGGTAAATGTGGGTGCATGGTGCCCTGTGATGGGTTGGCATTCTATTAAGAGTGTGTTCCTGTTTTGTACAGTGTAGTCTGGGATAGACTTCAGATCCACCACAAACCTAACCGGGATAAAGCAGGTACTGAAAGGACTGGATATAACTATATATAATTGTTCCACTCAATATGACTTACTCATTGTCAGTTAATTCTTCATTTATGTACAACAATTTAGATGACAAAATAATAAAATGAATGTACAGAGAGTATTTGTAATTATTGTGATTAGTAATAGTAATTGTCCTTACTAATGAGCAGTTATTTCTGTTAGTCCTTAATTGGATCTTTCCTTTTAATTCCAGGTTTGTCATCAGGAATATATATTGCCTTCCATGCCTTCACTGGTTTTTCCCTCCTGCTTGTATCCAGATTGATTATTACAGATATAGATTAAATAAAACTGAAAAAGCAAACCATATAGGTGGTTATAATTAAATATATAGTTACAATATCAGCCAGTGTTGGGCATATCAAATTTGTTAAAACAATGATGGTTTGCCAAATCAGACCACTAAACAGTTGGTTGATGCATCTCAGGTTGAGTTAATCAATTTAGAGATTATTTTCACAATGACTTGGATATGAGTATTAAAACAGTGTATGGCCCAGTGCATCGCAAAAGGCACAGATGGGTTTCTGTCATCCACACTGCAGAAACAGGTGGATGTCTGTTTAACAGTCATTCTCCTGTCTTCATATTACCAGTAGACTGTCCATGACTTCAGACTAATTAAAAAAAATTAAGACTTTTTTTATACATCAGACATTTTAGATGCCATATACAGCATGTGTGTTTGTTCCAGTACATCTCATGTGTGTTTTAGCTAATTTGTGTGTAAGTTATTTTTTTTTTTATTTAAAAAAAAAAAACTAAACTGTCTAGTTGGTCAGCAACCAGAGACACAATATAATTTTTCCTTATTCTTTAAGGCACCATTAGTTTTGCCCCTAATAAATGGCTTTTCAATCAGGATTTTAATTGATACTAAATTTGTGGTGTAAATTATCTTGTAAACAATGCATGTAGATTTTTTTTTATATCCAGCTTTATAAAAGAGGTACATTGTTTGTTTCACACTGTTAAATCACAGTGACAAGGTTGGGACAAATAAAGGTGAGAAATAGAATTGTTCTCTTCCTGACTGCTTTTAAAGTTATTACATGCAATATGGCTGAGCAGTGAGTGTCTGTTCAACTAAAGGCCACTTTCAGAGGAGTTCCAAGTATTGAGTGGTATGCACACATCAGATGCACAATCATTGGGCAAGTTTTCCATGCCATGCTGCTGCCTTTTAATGCTTATTTAACAAGGTTAGATTACACAACACAAGCACCCATTAACAAGCATTCTCTCCTCGTTTTCTCTACAGTCCATCAGGAAATCTTGGAGCAGGTGAGGCAGGCACAGATCTACAGGATACAAATTAGAGAAAGTGGCATTCTTGATAAACCCTATGGTTTGAGTCATAAGTTCTCTATCTATTCTGTTTTATTTATTTATGTCTCTTTTTCAGCCTGGAGGCCACTAAGGCTCAAATACATCATACACCACATATACAGTATTATCTTAGTTTACTTAATCTACTTGGAATACAGATGAAACAAAATACTAAGGGGTTTTAAAACCTAGCGGATTAAATTGCCTCTAAATCAACCTAAACTCTCGTATTTTTCGGTTTAGAGTTTTTGTTCAAATTTTTGTTCAAGAGGGACAATTCATCATCTAATAAACAAAATCAAGATTCACTGATAAAGCCACAGTGCCATCATGTGGTTGCAGTTAAAAACATAAAGTAGGTGAGAAACATAAACTGTGAAAAAAAGGGGAAAATAATTAAATAATGAATGTATTGTAAAGATAATGACAACAGATATATTATATATAAAACCTCATTATATGAAACAGTTATTTACACTGGATTTATTGATTTCGACAGATTGAGATATCCGGATATAGAATATTTAAACACTGGGAAAAGTGCACACATGCACAATTCTAAATATTAAAAAGCACTAACAGTTTACTAATATCATTAAAGAAATGTAATTTGTTTAAAATAAAAAATGGAGAATGCTGAAAGCAGATGCATTTCATTCTCAAGCTCTTTGTTAAATCCATATAGCATAAGGAAGGCTCTGATGCATGGATCATCTGTGCTGCTTAATGAAGCAGACAACAAGCACCATATGGATCTTTGTGGTGGATAAAAGCATCTAAATGGGACAAATGAGTGAGTGAATGAGAGACAAAAAGACAGAAATCAAAAATAGCAATGCAGACTGATTCACTAGCATACTACTAAATAATATATATATATATATATATATATATATATATATATATATATATATATATATATATATATATACAGTATTGTTCAAAATAATAGCAGTACAATGTGACTAACCAGAATAATCCAGGTTTTTAGTATATTTTTTATTGCTACGTGACAATCAAGTTACCAGTAGGTGCAGTAGATTCTCAGAAAACAAACAAGACCCATCATTCATGATATGCACGCTCTTAAGGCTGTGCAATTGGGCAATTAGTTGAAAGGGGTGTGTTCAAAAAAATAGCAGTGTGGCATTCAATCACTGAGGTCATCAATTTTGTGAAAAAACAGGTGTGAATCAGGTGGCCCCTATTTAAGGATGAAGCCAGCACTTGTTGAACATGCATTTGAAAGCCTGAAATGGGTCGTTCAAGACATTGTTCAGAAGAACAGCGTACTTTGATTAAAAAGTTGATTGGAGAGGGGAAAACCTATAAAGAGGTGCAAAAAATTATAGGCTGTTCAGCTAAAATGATCTCCAATGCCTTAAAATGGAGAGCAAAACCAGAGCGACGTGGAAGAAAACGGAAGACAACCATCAAAATGGATCGAAGAATCACCAGAATGGCAAAGGCTCAGCCAATGATCAGCTCCAGGATGATCAAAGACAGTCTGGAGTTACCTGTAAGTACTGTGACAGTTAGAAGACGTCTGTGTGAAGCTAATCTATTTTCAAGAATCCCCCGCAAAGTCCCTCTGTTAAAAAAAAGGCATGTGCAGAAGAGGTTACAATTTGCCAAAGAACACATCAACTGGCCTAAAGAGAAATGGAGGAACATTTTGTGGACTGATGAGAGTAAAATTGTTCTTTTTGGGTCCAAGGGCCACAGACAGTTTGTGAGACGACCCCCAAACTCTGAATTCAAGCCACACTACACAGTGAAGACAGTGAAGCATGGTGGTGCAAGCATCATGATATGGGCATGTTTCTCCTACTATGGTGTTGGGCCTATTTATCGCATACCAGGGATCATGGATCAGTTTGCATATGTCAAAATACTTGAAGAGGTCATGTTGCCTTATGCTGAAGAGGACATGCCCTTGAAATGGTTGTTTCAACAAGACAATGACCCCAAACACACTAGTAAACGAGTAAAGTCTTGGTTCCAAACCAACAAAATTAATGTTATGGAGTGGCCAGCCCAATCCCAGGACCTTAATCCAATCGAGAACTTGTGGGGTGATATCAAAAATGCTGTTTCTGAAGCAAAACCAAGAAATGTAAATGAATTGTGGAATGTTGTTAAAGAATCATGGAGTGGAATAACAGCTGAGAGGTGCCACAAGTTGGTTGACTCCATGCCACACAGATGTGAAGCAGTTTTAAAAAACTGTGGTCATACAACTAAATATTAGTTTAGTGATTCACAGGATTGCTAAATCCTAGAAATAAAAATGTTTGTACAAAATAGTTTTGAGTTTGTACAGTCAACGGCATACACTGCTATTTTTTTGAACACACCCCTTTCAA
>JAAIIK010020805.1:12122-22243 GCA_014706435.1 Silurus glanis
CCTATACTACAAGAAATGAGAGCAGCACCTCTATATATTTTATTATTTTTTTTGTTTTGTTTTTTTGTAGACAGTCATTAAAGCAAAACATAATGTGAAGTGGGATTGATAATGAGAAGGTGCTGCTCTCATTTCTTGTAGTATAGGTCATAGTTTCCGAACAGGACTAGTTAACCAGTGACTATCCAGAGCCAAGTCAAGGGAGCAGACAAACAGGCTAAAAGATAGGATTGTTGTATATTAGAGCTCTCAAGTCAAGTCAATAGTCAAGTCAAGATTTCATCCATATATAGCTGATGCAGTACACAGTCAAATAAAACAACGTTCCTCCAGGACCCTGGTGCTACATAGACAACATAAAGCTACATAACAGAAAACACAGGGCTAAGGACTGGTAAGTGTCCTCGCCTCTCACGTCAAAGGCGCTGACTATAAATGAAATTATTACCAACCAGAAGTTTAATGTAATGTGTTTGACAGAAATGTGAATTAAACTGAATGAATACCTAGCATTAAATGAGCCTGGTCCTCCTGGGTATAGTTACATACACCAGCACCATTTAAATGGCAAAGGAGGTGGTGTTGCAGCTATTTATAATAATAATCTAAGCGTTACACAAAAAAACTAAACACAAATGTAACACATTCAAAGTTCTTTACACCAACATAACATATTTACTGTCCAAAAGCAAGTCTAGTCAGTCAATTCAATTACCGTAATATCCGGACTATAAAGCGCACCCATATATAAGCCACACCCACTGAATTTGACAAAGATTTTTATTTTGAACATAAATAAGCCGCACCTGTCTATAAGCCGTGTCTACACTGAAACTAATGAACTTTACACAGGCTTTAACGAAAGACAGTATCTGTTACACGGCGTAACGGGTGAAATATGTTGTGGCTCCTTTAAGAGCAGAGTGGCATTTTGGGAATAGCCTGCCGCCGAATTTTTCCGGTATTACTGCATGTGTGCAAGACCGAGGAATATGTCCTTATTATTTTCTGATGCTCATTTCTAAGTTTCTTTGACTAACCCGTAAACGCTGTTGCCAAGAAAAATAAAAAAGCATGGGTTTTGGAAACCTGTCTGTGCTTATATGATTTCTGTTGCAACTGGAGTTAGCGAGCTATCCCATGACCCTGACTCAACGCGTTACAACGGCTTGTATCTAAACAGTAGCCTATCAAGAAAGTCATTGTTCACTGTCTTCCTCCTTCCTTTCACAACTATTTCTCTCGGGAGTTTTTCTTTTGGCATTGTCGTGCGTTTAAAAAAAATCTTTTTTTCTCCCGATGCCGTGCAGCTCAGAACACAGGTAAGGTGCGTATTTTCGTTTCCGTTCAGAAATTTCATTGGTCTAATGTTATGGGGCTCAGTTTTTTGGCTTGAAGTTTGTGAAACCGGGAAAAACCCAGGAAAAATTAATAAATAAGCCGCTTCGTTGTTTAAGCCGCGGGGTTCAAAACGTGGGAAAAAAGTAGCGGCTTATTGTCCGAAAAATACGAAAATAATTATTAATAGACCCCCAGGGCCCTACTCTGAGTTTCTCATAGAATTTGCAGATTTCAACACAAGTCTAACTACTTCTTTAGCATTTAGCATTAATTGTTGGTGACTCATGGTGATTTCATTTTGATAATCAGGAAGACTCCTTATGCAGAGCATTTCTAGATTCAGTAGGAATTAATCAGAATTTTGTAGGACCCACTAATAGTGATGGACAAACTCTTGATTTAATACTTACATTTGGATTAGTGTATAACATTACCAGGATAGCCTTTTTTCACCTTAATAATACAGTATTGCTTAAATTAGAGATATGATGTCATTACAGGATGCAGAAAAACTAGTTCACGCTTTTGTTATATCTAGATTAGACTACAGTAATGCTTTACTTTCTGGGTGTTTGAGCAAGTGCATAAATAAACTTCAGTTAGTCCAGAATGCAGCAGCAAGAGTCCTTACTAGATCTAAAAAATATTATCACATCACCCCTGTTTTAATCAGTCTACACTGGCTCCCAATTAAATCTCGCATTGATTATAAAATATTACTACTGATGTATAAAGCACTTAACGATCTCGTGCTGCAGTATCTGAGTGAACTTCTGTACCATTTTGATCCCCCATGCCTACATAAATCCAAGGGTGCAGGCTATTTGTTGGTACCTCAAATAATGAAGACTACATCAGAGTGCAGATCTTTCTCTTCTAAAGCCCTACAGTTATGGAACAGCCTTCCAATTAGTGTTTGGGACTCAGACACAGTCTCAGTGTTCAACTTGTAAAGATATTTATTTAGTCAAACCTTTTATCGGTAGGTTTTTCTTAGGTAAAGGAGCAGATCTGGAGGGATCATGGATATAGAGTGTTCGGTGAACTGGGATATTTGTATGCTGGTGTCCCCTCACTCTCACATGCTCACTCCGGTTTTTGAAGGTGGTGTGGTGGGCTGTGTCTTATGCCAGAGATACCTCATGTATATGTTACCTTATGGCTCTCCCTTTTAATTATGCTGCCATTGCTGCCATAGCGAGTCTTGTCGGAGACCCCCCAGTGTTCTTAACTTTTATAGAACAATAAGGATACTTATCCACTTACCCACTCATCCACTTAATCCATATTTCTCTCTTTTTCTCTCTCTCTTTCTCTGTCTCACACACTCTCTCTCTCTCTCTCTCTCTCTCTCTCTCTCTCTCTCTCTCTCTCAGTCAAGTTAAACATGCTCCTTAGGTACTAGTGACCACTGTTCCTTCCCCTCTCCGGATCTGCCCACTTCGTCCTGGCCTGCCTCTGGATGGTGTTCTCTTTGATTAGTCTGCTACACTGACTCAGGACTACAGTTTGCATTTGATCACCATCACTGCACACCTCAACATCATTTAGCTGTAATAAATGTACTTTTGGTGGCACCCAGATGAGGATGGGTCCCCTCTTGAGTTGGTTTCTCTCAAGGTTTCTTCCTTATGCCATCTCTTTTTTCCTTGCCACAGTCACCACCAGCTTGCTCATTAGGGACAAACTTACATTTACACTAAAGAACAATCTTATCCGTTCTTACTTAGAACATTATCTTTGTAAAGCTGCTCCATTGTTAAAAGCATTTTAATTTAACACTGTTAAATTATTAAAATCATGTTCTAGGATGAAAACATTTTCAGAGCAATACAATAAAAAAAATACACCCAGCTCCATAATCAGCCTTTCTGCACATATTGTACATACTGTACAAGTGTGTTCTTTTATTAATACAGTATATTGGATCAGTGAGCAATGACCTCTTTACATTATATATAATGAGAGCTCATGGGAGATAGCACAGTGTTTCACTTTCCACACTAATTTCTGTTTGTGTGCTGTTATAGTAGAAATTTCAGTTTTTATGTTCAAATAGAAATGTTTAATTCATTAATTATTCCCTATGTGTTTATCGATGATTTATCAATGAAACCAATTGTGGAACTTATAGGCACAAAATAACCTTTTTGCATGCATGGTGCCAGTAAAATGTGATTGCAGCAAAGTAGCAGAATATCAAAAAATAAAATGAAAATTGCAATGCTATTAAAAAAAGGTTGCTTATGTTTTGTAGAAGTGAATTTGGACTATCATGGACTACTGTGATGAGTCTGTTATTGTACACATTTATATTTCATTGTAAATTTAATCAATTTATGCTGTGTAGACTAACGCTCTGATATTGTACACAGACATGATTGCTCCTATTTAAGATTTATTTTAAAGGAAACAAAATTTGCTTGACTAATCAATAAATAGGCTGTATGACATTAATGTTAATTATTTAAAGGCAACATTTTCTGGTATATTGAGCTGCTGTGCCAGCTGTTTTGGTAATTGTATTGTCTGTAGCTGGATGTTAAACCCAGATCATTGTTAAAATCTTTGCACAGACATTTTCCTTAAGTCATCAATTATGGCTTAGATTAGAAGTTAAGTATGAACAATTGTGTATACTCTAGCATTAGGAGTAATTTTTGTTAGTTTAATTGCTTCAATTAAATGTTTTGGTTAAAATTCTTTGCTGTAAAGATATAAGCTTATTAAGCCTATTGTGAAACGCTCAATAAGCTCACAACATTGGAAAGGAAGGCTTGGGGCAATAATGTAGATATCTTTACAACAAGGAATTGCAACTAAAACATTTCACTGACATTATACTGATATTGTTATTTTTAGGGGTTCAAGCACATAGTGCAGAAACCCTATTGTAATTGTAGGGATTATTATTATTATTATTATTATTATTATTATTATTATTATTATTATTAGCATCATTATTATTATGCCCTATTCGTGCAGACCAAACCATAAGTCCTAGAAAAAAGTTCGGCAGATGGTATAGGTCAATTTGGGGAGAGGTTGACAAAGTAACCCAATTGGCCAACTTTCGTCTCATCGTTGCCAAGAGGGCCACAAAAACATTTAAAATAGGTGGGGCCACTTTTACTAAAATGGATATAACTCATGAAAGGAAGAAGATATCTTCACCAAACTTGTTATACATTTGTATGAGCTCAATCAAATCAAACAAATAACAAAACACTTGGTGGTGTTAAACAAGGAAAAAAAGGAAAAATGGTTAGAACTACGCAGCCATGAGTCCAATAGACCTGAAACGTAGCACTCCACACATGTCTAATGTGCAACAGGGGTCTATGAGGACATTCGCGTATCTCAAAAAACATGGCTGCCACTGGCTAATGACATTCAGGCACCTGATGTGGTGGGCATGTTCCTTATGGTTTTTTTATTTTTTTTTTTTTATGAGCTTCAATGCCTTAAGTGCTTGAACCCTTGTAATCGCTGCTTGTAGCTATATATATATATATGGATATGTGTATATATATATATATATATATATTTATATTTTTTTTTTTTTTATTATTATTATTAGCGTTGTTGTTGTTGTTGTTGTTGTTAAAGAACAAATAATATTATGTGTAGTGTAAGTAAAATGTCCTTAAATTATTTATATGTCTCCCATTACAATTATAGCTAGTGATAGGTGAAATGTATCTTGGAAAAAGTAACATGTTTGTGTTTTGACTTAAACATGTTGCGTGGCTTTGTCCAGAGATTTGCACATCAGGCTTACAAAATAATTGCACAAGACTTAAAAAATAATTTGTTGAAATTTTTATTGAAAATTAAATAGATTCCAATTTTGAAGTCTAAGATTAGGTTTACTTTATAGACCTTCTACCTGACCACATATAAAACTTAATTTCTTCTAAAGGGTCACTAAAAGAAAAAGCCATAAACTAGAACAGCATCGGACATCTGAGTTTGTCATCAGGGAACACTAGATAATATTTAAATATACAGTATATAACCAATAGTTTATGAATATCTGACTCGTGTTTGTTGAACAGCCCATTACAAATTTTGTCATTCTTTTGTTCAATAGTTGTGATTTGTGCTAATTTAAATATTTGGGGTGCAGTTTCTTATTTTAATGAATCTCATAGGTGTTCTGTGGGGTTGAAGTCAGGACTCTATGCAGGCCACTCTGTTCTCCTATTCCAACCCTGGCAAACCATTTATAAAATATATAGATAATGTACAGTACAGTAAGTAAGATCAGAGATCATAACGAGTATCAGTCATTTATTGTGCAAACAAAATTACTGGCCTAGAAATATAAAAAATCAGCAATTAGCAAACTTTTTAGCTAATTTCTTTATTTGGCAGAAAATGGAAATCAATTTTAATTGTACTTTACGTGAAACATGGTCAAATACTTGAATTGGACATTAGCTAATTAACCATTTGCAGCAGAAGCTTTCTCTGCAATTTAATGCCTAAAGTAATTGCTATCTTGGAGCATTTAACTGCTCCTAGGCCAGCAGAATAAAACAATAGACAACATTAATTAATATTAGCCAGGAGTGATCGGCTTGCTATCAGTCCTCAGAACAATGCTTAGCAGACTGCTGAGGTGGCAAAACTAGGATTTATTGCTGCTTGTTCATGTAAAGTTGAACCAAATAGTGTAAGAAGCAATCTTTAAGATTAATTCGGGTATTTAATCACTATCAAATAATCGTTTTACCATGTATGTTTCTTTCTGGTTGGATGCTTAATGGCTAGAAATCTCAATTGAAATTTTAATGAAAAGTTATATAGCAAAACTAAAAAGAAAAATACTCTAATAACCTAACAAAGCCACAGACTTAAGGACTTATAACTGTAAGAATCTGTATCTGAAAAAGTACCATTTATTTAAAAAAAAATAAATAAATAAATAATATAATAATAATAATAATAATAATTATATATATATATATATATATATATATATATATATATATATGCACCTCATATGATTTGCAATTCCTCTAATTACTCACTATTCATTGAGTTCAACAGCCACCAGCAACCAGAAACCGTGTTTGTGCATCTGTGTGTGTATATGCGTGTATGTGAGATATTTTATTATGATTACATAAACAGTATTAGAAATATTACTGGTAAAAGATAGACTGTGCCTGTTACTCCTCTGCGCACATCCTGTAGGAGTGCCATAATTGTTTTTCTTTTGATTTATTATGGGAACATGGGCTTAGGCGTTAGCTCCACATACTACTCATTCTCACACATACACACACACACACACACACACACACACACACACACACACACACATGCATGCACACACTACTGCAATGTCCACAGAGGCATAACATTTCAACATTTTAAACACTTTATTTTTAAGAATGTAGTATATTATATATGCAGACAGAAAGTAATTAGTTTACATGACTTCATAACATTATAAATGTTATGAAATAAACAAACATTCTTTTTTTTTGCAAAAGGCTGGAACATGAAAGCATTAATAGATATCAAAACGAACATGTAAACGGGTCATGTTTCACTGTTTTAATGCTTTAATGCTATTTTAAGTGACATCCAACACTAATGCGATATTTGATTAACATAAGTGGTGCCACATTATCCACCGCTATTTGAAAAGACTTGACTGTTAGTCTCTAATGCCTTTAGACAATTTGACTGATTAATGATGACCATGATGCAAATGGACTTTCTAAACAGGATGACTGTTAACATGGTGACTGTTACTATGGTTACCATGCCCCTGGTGGCCATATCCGTGGTGATGTCTATGATGACGATGTCCATGGTGACCATACCCGTGATGACGATGTCCATGGTGACCATGCCTGTGATGACGATGTCCATGATGGCCATGCCTGTGATGACCATGCCCGTGATGACGATGATGTCCATGGTGGTCATGCCCGTGATGACGATGTACATGGTGGTCATGCCTGTGATGATGATGTCCATGGTTGCCATGCTTGCGGTGGTGCCCAGTAATCACATTTAATTCAATAATCGCTTTTTCATTTTGGGTGCAGTTGGGACAAATAGAGTTGAGAAAGTTGTTTATGTCAATCATGACAACTCCAACACCACCAAAACCTTTCTGTAGTATCCAGGACAACTGTGAATGTGCAGATATGGTATTAGTCAGCTGAACATTCTTTGCATTGTAATTTGCAAACATAAAGTTAATAATTTGTTATGTATTTTATTCATATCCAGGGTTTTATCCTTAGGGGTTATTCTTACATTGTATTACTTAAATAAAACTTTGCTGATTCTACATTAACAGCCATTGTTAGTAAAAAAAACAGGATTAATCATATTGCAAATTCATAGTGTCCTCACGTCTTTCTCAAAGCTTTGAGCGTTCTTAAGTTTTGTTAAAGTCTTTAATTCCTTTTGTCCACTCTTAATGGATTGGCAGATCTGATGGGAAGTAATGGAAATTCTCAGTTATTAACTAAACATTTAAATTAAAAAATTTTAATTCCACTGTCCAAATCCTAAGAAAATGTGTCAAGATTACCTGTTTGGCTATAATCATCCCAGGGCCATTAATTTGCTCTGCTTTCATCTCTGGATTTATGCCCACAATCATACTGTTCTGTCTTATTAAAGGCTGTTGTATAATTGCAGGCAATGCCAGGATAAGATTCTTGGGGTCAACTTGGTCCTGCCAATAACTGAATATTTTGTCCTATGAGGGAAGAATAGGGTAAAAATAATGTATCTTATTAAATATCAAATATATTTCTATACATATATGCTGACATAAAACTACTAATTACTCAGCTAAATTATATTTTGATTAAAGGACTAAAAAACTTACAATTTGTGGTCCATCATTATTAGGGCTTAATGGTAGTAGGCAGATGATATCAACATACCTAGAAAGAAAGAAAGAAAGAAAGAAAGAAAGAAAGAAAGAAAGAAAGAAAGGAAGGAAGGAAGGAAGGAAGGAAGGAAGGAAGGAAGGATTATGAATATAAAATATATCTTTTTGGTGTGAACAACCTTTGGTTTACTTGAAATTTACCATTCCGGTATTAGAAACACACATTTAACAGTTTTATAAGGACTTAAATAATAAATAACATCTACTGTGGATTTTCTTTTTTTTTTTTTCCTCAGAATGTTTTGCACTCACTGTGACAACATTTTCTTGTCAATATAAGAATTGTTGGGGTCTCCATGGTGCTGAAGAGACACAGAAACAAGCAATGACTTGCTGTCAGATTGGTCCTTCCATCCTCTTAGTTTCTGCAGGAGACAATTAAATATGCTATATAACCATTTGTTTGTGGGCACATGAGCATCACATCACAAACTCTGGCATCAATCTAAACCACTTTGGGATTAACTGGATTGCAATCTGCACCCAGATCTGCACGCCAGACCAGGCATTCATGTTTTAGCTTCAAGTAAAATTCTTGAAAGCATTACAGTTCATATAATTGGAACTTCATCCAAATATTTTTTTATTACCTTCAAGAAAAAAGTGAGAGTTTCTGTGTTCCTGAGTTCCTGTGTTCCATCAGTGTCATTTTCCAACCATGCCAAATCCACTCCGTCAAAACTATTCTTCTTCACATAATTCATTGTTGAGTTAACAAATTTATCAAGAGATATCTGCTCCTGGGACAACACCTCCAGCCTACACACAAGCAATTGTTGCTATGTGAAGAATTGTTCAGAAAGTAATAAGAAAGCAATTTTGTTAACTACACCACTCTGAATACCTTGACTGCGTCACCTCAAGACCAAGCAACATCTTTAGAGCTGGATTCCTAAGGAAAGATGTGTAGTTTTCAATTGATTATATTCTAATTTGAAATAAATTACTGATTTCACTGTACTGACCTGTCTTTCAGCATGTAGTTATAAGTGTCTGCATCCAGATGCAAGGTTTTTAAACTGAAGTCAGTGCCAATATAAGCAGTGGAGTAAATAATATGAGTGCACAAGAAAGGATCAACATGGAAAAACATGTGCTGGAGGGATGCATCCATATAACAGGCCACTGTGGAGTCATGCTGAGCAGCTGAGACTGAGGAAAAAAACAAAAAGAAAAAAAAAAACATCCAAAATATATCTATATTAAAAATCTATTTAACGATTAGCATGTTACTGATCTAATGTCTAGGAACATATGTCAGGACCTTTAATAATCCTTTTGTGGGTCATATAGTGTTTCTACTATAGACCACATGCCGTCATTCATTCACTCATTCATTCATTCATTCATTCGCCTGCTTTATTATAGACATGGTGAAGTGACAGCAATGTGCCACAATGCCAACACCAACTATATCATCAGTATGATAAAAATGCTTTTAGAGTGCAAAACAGTTGATGAGAATTAGTGGTAAGACTCACCTGCTGATATCGTGAGACAGGCAAAAACTAAAGTAGAAGATAAAGAAAAAGAAAGTTAGTTAGCAATAAAATCGATTGATAAAAAAAAAAAAAACATGAATAGAAAGTACAATTTGTCATGATATATTGTGTTCTATTTGTAAAAGGGAACTGCGTCTGTGGAACTCTGCAAACATCAACATAAAAAGAAACCCACATCCTGAAAAGATAAACCACTAGAGGCTTAGCTGTCACTAGAACTGTGAAATTCAGATTTGCTTTGCAGTCTGTAGCTATTTTATTTTATTTTATTTTATTTTATTTTATTTTAGATAGAGAGATTAGATAGATAGATAGATAGATAGATAGATAGATAGATAGATAGATAG
>JAAIIK010020807.1:0-12517 GCA_014706435.1 Silurus glanis
ACACACACACACACACACACACACACACACACACACACACACACACATATATATATTGTCAAATATATTGTGCCTAATTAATTAAGCCTAATTTTCCTTAAAATGCACATAATGTGTATATATTTTAATATGTAAAACATTTTGTGAAAATTAGCTGTTATTTTTCATTAACAAAATGCATTGGACATGTATTCTTAAATTATGGGATGTAGCATAATGATACCGTATTCTACACATTTAAAACACTGGTATTATGCAACTCTCTCTCTCTCTCTCTCTCTCTCTCTCTCTCTCTTTCTCTCTCTCTCTCTCTCTCTTTCGATTTAGAAGGTTTAAAATATACAGTTACTTAAAGTATTAATACTGAATGAATCATAGACAAATAAAATAACTCATACAGAATAATCTGGTATTTTAAAGTTTTTAATGTATATATATTTTAATTTTTTTCAGTAGAGCAAATCTAACAGTCACAAAGAGCAGAGATATTATTATTAATGTGTTTAAACAATCAGTCACTAAGAATATGTTTAATCTCTTATCTGTGGAGAATAGCAGTGCCTAAACTGTCCTTTAACCCTATGCTTGGCACTGAATACATCCCTAGTTGATTGTGAATTGTTTTTATTATAATCAAATATTTTATTACTAATCAGCTATATCAAATAAGGTTGAGAGTGCCTTAGCATAATATGCTTAGCATACTGCTCATACATTTCTACTAGCTAGATTAGTTACTAGATTATGAGGAGGCATATCCAAAGTGCCATTAAATGTTTTATAAATTTTGTAAGAATATAGGAAAGGCAGGCTTTGTGATCTCTCTCCTCTCTCATTCTCTCTTTCTTGCTGCAGTCTCTCTTGAAGTTCTGTTCTGTGTTTTGTGGCTCTAAAATTGTGTAACATCCCACAACAGATTCAATAATAAAGATCATCTATCTGCTGCATTGTTGCACACCTTCACACACCAGCTCTCCTCCTTAATTTGTTCCCCATGGAGCAATGAGTGATTTTGTCTGCACTTTCTTTTATATTAAACATCGCACCCTATTAGCTCTCAATAATCATTTTCTGTTGCCGCAGACACAGTGATTTCCCTGGGCGCATAAAAGTGCAATAACGTCAACTCGGTTGCTGAGCTAATATTGCCATCATTCATTTTTATGTCTGCTCAAGCCTTGGGAAAACACCTTGAAAAGTGCATCATGCTTTTATCTATAAAAAAAAAGTGGGAGCATTTGTACCTTAAGAAACTTGCAAAAAAAAAAATTATTCTATGCTCATTTAAGAGGAAAAATATAGTGCATTTACATACATTCACATACATAAATCATAGATTAATAGTGCCATATTTATTTTTTTTTTTTTGCTTGCACAATAATAAACAATCACATTACATGCCTTCTATGTTTTTGAACCGTACAACATGTATCTCACTGAAAGTTATGGTCTCTGTGTCTGTTGGGAATTGACACAATCATCCTGTCATCAGCAGGACTGTTGCATAAACCTGTCTCATCAGCAGCCAAGGCAGACGAATCCCAGAACACCCTGAGACCCAGTAGATTTCTAATATCAGTCAGTGTAATATTAGGGTTACAATCAGAAAACTACTGTTTATGCCACAGGAGTGCCTCCTGAGGAGTGAAAAATGGTACAATAAATTACTATTGCCACAAAAAAAGTGTTCAGAAGATGTATCTGTTTTTGTTCTGCCAGCCTTAAATTCAGCAGTTTCTAAAATTATTCAAATAAACAAGAATTGTTTCAATAATATACTGTAATATCTCAACTATCCCATTTGAAACCAAAACTGGTGACGATTCATTTGTACATTTTCTCCAACTGATATACTGTGTCATTGATCATCAATGTCATCCAACTTTGCCCTTGCAAACCATCTCTGATTATTACCTGTAAGTTGAAGAGTGCTAGCATTAAATAAACATGACAGACAGTGGCACTATTGTGTTTACTGAGAAATCTCAAGCAGTCAGAGAGCAAATTTTTGTAGTCAAATATAGTGGGTTCATCCATTGCATACACCATGCAGCTATTATAAGTGTGTACCAGCACAAGGTGAAGAAGAAATCAAAATGCATGGCAAAGCTTAGAGTATAAAATGACACAGCGCAAGAACTGGCTAAAATCCTCCACAATACTGGGAGTACAGTACAGTTCTATAAGAGAAGGAAAAGAGAAATGATGGAAGTCAAAGAAGATGAGAGGAAGGTGGCAAAGTTGAAAGTGGATGATATCAATACCACAAGGAGACTTTCAGAAATGTTCAGAAAACAAGTAAATCTATTTGATACGTTTTTGTTTTGATTTTGTTTGTTTTGCTCTGTTTTGTCACACATTATTCAGATTTTGCAGCACCTTTTCTCATATAGAGAAGAGTATATGGTATATGTCTTCGATTGAAATTCTATTTCAGTATTGTTCTTCAATTTAAACAGTTAGATACTTTGTTCCACTCATTACACTCTGATTAATTTGTTCAAATATCAGGTTAGTGAAATTTAAAGTGTTCATTGACAAAGATAAACCTGCTGTCAAAAAGACTTTTTTTTTTAATTAATTCTTGCATTCATTTATTTATCTAACATGTATTCACTAATCAAAATAAAATACAACAAACAAATCAGGATATACACTCACCGGCCACTTTATTAGGTACACCCAACTAGTACCGGGTTGGACCCCCTTTTGCCTTCAGAACTGCCTTAATCCTTCGTGGCATAGATTCAACAAGGTACTGGAAACATTCCTCAGAGATTTTGGTCCATATTGACATGTTAGCATCACGCAGTTGCTGCAGATTTGTCGGCTGCACATCCATGATGCGAATCTCCCATTCCACCACATCCCAAAGGTGCTCTATTGGATTGAGATCTGGTGACTGTGGAGGCCATTTGAGTACAGTGAACTCATTGTCATGTTCAAGAAACCAGTCTGAGATGATTCGCGCTTTATGACATGGCGCGTTATCCTGCTGGAAGTAGCCATCAGAAGATGGGTACACTGTGGTCATAAAGGGATGGACATGGTCAGCAACAATACTCAGGTAGGCTGTGGCGTTGACACGATGCGCAATTGGTACTAATGGGCCCAAAGTGTGCCAAGAAAATATCCCCCACACCATTACACCACCATCACCAGCCTGAACCATTGATACAAGGCAGGATGGATCCATGCTTTCATGTTGTTGACGCCAAATTCTGACCCTACCATCCGAATGTCGCAGCAGAAATCGAGACTCATCAGACCAGGCAACGTTTTTTCAATCCTCTATTGTCCAATATTGGTGAGCCTGTGCGAATTGTAGCCTCAGTTTCCTGTTCTTAGCTGTCAGGAGTGGCACCCGGTGTGGTCTTCTGCTGCTGTAGCCCATCCGCCTCAAGGTTCGACGTGTTGTGCGTTCAGAGATGCTCTTCTGCATACCTCGGTTGTAACGAGTGGTTATTTGAGTTACTGTTGCCTTTCTATCAGCTCGAACCAGTCTGGCCATTCTCCTCTGACCTCTGGCATCAACAAGGCATTAGCGCCCACAGAACTGCCGCTCACTGGATATTTTCTTTTTTTCGGACCATTCTCTGTAAACCCTAGAGATGGTTGTGCGTGAAAATCCCAGTAGATCAGCAGTTTCTGAAATACTCAGACCAGCCCGTCTGGCAACAACAAGCATGCCACGTTCAAAGTCACTTAAATCACCTTTCTTCCCCATTCTGACGCTCGGTTTGAACTGCAGCAGATCGTCTTGACCTTGTCTACATGCCTAAATGCATTGAGTTGCTGCCATGTGATTGGCTGATTAGAAATTTGCGTTAACGAGCAGTTGGACAGGTGTACCTAATAAAGTGGCCGGTGAGTGTATATATACTGGATGGGGTACCAGTCCATTGCAGGACATGCATTCATGTTTAAAAGCAACTTAACATTGCCAATCCACTTACTCTATCTGTCACTGATTGGTTTTATCTAGCATAGTGATACAGCTAGCAGACAGTGGTTCCTGTTACATCAACTCAGCAAAATTAGGAGCACTACCTATTCATTTAGTGGTAATAATTCTGCAGTGCCTGCCTTCACTGATTGTAAAAAAAAAAAAAATTAAATAAAAAAGGCATGCACCATGTTACTTAAACGCCAGGTCAACATGGTCCAGGTACACCAGGTCTGCTTTAGGTCACAGTCAAATGAGTTCCTGGCTCCCTGGTCTAGGCGCAAACAATTAGCTAGTTGACCAGATCTAGACACACATACAGTATATACAATTTGTCCACTAGCATTAGGCCATTTTTCTCAAATATAGTACCCACTCTCATACCATTTAAGTCAGTTCAATTAAATTTGATTTATATAGCACTTTCAACAATACATACATAATGAAAATAAAGCATCATAAATTAGTCCCTATAAGTTTTATACCTAATGATCAAGCCAGTCTGATATATTGGCAATATAAAACTACTCACTTGGCTATTTTGTGTCATTGTCTCTGAAGTTATTAGTATTAAGTATGGTAAAGAAATGTATATTTTATTTAATCTGTTTCAGTTTCTCCCTAAATCTTATTTTGATAAAGGGTCTCTGCCACATTTTGTGCACAAACAACAGGATAGGGACCATGTAAAATGCTGGGTTTAAGTTGGCCAGACAAAATCAATTAAATTCTAAAATTACAGCAAGGCTTCATGCACTTATTGCCACTGATGCGTCTAATAATGTGCCCCTCTCCAGGCATCCATTGAGGTCCCACAAAACATTTTCTTTGTTCGATCACTTTAAAACTAGTGACTTGATTTGTTGACGTGGTAAGGATGTCTGTGTCAAGATCTCCAGGAACTAACTTAAAAGAGAAAGAAAAAGAGATCTTGGTAAGAGAATGACTGTTTATAACTTAACTGTAACGCAAGTAATAAACATGCGTTAAACAATTTCAAGAATGTTCTATAACATAAACAAGTAAAAAAATGGCATGTCATTCTTAAGTTATTCATCTGATTATTTTGTTTAGCTGTAAATGTTGGAAATGTAAGCCATTAAACACTTCCAGACATGCTATTATTGGAAAACATTTAACATTGATTATATTATTATAATAGCATTTCCCATCATGTGTAATTTTTTACTTGCCTAGTGGGGACATCATCAATAGTGCAGTACAACTCATTTCTTCAACATCATAATAAGCTGTTTAAATGCTGCCGACTAAAATTAATTAAAACACACACCAGACATTCACCTACAAAACTGGCACTGGTGTGCAATTCTTTTAATTTACCATCTACTTTGTTCGGTGATCTTTCTGTGATGTTCTTTCTAAAAATATGGTTTTGAATATATTTTATATATGTGCAACAATCTTTAATTAACATGTACATTTTAATTAGCTTTAATCAACTATAACTACAGTATAAAAGAACACATATGGAATTATGTAGTAAACAAAAATGTGTTGAATAACCAAGAATATGTTTTATATTTTAGATTGTCAATCTGAAAAATCTCAAGAATTTTAGTATCCCCAAATGCGGTCACCAAAATCATCAAATGCTATGATGAAACGGGCTCTCATGAGGACCACCTCAGGAAATGAAGACCAATACCTCTGCCGCAGAGCTATGTTTATTGCTACTCTCAAAGACCACCTATTTAAATAAATGCTTCTCAGAGTTCAAATGGCAGACATATCTCAACATCCACTGTTCAAAGAAGACCGTGTGAGTCAGGCAAAAAAGCCATTTCTGGTCGGGTCTGATGAGTTCAAATTTTAGATTTTTAGTTCTAACTGGCGCATCTTTTTTAGACATAATGAGGGTGAATGGATGGCTCCCGAATGTGTGGTTCCCATCGCGAAGCTGGGGAAGGAGGTGTGATGGTGTAGAGGTGCTTTTTTGAAGACTCGGTTGCTGAATAAGTCAACATTGAGGGCACATTTTAATCAGCATGGCTACCAAAGTATGTTGCACTTGATGAGACCAAAATTTGTTTTTCAAAAGGACAATGACACAAAATGCCTCTAGGTTATGTAAGAGCTATTTTTTCAAGGAGTGGAGTGCTGCATCAGATGACCTGGCCTCCACAATCACCCGATTGCAAGCCAACAAGTATTCAACACCACTAGGAACTTCTTCAAGATTGTTGGAAAATTCCATTATAGGTGACTACCTCATGAGGCTGACTGTGAGAATGGCAAAAGTATGCAACGCTGTCATCAAAGCAAAATATGGCTACTTTTTAGAATTTAAAATCTAACTCCTAAATGACTCCTAATTCCATATTTGTTCTGTCATAATTTCAACATCTACAGTATTAATTTTATACAATGTTGAAAACAATAAAAAATAACATTTAAAAAGAAGGTATGTCTAAACTATTGACTGGTAGTATATATTCATGCATACATACATCACATCTACACATCAGCATAAAATAAGATCATGTCTTTGTATGCTGTAGCATTACAGTTTCCTTCAATAAAACTAAGGGACCCAAATATCCTCCAGCAGAATAATGCCCTTGTGCAAAATGTAAAGTGTGAGTTTGAATCCCAGCACCCAAAAGCTGCAAAAAGGCCTTTAACCCTCAAATGTTCAGTTGTAAGTCGCTCTTGATAAGGGAATCTGCCAAATGCCATAAACTTAATGTAACATATGTGTCTGCATTTAAAAAAAATCCCATTCCATGGGCAGGTGTTCCATATCTTAGGTGTAAAATACATTTATATTTGGACTATGACTAGTAGAGATTGTTAAGTCATGCATAGCACCATAGTTTTATTAACTCTTTTGCAAATAAACAACTTCATAGATTTGAGAATATGTCCACACGTTTTGGAGAGATGTCACTTTATCCCAATTATCCAGCTATTGTTGGAACTCTACAACCACCAGCGAGTTTCATAGTTCTGCATGATTTGTGTAAAGAAATGATAATGGCAGACATTCAAGATGCTCATTCAGCTAATGAGAAATGCATCCATTGTATTCTGATTATTGTGACATTTATAAAGTCCTCTTCGCAATTACAATCATGATAATACAGGGCTGTGAGTGTCAAACAAAGAAAATAAATGTTCTTGTGCTTGCTGAATTCAGTGTGCAATGACCTGTAGTTTTAGTTCTGTTAATGTAAGATTGCTGGAGTTTTAATGCCTTTTGAAATTTGTTTTGACTCCACTTGGGCTGGACTTACAGCAAATGAGTATTTCACCTGGTTTTGGATTGAATTATTGAAATATAATTCAGATTTACATTAACTGGAAGTCATTTTATTCAATCACCTGTGGTACATTGTATAATTTAGGCAAAGAAAGTAAAAGGTTTTCACTCCTGTGAATCTGAAGAGTTGGTTTCCACAGGAAGGATTTCAGATGACAGTCAGTACACCGAGAGAGTACAAGCCTCATCCTGCCTGCATTCCTGAACTCTCTGTCCTGCCAGCCAAGTCATGGAAAATTTATTTGTGGGGTAAAGATATGAGGAAATGGTTCCACCATTAAAAAGAAGTAGAACTTAAATTCATGCAGATAATTAGCAGTTTGTAAAAAATTTTTGCTAAATAAGTGTTAGGTTTCAAGAAAGTTGTAATTTTAAGTGGAAGCATGTAAAAGGTATGTTTTTTTATAATCTTCAATATATTTAGCTGCACATTTAAACTTTCCCAGAACAGCTTGGGTCAAATAACATATATATATATATATATAGTGAATTCCAAGTGTACCAAGTAACAAACCAAACACCATCCCCTAACCAAATAAATGAGTAAACCTAATGTTGTAATTAATTACAGTTTATAAAAATGTGTGAAGAATAGCCCCATATTACATGGCACAACTGGCAATTACTTATACATGTATACATTTTTATACATAAAGATCTTATACATATTAACAATAAAAAACTTTTAATCTTCATGGGAAAATACAAATCAAAAGCTGTAGAGCTACTAAGATGTTTGAGGCACCAAGCATGTAAATGCAGACATTTGAAATGTGGTCTGTGCAAGAATGCTTGCAAGAAAAATCGGGAACAGATTACAGGGTCAACAATTATGGATGATTATGAGGAGGAGGTGCTAGACTGAAGCAGAAGATGGGATGGAAGCCAGGGTGACAAGATCTGTAACAAAGAATAGCCGAATTGTCCATAAAGGTTGTGCACTTTGCTTTAAATTATGTTATACATCTTTACAAACTAATAATAATTGGGTTTATAGATTACAATCCAGGATTTCTCCAAAAGATGTAGTTTCATGTTGTATACAGAACCCTGTCTGCATGATGAGCTTTATGTGGATAGCATACTCTGTTGCTGGTTCTGGTTGACAGCTGGTTTTTAATAATACAGTATCACAGGCATTTCTAGTAATAGACTTGCCTGAACTGTCTGTAAAGACAGGTATGTGCTGTTGAAGGAGATGAAAGAACATATTTCATTAGCCTTCATAATGTTATGAGAGAATCTATTAGAGCTGCAGAGAAATTATTACCTGACTACTGATTACTGCTGGATTAAAATGTTTGTATAAATATTTTGTTATCTTGTTGCATTAAAAATGTATATTTTACCATACAAATGTAATTTGAGACTGGCCATAACAACATTCTGCAACATGAAACCTATAAAACATGTAGCAAGACTCAACATCAAAGAGTAAACCATAGTGAACTAAGACAAATATAAACACCATGTGAATGAAGGAACGAATGAGTGAATGAGTGAATGAATGAATGAATGAATGAATGAATGAATGAATGAATGTGCTCCTCAATGTATAGCAAAAAACTGTCTGTATGCAGGTTCATCTACTACAGGTACTGTGTGTGTGTCAGAGTACTTTGATGCAGATTTCCATTTGATGATGCTTTCTATTTGATGATGCTTTTCCGCCAAAGTCAGCTCACAGCTCTGGCAGATTCCCCTTTCTGCTTGTGGACTATAAAAGATGTGCCATGTTTTCTGTGCACTTTTTACTGATATACTCTATGTACATAGTTAAGAATTGATGTAATTTACCTCTGACCATATTTTTAGTAATTCTGACAATTACAATTACCATTAAATTCATAACTATGTCATTCATAAGGAAAATAGCTATAGAAACTATTTACTTAAATTAGAAAGAATTAAATTTAATATATTTCAGTGTGTTGGATTCTCTTAAATAATTCAGTGATTAGAAGAAGACCTACCACTATATTTCTTATTCAAATGTTCAATCGTTGACTTTTGAATTTTCCCCTGTAGCTGCTATAGGGAGTGGCACTGACAGCCATGGGAGAGTTATAGTTTCTCACGCAGCCATCACCTACCACCAGCATGTTTTTTGTCTGAGGATCAGGTTGCCAATCTACTGGCATATGAGGCCCAAATTAGCTCCCAGCTCCTTTTTTCACTTGACTCTTCCAGACATTGTTTAAATATAGGCTTCAATCAGAGTCCCATCATACCAGTGGGAATCCAAAAAAGGCAGAATGTCTGCCACTCAACAGAATGTTAAATAGAGCTAGATAGGTCATTACTCCCTTCATAAATGTTTAAAACGCTGATAAAAATAAATGTCCCAGACACCACGAAAGATGTCCTTCAGGAAAATATTATAATGGACAAAAATGATAGCTTTGGTATATTTGATCATTTTCTTTGAAAGATACAAATCACACGAACATCACTTATTGTCATCTCAGAGACAAATCTATGATTTTTTTTTTTATGTTTAAAGGTTATTTTATTAAGGTTTCAGGCAAATATCATAGCAAATTATTTTAGCAAGCTAAAATGGATTAAGTACAAAAATAACCTTTTCAAGTACAAAAAGTTAAGTTTTTGTTTCACGTCAACCATCAAACCAATTCCTATCCCAATACTACGTTCCTTTCATCATTCTCTAAGTAAAAAAAAACATTTAAATTTGAGTGAAGGTTACACTATCTATTAAAAAAAAAGAACACAGAGTCAGAACAATTAATCATCATTATGTTACTGGTGTGAAAATATCATTATAATTAAGGTAAATCCTTAATTGACTTATTTTATTAAAAACTTCATGTATAGTATAAAACATCAGTTGAGAAAAATATGTCGTTTTCTCGGTCTATTCAAGTGTAAACTTATACTATTCTGTAATTTTAATAAAGATTAAAAAATGCCATACAAGATTAAATGTGAACACACCCTGTGAATAGACTCCCTTTAATGCAGAGAGAAAATGTAACAGTAACAGTATTCTGTGGCACTATCAGTGGCATGGCTCTAAATGTACTGGATAAAATGGTGATAAAGTTTGTTTCTCTGTATTTTCACTAAATATTAAAATACTGATATGTTTTTGAATGTATGCTGTCACTTACATAACATTTCAGCAGCTTCAGCATGTTTACCATTTATAAAGCTGGTAAATATAGTTTCTTTCATGCCCATTCATATTTGCCACCAGGTAAACACTAAAGAGCTCCTCCCACTTTCACAAGTAAGTAACCAACACACACGTTTAGGCAGGATATCGACACTCCTGGATTCAGAATATTCTTGCTGTAAAAGTGTTAATATTATGTCGTTGCAAAGGGGGAAGAGAGACCCCTGCTGTCCACCCAGTTTCCCTCCCATATGCATAACCAGCCAGACATACACAATGGAAAACTTTTAATATGATGTAAGATGTTCATGGGTGTAAATAATATTATGTACAATTTGCTAAAGAACATGGAGATGTTATTTCAAGATGAGGCTGGAATCAGCATTCCGCTTATTTCTCTGTGTACCGATAATATTCAAAATTTCTTAGGCATATCCCGTAGTCTTTAACTGTAAACATGCACTGTCTCATCCACGACAGGCTCATCCAGCAAGGGTGGGGCTTTATTCTAATCAGGCCCCCAGCTGCTTGGTATGACTTTAGTTACTATAGAGACTGTGGTGAATACTTTGTCATTTTCTGTAGAACCCCAGGCTTTTGGATGCAACAGCAGGCTCAAACACAGTCAGGGGCAGGTCTCATCTAGCACTGACAATGAGTGGAGCAATTTTGGCTCACAGAAAGTACCATCCATAAATACACTCCCACAAACATATCCATTTTCTATGCAGACAATCACAATTCTATTATGCATGCACGCAAACAGCAGCAGCTGTGGGCATGTAAGCACAGAGCCAAAAAGGCCTAGAGCACACTAGAGTGGAAAGAAAGCCCAAACTATATTCACTCATTCATCAACAAGTTTACTTTTTGTTATAAATAAAGTGTTTTGCTGCCTCATGACTGAGTGATCAGAGTGATCTGTTTATGGAGAGAGAAAATTAAAAAAAATTAAACTCATAGAACATCAACCATCCCAGAGTTTACTGATGGCTTGAGGTGCTAATAGCATGTAGTGGAGTTAGTAGTGTGATACTAATGTTCTGCCTGAGCCAAAGTGAGGCACAGAAAAAAGAGCGTTTTGATGACTGCCTGCTGGGATGCCAGCCCTCCACTATCATTACCCAGCTTTTAATTACATCATGTCTGAGGAAGGGGTAGAAAAACACTGGTTTCTCATGGCTTCAAAACAGGACCCTGAGATGCACATGATTTTCACAAGATACATCTGTGGTGAAAGAATATAGCATTGTGCTTTAATGTTCTCAAATCATTTATATAAGATAATCATTATTTAACTGTTTGTATTAAACATGATTTAAATATGGAAGAATGTCCATGTATGTAGTTTAGGATTTACAAGTTTACAAAAACAAATATATTTGCAATATAAAATATTTGATTATTTATAGAGATTGGTGTTCAGTTTGACAAATCATTAGCTCTCACTGTCTCTAAAATACACTTACATATACAAACATATTCTGCTTTCTTCTCATATTCACTGAGGGAGCGCTCATTTCCATAGGAGCAAATGGCTCATGGTTATTTCAATAGTGACACCTAAAATCTGCATCCAAATAAGGAAAAAAATATTTATGCTGCGAAATGATGGTACTCTTCATTGTCAATTTACCCGGACATAAAAGTGCATTAGATGACTACTTACATTCCAGCATGGGCAAGTCAGAACAGACTGAGGCAATGAGGCATCGTATTCCAATTAGCTACAAGAGAGAGAATGAGAGCGTTAGAGAGGGAGAAAAGAAGAAAAATTTGGAATGGTAATCATGCTTTTTGCCATCCATTATAAGTGCACAGAAAGATAATTTTACATATTTCATTCTTTAACATATGTAAAGTAAAGCCAAAGCTATTACACTTTAGGAACCTGAAGTCTGGCTTATGCATGAAGGTTATTGTCTTTCGAACTAATAACACTTGTATAGACCTGTGTGATGCATTATCTGGATTATGTTTTATCCAGGTTTCTGAGCTTGTAATGTCTACATAAAAAGAGCAGGATTCTTCCCCATCCTATAAAAGTGAATAGGACATGTAGGATAAAATTGAAACACTGAAAGACTAGTTATATGTGATAGAGACATCAGGTTCATTTTGTCTTTGCATTTTCTTTTATGTGTGCTGGTATGCA
>JAAIIK010020808.1:0-14937 GCA_014706435.1 Silurus glanis
TTGTGAGTTAAAGGAAGGTTTGTGCAAACAGCAGTCATTTTTTTCACGAGACCGGTGAAAAACTCCCAAAAAGCATCAGCATCCAGTGTGACAAGTCTGTGGACAGCAGCAGTACAGCACAGCTGTTGGTCTTTATCCAGATGGTGTATGATGATTTCTCCACAAAAGAAGAACTTCTGACACTACTGCCCCTAAAGACAACTACGAGGGGAGTTGACATCTATAACGCGGTGAAGGAGTTTTTCTCGAAGAAAAAGTGCCGTTGGAAAAGTTGGTATCAGTGACTACCGACAGGGCTCCTGCTATGATCGGCCGACATACAGGATTCATCGCTCACTGTAAAGGTGACCTAGAGTTCCCAAACTTCTTGCGTTACCACTTCATCATTTACTGTCGTGAAAATCATAAACAGAATCTTCTCCAGAGCTAAACAGCACAAAACATTCAAGATGCTATTGGAGGAGCTGTCAGCTGAATATGGTGCTCTGCTACTACACACGGAAATCCGATGGCTCAGCAGGGGACAAATTTTGCTACATGTGTAAATGTAAATGTGTTTGTAATGTTAATGTGTTTCTTGAATGTAAGATATGATAATTTTGTTAAAAATGCTGCAGATTTGGTGATAAGTTCAATAAAATCTGAAAGTTTTTAACCAACTGTCTGTCTATCTCTCACAGAACAACCTCCATGATCCAAACCAGTCTGGGTTCAAAGCGGCACATTCCACAGAGACGGCCCTTTTGGCTGTTTCTGAGAAACTGCATGCTGCTCGGTCAGCCAAGCTGTCATCTGTACTTATCTTCCTGGACCTTTCAGCAGCATTTGACACAGTTAACCACAACACACTTTTGTCAACCCTCAAAAGCCTTGGCATCTGTGGAACAGCATGGGAATGGTTTGCTTCCTACCTGGAAGGTCGCTCATACCAGGTAACATGGAGGGGATCCACATCTGCCCCATGCAGACTCACCACTGGTGTTCCACAAGGCTCGGTACTTGGTCCCCTCCTTTTCTCCCTCTATACCCACTCCATTGGTGAAGTCATATCCTCACATGGGTTTTCTTATCACTGCTATGCAGATGACACTCAACTAATCTTTTCTTTCCCTCCATCAGATACCACAGCTTCTGCTCGGATATCAGCATGCTTGACAGACATATCTTCATGGATGAGTGCTCACCAACTAAAACTCAACCCCAGCAAAACAGAACTGCTGGTCATCCCAGGTGATTCATCTCCAGGTCAAGATCTCCAAATAACACTTCATGACTCTCTGCTCTCCCCTTCAGCCACTGCTCGTAACCTTGGGGTAACTATGGACAATGAACTGTCCTTCTTCCCACATGTCGCTAATGTTGCTCGTTCTTGTCGATTTCTTCTCTATAACATCCGAAGGATTCGACCATTTCTCTCCATACAGCCCAGGTGCTCGTTCAGTCTCTTGTCATTTCGAGACTTGACTACTGCAACTCTTTGCTGGCGGGTCTTCCCCTGAACGCTATTCGTCCACTGCAAATGATCCAAAACGCAGCTGCACGACTTGTGTTCAACCAGCCCAAGTTCTCCCACACCACCCCACTGCTGCGCTCCCTTCACTGGCTTCCAGTAGCTGCACGTATCAGATTCAAAACACTGATGCTTGCCTACAAAGCCAAAAATGGACCAGCACCATCTTACCTCAGTGACCTCATCACATCTCGCACTGCACCACGCTGTCTGAGATCCTCCAGCACTGCTCGACTGGTACCACCTTCTCTCAGAATGAGAGGTAAGTACACTTCAAGGCTCTTCTCTGTTCTGGCACCGAGGTGGTGGAATGAACATCCCCTAGATGTCCGTACAGCAGAGTCCCTGACTATCTTCAAGCGACGACTGAAGACCTACCTCTTCCTGAAATACTTAAATTAGCACTTTCCAAGTTTGTAGAATTCAAGGGTTATATTTATATTAAGTTTGTAATCTTGTGTACCAGTGTAGATTTATTCATTACTAGAGACTCAAAGCACTTTTGTACGTCGCTCTGGATAAGGGCTTCTGCTAAATGCCGCAAATGTAAATGTAAATGTAAAGTTGATTTTTGTATGTTACGTAATTGATAATCTGTACAAACATGATGATTGAGTGGATGATTTGTTAAAAATTGTTAGTGGCTAGTGAAAATGTTGTAGAAGTGATCATTTAAAAATTTTAATACTTGCAGAGATTTATAGAAATAAAGTTTTGCATATTGATATGGCCTTGAGGAACACAGTCTTAACTGAGAGGAACCACAAAAGGTACCTCGTTTAGAGGCTCAGAAGGTCACAGAGAGCATCCAGCCCCTGAGCTCTGTGAAATTGTTCCCAGATTTGCTTCACCGCATCGGGGTGGAGTTGTCATTTCTGCCATTTCCATGTGGAACCATTTCCTCAGCCCTTGCCTCGTGAGGGCGTCTGCTTCCTGTTTTACATGGCCTGACATATATACGCTGCCTTTAAGGAGAGCAGCTTTCCTTGGCCACACAGGAGGATCTGCCGTATCAGCTTGTACAGGAGGCAAGATCACAGACCCCCTGGTGTTTGATATAGAAAACCACCGAAGTGTTGTCCGTATGGACCAACATATGGTGGCCTCTGAGGTCTGGGAGGAAATGCCTCAGAGCCTGAAGCACGACCACCATCTCCAGGCAATTGTTGTGACATGTCCAACGGAGCCTTCTCTATGACTGCTACCCACCCTGTGAGACACACGTCTGTCATAAGCAATTTGTGACGCCCAGGAACTCCCAGCACAGGGCTCTGAGTCAATAACCCAGGATCTCTCCACACATCTAAGGCACGTAGGGCTCACCGCATGACTCTGATCATACAGAGTGCATTGCCCCTCCAAAAAAAAAAACCCTAGGTCTTAAACCACCAATGATGGGGTCTCATGTGTAGGAGGCCAAGTGGAACCACATTGGATGCTGCTGCCATCAGACCTAGAGGTCTCTAAAACTGCTTCACAGTGGGTGACTGACCTTCGCTCACTCTCTTGACGGTCGTGAGGATGGACTCAACACAAGCAAGGGACAAATGTGCCTGCATAAGGGTCGAATGCCATACTACACCTAAGTAAGTGGTTATCTGTAATGGAGACAGGACACTCTTTTTGCCGTTCAGTCTTAAACTCCTTTATGTGGGCAAGAACGACATCTCGATGCCAGACTTGAGCCAATATCAACCAATCATCGATATGATTTAGAATGCGGATGCCTCAAAGCTTCAGCAGGGCCAGTGCCGCATCCACACACTTTGTGAAAGTGTGGGGTAAGCGGGCAAGACTAAAAGGAAGGACCCGATATTGGTAAGCTTTGCCCCTGAAAGCAAACCTCAGGAACTTCCTGTGAGCTGGAAGTATGAATACATGAAAGTATGTATTCTTCAAATCTATGGTCACAAACCAGTCTCTGGACCTGATTTGGGACACGACCTGCTTCAAGGTCAGCATCTTGAACCTGAGTCTCAAAAGCGAGCAGTTCAGCTGACACAGATCCAGTATAGGATGCAACCTACCAGCCTTTTTGTGAACTATGACATACCGGCTGTAGAACCCGGACTCTCCGTCTGATGGAGGGACCACCTCAAAAGCCATCTTCCTCAAGAGGGTGTTCACTTCCTGTTTCATGACCAAAACTTGTTCAGGCCTCACCCAGGTGGGGGATACCCCATTAAACCAGGGCGGGCGAGACCCGAACTGAATTGTATAGCCTCTGTCTACAGTGCGCAGGACCCACTGAGACACGTCTGGCAGAGCCTGACAGACCGCCAAATAGTCTCTTAGGGAAGCAGTCTCTCGAGACTAACCTCTGGCACACCTAGAATCAGAGCAATGCCCTGGAGCAGCTCTAGGGGCCTCCTGAGAGGTTAATGAAACAGGATGGGGTAGGCACCAGCAAGGTCTTCAGATGGTCCTGTGTCAGGACCTTTTGGCCGAAGCACTTTGATTAAAGATGATTGTACTCAGATCGCCACCAACTGCTTCTTGGCCTCCTGAAACCTGTCGACGAATGCATTAACAGCATCACCGAACAGGCCGGTCAGCACCAGTGGGGCGTCCAGGAGGTCTCAGTAGAGACAAGGGTGGCCATGGACCAATGACCTTAGTGGTCTTTTTTGGTAGCGCTAAGGGCCAGGTCTATAGCACAGCAGAGTCACGGACCAGCTGACCACCCAAGACATCTCCCACGTCTAGCTTCCGCAGCAGTTCGGCCTGATAGGCCTGCAGCACAGCCTTGATGTGTAGACAGCCTGTGGCCTGACCCGCTGAGGCATAGGCTTTGCCCACTAGCACCAAGGTAGTCCTCAGGAGCTTAGTGGGCAGCGCTGGGGCTTTGAGGGACGACTTATCGCCCGGGGAGAGATAGCTAGCATCTTTTCTATCCGGGGCATCGCCCCATAGCCACACTCTCTCAGTCTGACTATATTTAAATATAGTGAAACCCTGGGACTGAAGGGGCAGGAAGAATAAGGCCTAGCCCATGACCTCAACACCTCAGTGTGCAGGTCTGAGAAGAAAGGCAAGCCCCTGTGGGGGGTTACAGGAAGCACTTGTCCAGCTTACTAGGCGGAAGAGACTTCTGCTGATCGACCAGCCAGTCAATCTTGAGCTTGTCAATGGCACGGGTCACTACCTGTAGGAGCTCTTTAAAGAGGACTTTACCTGAGGGGTAGTCTCAGTGGGCTCGAATACAAATTACAGTTACAAATAACAGTCACAATAGAGTATAATAATTTGTAAATCCCAAACATTTTCAATTTTGGGCAAAGTAGAATATAGGAGGAAAAAAAACAAATGCAAATGTAAACAGCATGTTAAATTGCCAGTATGTTTCCAATTTCCAACCCTAGTCATCCCCCACTGCATAATCAACAGCATAAATAAAGAGACAGAAGTCTCATAAGTGATTTCCTGTGAAGCAAGTAAATGAGAATGTAACATGTTGAAACACTACCTAGGCATGTTTATCAAAGCTGTGCAACAGGAAACAAGGCCGATTTCCTTAACAATCCACTTTAACTTGAGTGCCACTGCTGTCATTTGCTGTCAGTATCACAATATCAGCAGATGTGCATATAGTAAAAAACAAAAAATAAATACAATTTGCTTGTTACTGATTAACATTGTGTAGGCAAAAAACAATGGAACAATAGACAGATGCAAGTGGAGAATAGGCAGGTACTGCCCTCTCAACTCCAATATACTGTATAATGTTTTAATTAGTGCAATGCTGTTACCCAGCATTCCACTCAACTGGAAACAACTTGCCCCCCTCCTCCTTCTGAAATGAAGGCTAATCAGAATTTTTAATGAGAATAGCTAGTGTAATCATCTTGCATGCCTAATCCCAGGGCTCAAGGCCTAATACTTTCTGTAACATGTTAATGATTTTCCAGTAAAGTAAAAAAAAAACCTTTTCCCAAGAGTCATATTTAACCTCTTCGCCTACGTTATTATGCCAAGGAATGCTCTTTTCAGGATGGTTTAGTTCAATATTTCTAAGTAAGTAAAACAGTGAATATATTCAGCAGGAAAAACATTATTATAATAATTTAATAATCATTTTGGCTTACCATTCATTTATCTTCCATAATCACATTAATGAGTGACCTGGACATGGTTAAGGAAGCTCAAGAGCCTATTCTGGTCATAAGGCTGTCTAGATGAGGCACGATGCACACATTCACAAAGTCTCTCACACCAAGAGCTAATTTAGCATGTCCATCCCCCGAAGATTTAATATTAATGCTGCATGACTTCTTGACTTTGCAGTTTGCTTGCTGCAGTGTGCACATTCCTATGTTTCTGGACCATACACAATATAATGTTATTAACAACATTAACATAATAATAATAACAATATTAACATCATTATACTATTATGCAAAACAACATTTAGCAAGACTATGCTTCCCAGGCACAATCCTTTTTGACACATGAAGCTTTCTCACTGCAACTAATAACGTAAAAGCCTGGATTTTAGGGCTTTTATACAAGGCTTATCATTGTTAATCACTATTAAAAAGTACCTGTCACAATACTAATGCAAGGTCTAAGAATGGCATGTTTGTTTCCAAGCCATTATCCTGTACTGGTTAATGCAGCATTTTTCCAATGCTTTTATTCAGACCAAAGAACGCAAAACTTTTTTGTGTCCTTTTCTGTAATTTACACATTATTTAGACAGTATGTGCTTAATCAACCATTCATTTTCACCTTCGAATGCATTTTGGGGTAAGGGAAGATAGATACTTTGTTCATGTTCATTAAACTCATGACTGAGTTCGTAAGATGACTGCTGCTGATGTGTTACAGATGTATCACAGTAGGGAGCTGATATAATGCAAATCAAATGAAAATCTAGGGGGCGTTTAACTCTCTGTAATCACCGGAAAAAACTGTCATGGTTCAGGGTTGTGAGTCTACTGTACTCTATGCATGGAAATACTAAATCTAAGAAATTAACAATGCAACAGAATATCGTTTGTATTTCCACCCAGATGAGGATGGGTTCTTTTTTGAGTCTGGTTCCTTTTAAGGTTTCTTTCTCATACCATCTCAGGTAGTTTTTCCTGCCCACAGTCACCACTGGTTTGTTTATTTGGAATAAACATAAAATTAGAAGGAACAAACTTATAGGCACTAAACTTATACCTTCTTTTATACAACTTTATACCTGATTTATCTCTGTAAAGCTGCTTTGAGACAGTGCCCATAGATAAAAGCATCATACAAATAAAAATGAACTGATAGCATTATGTTTATTTTTCTTTAATGTACTGTTCATTTGAACAGTTTTCTCCCTACAAATCTTGTTCAGTATGGATGTGAAGGTTTACCGTTGTAAAATTCTTATACATTGACATTCAAAACAGAAATGACTTTCTTTTTATCTTTAGACAATCAATTTCCCTGGCAGCTTTATTTGTCTATATTGGTTGGGACTTGTAAAATTTAGCGATTAAATATATCAAAATGAAACCAATTAAAAACAATAAAAAATAAACCAATATACTAATATACCACATTTCAAATGTGTTTATTAAACTTGCTTCTTCATTCATGATAGAACAGTGCTGCTTAAAATACTAAGCGAGGCCATTACTCATCCATGTTTTCGTGTATTGCAAGTTTCCCTAGTGGTCTAATGGTTAATATTTGGTGCTTTTATGTTTCACAACATTACCTGATGTCAGCACTAGTTCATTTGTAACATTGCAGGGCTACTGTAAGCAGAAAGTGAACGAATATCTCAGCGACACCTTAAAATATTACCAATAATTTTGCATATCTAGTTGGCATTGAGGGTCCCAATGGCCTCTGGCTTTTCTCTGTCGCTAAGAAGTGGGGAGGGAAAGTGCTTAGCATTTCCATTGGGAGCTTTGTTAATTCCTGTTTGAAATTGTACTTATCATTTTATGTTAATAAAATTAAAACTTCTTGTGAAATTATTTAGGCATTATAATTAAATACTGTTTAAAGGACCTTATTTTAAGTGACAGCCACACTGTATATTAGCTTTATAAAAGATACAGATTTATTTTTTTTCACATTTTTCTGGAATGTAACAAACCTAAAATAAAACTGATTAAATATTATAAAGTCACTTTTGCTGTAAAAAAAAAAAAACCAACAGTTCCTTGACTTGTCACTAATAGTTCCACAACCAGTCACTAATCAAGCAGATTTGTTACACAAAAACTTTAACTTTTTCACTGTAAAGCATCTTTAAGAAATTAACCAAAAGGCGCATGCCAGTATTTGAACAGGGAAAAAAAACCAGAGTGTTTGCCACATTTGAAGCAAAGCAAATTTATGTTCAGACAAAACCATTAGCAGGCCTGTAATGTACAACATAACGCAGTCTGTCCTGAAAAGACATCCATCACCCCCAGTCAATCAAAAATTTTGATTCGCTTGTCTTTTTAAATCTGTTAATAACAGTGGTTGATATTATGTGTGAAATGCAAAGAAAATGTCCATCAGGCAATCTCAATTAATGATTTTGCATGGATTCTCCTCCCTTCAATGTCACCTTGGGGGGTGGGGGGGAAGAGATATAACATGACTAGCTGCAATCAAATTCTGGCTGTACAATCAAGCAATGTGCAGAAGCTTAAAATCCTGTTTATGATTTAAATCCCTAGCTATTTATAACTGGGTTCAGTAGTCTATAAAAGAATAAAAGCAACCCTTCCTATTGCTGGAATATTAGTATAAAGTTCTTACTGAGAAATCAAGTGGACGAACAGAGCCTTAAGAGGGTAATCCTGATCAAATCTGATGAATTAAGAGCATAAGAATATAATTCGAAAGGCCCAGATGAAGAATAGTAAGATCAACCACAAAGTAATACAGGAAAAGCATAAAGATGTCTTGTTAATGCCTAGTTTACCTACAGAAATTACTGATTGATTCCACACTATGCAAACACACTTTTTGCAAACAGACTTTTCAAATAATTGATTTATAGTCTTATCCTTTTTTCTTTTCCTGATTCTAAATTCCCACCATGGCTATGGACTTGACAGACCTCCAACCTTGCATGGAAAAACAGTGATCCTGGTCATAACTGATGAGTTTTCCAAACTTCCTTCACCCTATACAATTGCCCAAGCTACCCACAGCCTTTCAAACTGTACAACTCATGTTTAATAATGTGTTTCAATGATTTGCCAGAAGATATAACAGGCTGCCAAGCAGCACAATTTACCTCTCAACTTTGAAAAAATTAAAGGAGAAGCTGGTTGTGAACATCAGATTCACCTTATGCTGCCACCCATCATCCAACAACCAAGTGGAGTGGACTAGTAGAAATATGGACTACATGCTTGTTCACCCAATTACGCATAAACATTGAGAAGCTCAAGTTTTTAATTCAAGATTTCTACTTCTATGTTTGGCCCATGTTTGTTTTATTGTTTCATGATTGTTGTTTTGTCCTCTGAATACCTGTCTTTATATCACCTGACTAGATGCTTTATTGAAGATTCTTTAGACTTTCATACTGTGTTTTAGACTTGTATGTGCGTGCCAGTTTTTATAAAATAAAAATACCTTAAATATTGTACTATATTTTATTGGAATTTACAATATTAGCACACCAGTACAGTGCAAGATTTTTGTCCAGACATATATTAAATATTTATTTTGTTTTTCCATTTTTGTTTGTATAGCGCTTATAGGACATTGTCTTAAATCAGCAACATATGCTGCATGTGATGTGCAAAATTAGCATTTCCTTTTAGCAGAGAATAATGCTACTGGCTCCAGATAAAGGGGGTTTCAAACTTTTGCTACCAGGGGTCCTTTAAATTGTTAAGAAAAACTTTTTGATTAAACCCTGTGTCTGAATGGGTGTGGTCAAGCGTCAGCTAAAGACAGAGGGGAGGATGGTTGAACCAGCAGGTAACATGCAATGAGTCTTGACAGTGTATAATTATTGCCAGCCAAGTTATGAGCCAAAAAGAGAGATAGGGCCAGTGACATTTCCACACATGAGTTTGAATTCAATTTAAATGAGGCAAAAGCTATGAAATATTTTTTTATTGTAGTGTTTTGAAGCCATTGTTTAGGATGTGATGAAGATCTACTTAAGTTCACTGTCAGAAAATGCATCACAGTCACAATACTTAGTTTGAATATCTTAGCCCTACATAATTCTATATCTAAACAGGGTAAGCAACTACACAGTGTCAGGAATCTTGCCGGTGAGACTGGGTGAGTAAGGATGCGACAGGGTTAAGGAGAAAATAAGCTTTGATAAAGACAAAAAAAAAAAAACAGTCCAAAATAAAGACAGAAAACACAGTCCAAACACAATCCAGGGTTTGAAACACAGGCTAACAAGGTGATGCAGGGAAGGACAAAACCAAAACCAAAAAACAGTCACAAAAATCCAAAGCCGGCAAACAGAACAATATAGGCAGGGCAAAAAGAAAAACGCTAAAACAAAACCAAAGTCCAAACCGGGTACTAAGGAGGCAGAGCAGAGCAGGGGTCAGGATTAGGTTTAGAATCAGGGACCAAAACAGACACTGTGGCAAGAATATTCTCAGGGATTTAGGAAGCTGGGGAGATAATCTGGCTCCCAAAGTCTTGGGTGTCCTTAAATACAGGGAGGCATGGGGAAAAAATTGCAAGATGGCCGCCGACCCGGAAGTGTGCGCCGTGTGCCAGAAAGATCCTGACACAGGTTGATAGCTCTGCATGAGTCTGTAACCCGTTGCATTTCCTCTTGGCATGCTAACTTATTGTTCATGTGGGTAAGACCCACCACAGCTGTGTCATCTGCAAATTTGATGATGTGATGCAAGCTGTGAGTCAGTAGAGTGAACAGCAATGGACAACCCTGGGAAGCCTCAGTGCGCAGTCTGGTAGTGTTAGAGATGCAGTTTCTGACGGAGGTCAGTAAGTCTAGGATTCATCTGCTAAGGTGTGTATTCAGGCCCAACCAGCTCAGCTTCCAAACAGATGCCAGGGAATATTTGCAGGTGGGTGATGTCCAGATGGAGAGTGGTCCAGCCATGAGGGGGCAGCAAGATTTAAATGTGCTTTCTAATGTGATTACGTAATCAGTATGAGTGCAATAAAATAGTTGTTTAGGCAGGTTGGAATCGTTATGGAGAACAACAGCAATACTCGTATATGAACAACACCACTGCTGAGTCCAGTAAAAATGACTATACCAAAAGAAACAAGCAGTTTGCTGGTGTGCAGGGCTTCCATTAGACAATTTTGCTAACCAGACTCGTGGGAACCTACTAGCTCAGTGATAAAGGCTCTGGGTTACTGAGGGTTTTGCCACAGTATTGCCAAACTGCTTCTTTTGGGTCTTTGAGCAAGACCCTTAAACCTACAGTATATGCTCCAGGGGCACTGTATCATGGATGGCACTGCCCTCTGACCCAAGCTTCATAGCATCACTGGGATATGTGAGGAAGAATTTCATGTAATGTACATGTGACAAGTTTTAAACCTCTTCAAAACTTTATCCTTAAACTACACAAAAAGATCAGAAACTAACCTAAAATGATAAAATGTACATTGGAAATAAAGGACAACTTTACTTCTTTCTCTCTGTCATTGTGCTTTACCCATTGTAAAGTTTCCACCGGAAACCTTATTTCAAAATGTAATTCTTAATGTATCAGAACAAACCTGGCAAACCTATTAGTGACCCTAAAGGGGGTTTGTAGTCATGCAGCTCTTTGTAACTCAATCACATCTTTGCATCCTGTGTGAATTTGTACTGAGTAGAGTCTCACAGCTGCAGCTATGATTCCCAATCACTATATGATTTCTTTAACCTGGATTGAATCCGTCAGTAAATGGCATGTAAAACCAACAGAAAGAGAAAGAGAGAAAAACAGAGAGAGAGAGAGACTTAATTTCCTGCAGGCCAGAATGTTAGTATACTACTATGCTAGCACAGTGAAATGGAAAAACAGCTTAAAATTAAAGTATTAAAGTATTAAAATAAATAAGTATTATTTTATTCAAAATATTACAATTAAACTGCCCAATTCATAAGACTGTTGCACTCCCAACCTTTCTATTGAAATCCTGTAGTATCATTAGTACGTAACATAAAATATGATACATTGCTCATACAGTTCGGACTTGGGTGCACACCTATTTTTTAAATGAGCAATCATAGTGTTAAAGTGGTAGGTGTTTAGAGTAGAGTGACAGACGGACTTAAGGTAACCAGCAGCCATCAAAGCTCCATGCAGCAAAAAACGTTCTAAATTATAGCCAAGAGAACAATTAACAGCCATTAAGGAGGCTAAATGTGTATGTGTCTGCTCATGTGCATGTGCATGTGTGTGTCTGCTCATTTTAGTGTGATCACAACAGGAGCAATGGTTTACCTCCCCTCTACAGCCCAGCTAGATGCGGAACACTCAGCGGTCATGGATCTCTCTTCCGCAGGCCAGCGGGGAAAATTACCACACTGTTCACTGCCTCTAATTTGTGCCAGACTGCTCCCATCAAGAGCTTGTCACAGTGACTGCAGAGGGGGCACTCAAAATGATGTGCAGAAGGCCATTTGGTTGTGTTCCTCATTCACTGGTGTAGAAGTGGAACACACTGGCAGATTAGCATACCCTGAATTTCTACCTTTAAAATAGTGCATGATCTAACTTATGCGTTTCAATGTTTTTCAAATATAAAACAGCAAACTGGAGCACTTAAAAAAAAAAAAAAGAACCTATTTTCAAAACTGGCAGCAACTTGAAGTATAGAGGTCTTTAGGGTCCTGCCACATGATTAATTAGGCCTTGACCATGAGCTTTACATATTTCACAGCATGATAATATTTCATTTTGGCACTCTGAGCAGATTGTTTTTCATTGTCCCACTCTCTGAAATTAAGGGTTCTGCATAGAGTTTTTCCATTGTAGATATGTATGACATTTAGCATGACATGAGGTAAGGTTCAGGGCCAGATAGGGCAGGGTGAGGCACAGTGGTTGGGATTCTCCTTGGTGCCTTACTATTTGCATTATCATGTGCACCAGCCTCCAAAAACTAGTGAAAGACATTAATGCAAAGATAAAGCTAACTGTCTGTATAAAATCATAATTTCAAGACAAGGGAATGAATCACTATGAGGTATTTGATGTCTTTTTTGTCTTAAAATATTTTTGAATATGTATATTTTATTTAAAAATATTATAGAGGAGCATGGTGCAGTTTGGTTTCTGCCCCAGTGGGCACTTGTTTTTATCACTTTTTGCATTTGACATTTCTTCCATTAGGTGCAATGATAACTCATGGATGCAAAAATGGTCCAGTGAACTGTTTAACAATGTTTGATGCAGCAGTTGTGGTTCTCATTGTTAACAGTGAGCATACAGAAGAGCTAATATCATTAACCAGTGTTGGTTACGGTAAATCTCAAGAAAACACCTTGAATAGACATTCATCTGAAATGCTAATGATCTTTGTCCTGCTGGACCACCCAGGTGGGACCACATTTTAAACTTTCTGGGTGATGACTTGAGCTGTAAATTTTGATATTCTTTATAACAAAGCACCATCCATACTTAGATGGTGTTATTTAGAGTAAAAACCTCAACCCTTTTTCTCAAAATATAGTCTAAACACATTAAGGCTAAGCAGTCTAATTTATTTGCTTTCTCCGATCAGTCCAGATAAACTGCAAACCTTGATGTAGCATTTTTTCGTAGGACAACAGCTTTCACCTTTTGTAACAATGTTGGAACATGTGGGTTTTTGTTCTTGTGTTGGAGATTTTTTTAATTTATATTAAAGCTCCTCCATTATTGAATAATATCATAGTAGCATGGTACAGTGTGATTTCTACCCCAGTGGGCATGTGTTTTTAGCACTAGCATTTCCTACTTTACCATTTGGTAAAATGATAACTTATCAGCTGAATGAGGCAGTGTACAAAGCCTTAAAACAGGAGGAGTCAGTCGTGATCTTAGGAACCTTTTACACACATCTTAACTTAGCCCATGCTAGGAACACACTAAACATCGCACATCACTTGCCCAGTAGAAAACTATTACCACTCTCCCAGTCCTCTTAAAGGAACCCCACCATCGCAATACTTAATACACTACAATTATTTTGCATATCATTGCATGAATGACTGCCTGACACACAATGTATTATTATATTTATGATTAACAATTAAATGATAAATTAGTTAGAAATTAGTCTGGAAACTAGTTAGATGAAGTTCTTATGAATGACTTGTTTGTTATTGAGTCAGTGTTGCTAATGTAAAGAAGCCCTTTGTTACCAAACACCAAGTAACTAAATTAGGATACAATTATGAGTCATTCACATTAAACTGTAAGTTATTTTAAAACTAACCTTCATCTGGGAGATCACAGGGATTATGTATGTAAATATTTGATCTGCTAACTGGTTGCATATGTCAGATTTATTGCATGACTCAACCAGAGAAAAGCTGTTGCTATCAAACATTCTTTACTTAATCAACTGAGTCAGTCTGATGATGAAGGAACAGATCATATAGGCCAATTGATGGAAGGTTTGTAAAGAAATTCCATGCTAAATGCTAAAAAGTATTTTTTTAGTATTTTATTAAATATATAAATACAGTAGTTAATTTTGATACATGATGTGGCTGCTGTATTTTGTAGTTTATACACTTAAAGACAAGGTGTTTGATCTTTTATTTGAAAGCACATTTTGATGTATTTTGGCCAAAGCCTGTGAAGTGTCACAGGGCAAATATGTCTGAACATTCTCTTAAACTCATAAACACTTAATACAATTAGAAACAATAAATTTAATCTATTGCAGTATTGTGCTGTTTATTGGGGCAGTCTCATATCTTCCATCAAAAGAGACACCTCAGTACTGTAAAAAACAGTAGCAAAAAAAAGACAAAAAATATAAATAATTTAAACCTAATTTGATAGAATGTTTGCCAGTGAGTATCAGCAATGTGCGTGGTAAACAAATATATATGGTTTTATATCATTTTTAATTTCTAGTATATTTCCATTTTTGTGTATGTGCCTGACATTTAAATTAATGTTATTAGAACAGTGTTACTGTATGCAAGAAACTACATTTAAAGGATGTGATCTATATAGAAACATCCTATGTGAATGTTTTATAACTGCCATGTCTCATTGCAAAAATTTGTACTGATTTGTGAAAGTACAAAAATATAAATGGACAGCCAACCATTTTTGCAGCCTATTTGTCCTTGTGTGATTCCTGAAGATCCAATTTTTGTGATTTTGTTTAAAGGCTCATCATCCCTTACTGTCAAAAGACGTAAACGATTTTTTGGTGGCATTTCTTGGTGATGATTGTTATCAATCATCATAATGCCCTTATAGTATAATAATCTAAATTATTATTATTATTATTATTATTATTATTATTATTATTATTATTAT
>JAAIIK010020809.1:8756-24317 GCA_014706435.1 Silurus glanis
TATATATATATATATATCACACACACAGTATATACACACGCTACAGTCCCAAGCAACTTTAGCAAACATCAACCCAGTGGCCAGTCAAAAAAAAGAAAACTTCACTTAGAGATTAGCCCAATACAGTGCACCAAATGTCAGCACAATTGGTTTAAGAAAAATAAACTCAACCATTGACAGTAGCTTTAACTCTCTAATCTAGGTTATGCTCCAAGCTTTGCATACCATCTCAAAATTAACTCTCTGCCATGCATACATTTAAACGTTTGTGTAATTTTAGTTCACAAAGTACAGCTGTTTGAGTGAAGCAGCTTTCTTTTGTAGTTTTTCCATTTTGACACAGAATTAAAAAAAAACATCCTAGGTTACATTTAAGAAATGTATCTGTATCTCTTATTTTCCATGAATAGCATGTCCCTGGTGGACAAACTGAGTTAGAATGTGTCATTCATTGTGTGGCTTAATCAAATGTAACCTTAGAGTTTATTTCTAAATTATTCATAGTTAACCTGTCAAATTCCTGTTGAAATTGAATTAGCCAATAACAGGCATGTTTTCAAATAATTATGCTATTCTTAAAAAGCCAAAAACTGTACATATTAGTTCAAAAATGCACCATACCAAACGACAGCTCAATGAGCCCTATTGTTTCTGAGGAGCACACACTTATGCATGGCTACTCCTCAAACTTTGTAGATGACCTCAGAATCTTCTTGTCTATATGCCATTAAAGTTTTGTATGAAAGCAAACAAATATTCACAAGTTCCTTTTTTTGGGTAAATTAAGTTCGGCCTCATTAGAATTTACTGATATGTAGCAGCCACATTGTTTACAAATGTTGCATTTGTTTTTGAGTCATCATTCCTAAAGAGCTTGACAGAAAGTTTGTGGCAGGACAGTAAAAATCTTAGGACTTGTTTCAAACATGGGTTTTTTGTATCATGCAATTTAGCCCACATTGTGGGCAGGGTCTAACCTAATTTATAAAAATCCAAGGAATATGAAGAAAAATTTATTTTGACTGTATGACAATTCTTTGACAAAATCTAAAATTCTAATCAGGCCAATATTGGTCCCTTTATTTCTCTAAGTAGTGGAATGAATTCTGCAGCTTATGACTAAGGAATCTAAGCAAAAAATTGGTATGTTGTAAAGAAACAAATATAGGTGGTGGAGAGAAAAATTATATCATAAATAATAATTATGATTATTATGATTATGATTATGGTGATTGTTGTTATTATTATTATTATTATTATTATTATTATGTAGAAAAAGAAAAAGAAGAAGAATTTATAATTTTACAATTAAATTAAATTATAGGAAGGAAATCTAAAATGCACAATCTACATTTTTTAAATTAGAATTTTGGAATGGCAGTTACATGATGTGTTCTCCTTACATGCCAGTGGCTTCATGAATTGTCATTTATAGAAAATCCAACAAAATGTCGCTTACCTGTGAGGAACCACCTGCACTGTCCACAGCGAGTGTGACAGACAGAGCACAGCAGATCACATGAATCTTAAAGAAACCACCCAGGAGATTACTGAAGCCCAAAGCAAGCATTTCCTACCAAGCAGGAAATATAAGGGTTATCAATTAATTTAATACATTTTATTCCTTGCTTGTTATTTTTTCTAGTACGAGTATGTGAAGGTATCTGGTATCACCAAATGGTTTCACCAGTGACATTTTCAAGAATTTGGTTGTTTTGACTAGCTGCTACTATATATTGGAAGCAGTCAACAGAAAACAGAATCTAAACAATTTGCTGTCATATTTTGTGCAAACTGTGTAAAAGCATACCTGATTGGGATCCACATCATAACCATGTTTGCTGGCCAGTGTTCGGCCCATGGCCAAATTTATAACATATCCCACAATGGCTAGTGAGAATGCTGTACTTAACATTTCCCCCCAGTCCAACACTATTGGCAAAATTGGGTCAGGAAACCTAAAAACAAAACACATGGTAACTAAGCACACAGTACCAAAGATTTCCAACAGGAAAAGTTAAGCTGCTAACCAGTCGATATATCCCTCACCCCAAAGGGATTTCTCCTACTACATCCATGTGGTACTTCTCAGGCAGATGCAATGGCCCAGAAATGGCAGTAGCCACCACGACCTGAGAAATAGCAAAAAACACATTCTATCAGTATTGCTGATAGAAAAAATCTCTATATACTTTAAAAGTATTTTGTCTACTGTTATACATCATAATGATAAAAAAATATGATCCTACTGTCATTTCTCTGTTCACTTACAACAATTATCTCTATGGGAATAGGGTAGGGGATTTTATGACGGTAGCGAGTGCTCAGTTCTTTTACTATGATCAGCACCACACAGCTGATGAGGGAAAACACCAGAGAAGCTATGTTGGTTCTGGGCAGGCCTTTGAATATGTCTATTAGAGTCTAAAATATAGAAAACAATATGAAAACCAGCAAAATATAAGTTGAAACATTCATAAAACCAGAAAAAGGACAAATGTTCATTTTTATGTGCTTGTAAAAAAAAAAAAGAGATAGAAAACAGAACTATAATTGAAGAGTTGATCATGGATTAATATGCTTTATTGTAATTCTGAATGATACTTACATATATTATAGCCAGAGGACCACTGTATGGTGGTACTGTAATTCCAAAGATGTACTTAAGAACAGAAATGAGGATCTGCAGCCCTGCAGCTGTCATAAACCCCCTAACAAATGAGTCAGAGAGGTATATTGCCACAAATCCAAACTGCATCATGCCTAGACCAATCTGTTAATACATCAACAAGTAAAAGCCATTATTTTTAATTATTCCTGCATTTTTACAGGACAGGGTTTTTTTTATTATTGTATTCAACTATAGAGTTGCTATAGTATAAGTGATATAACAGGTAACTTGTTTCCTGAATGTTTCACAATATGTTACTATAAACTGATGAAAACATGTTTGTGTGTCATGTTCCTTAATAAATAAAAATGATATCATAATAAATAATAGGGATTGACTTTTACTGTTATAGTAAAATTCAAACCACCTCATTGCTAATTAATATACAATAACAGCAACATTTTATCAATCACCTGTATGATTGCAGTCAGGCAAGCCAAAGTGCCTGATATAACCAGTCGAGCCTCATTCATCTTCTGCTTATGAACTACAGTGGCATTGCAAGTGGTGTTAAAATAGCTGTAATCTGATTCAGGTGCCAGCTGCAGACACACTATACCCACCATGATACTCAGCACAGCAAAAGTACCTATGTGAAAAAAGAATTACATATTCACTGGTAGACATCTCCACACAATAAACCATGATACAGGTACACAGGAAATATGGGTGGGTTCTGGGGTTGCATTTGTGTTTGGCATGCATTGTAATCAACACAAATTCTTACTTTTTAAAAAAATATGATCACATAAATGCAGCTAGTTTTAGCATCACTAATGTAAAATGCCTTGAACACCATGACCCCTCTCCTCTTCTACTTTTTAATGCTTCGTTTTATTCAATACATTTTGAACTGAGGGAATCTTGCATAAAATAGAGGTTGCCCAAACTCAAACCCCGGCAAGGTTATAATTAGTTCGCTTTAATATTACCTGCCAAAAAAACAGAGAATATTGGTTCCACATATTAAACTGAAAGGATTTCAAAACTAGAAGAACAGGACCAAGTAAAAATGTATTTTACCAAGAACTACCTAATATACAGTATTTTATGCAAAATTAAAACGTACCTGGTACCATCTGGTGGGCTGTGCCCATGAAGAAGTATGGAATAAGAGGAAAGAAGGATGAATAAAGTCCATTGACTGGAGGAAGGTTTGCCAAAAGAGCAAAGGCCATGCCTAAATAAAGAAGACAGGACTGAATAAACCTAATGAGTTATAAACTATACAGCCAAACTTATGTGGACACCTAACCATCACTCTCCAAAATGTTACAAGCACATAATTGTATTGCATGTCTGTATGTTGTAGCACTCAAATTTCCCTTTACTAAACCAAAGAGGCAAGTACAGTAAGGCAATGACCCTGTACATACAGCAAGGTGTATTAAGATATGATTTGCCTAGAATGGAGTTAGCAAATTCAAGAGGCCTCAATGCAAACATTGGCCTCAACTCCACTTAACACCTTCAGGGCGCACTGAAAAGCTGACTGCAACCCGGGCCCCCTTGCTCAACATCAGTGCCTGATATCACTTATGCACTTGTGACTTAATGAAAAAATACCCTCAGGTACGCTAGAGAATCTAATTAAAAGCCTTTACAGAAGTTAGAAGGTTATTTTAACAGCAACAATGGAACTAAGTCTGGAATTAGGTGTTTAAGAAGCCCATTAAATGTTCACAGATTTTTAGTGTATAAATTCTTTAACAGGTTTCTAATTAAGTATTCCAGTTTTATCTTAAATTATATAAAGTGCCAACTCCATATGGGGAAATAAATGCAAAAAGTCTCTAAGACAGACCCTGTGGAACCTGAATCGTGCCAGCGCTGACTCCACTGATGACATCACACAGAAGGTTCTGTCTGAAATTGTACTTGGGAAGCCAACTAAGCACTGGCAGATGTCTGAAGAGAAGACTTTTCAATCGCCCCCTGGAGCATCTGCATCATTTACATACACAAGAAATTGTATGAACTTGAGTTAATTAAGCATATTGCAACTGTAAATATTAACAGTCAAATCTAACCTCCACAAATCCATTTGCTATGGTCACATACCTGAATATTTTCCTCACTTTATCCCCCAAAGGATAGTTTCTCCTCTTCCTGTTAAACTCTTCATCAAAAACTGGTTGAGAGTAAGCTGGTCGGTCTATTGCATACTGAGGAGGGAGTTGATGCATTGCACTAGCTAGATCAACCAAAATCATTCAATACATACAAGATATAATAATATTAATATAATAGTACATCAAGCATGTCATATTTACTTGCTTGATGATTTATATTCATACATTAACATGTGTCTCTGTGTGTGTGTGTGTGTGTGTGTGTGTGTGTACAGTATGTGTGCGCGCACTGATAAAATTTGCGTGTGTGTGTGTGTGCTGATTCTTTTGTACAGCTTTTAGAGGTCCTTATCTGACCTTGAGAGCATTTGTTTGACCAGTGCATTTATACTAGTACAATCACACTAGATTTATACTAGTTTTTAAAAATATAAAAAAACTTTTTTCTAAGAAAAGTATGTTAAAGATAGTTAAAGTGTAAAGGTAAACCATCATCATTCATTTGGCAGAACAGCAGGTCAGAATTCATATGAATAAATATATGCATGTGTGTATATATATATATATATATATATATATATATATATATATATATATATTCATGGTTAAAATCAAGAATGACTGTATAGAAAACAATTCTGGAACAAATTACTAAAAAATGTCATTTTGCATTAAGGTTTACATGTCAACAATGTGCGTAATAAAGACACAATGGCAAAAAAATAAAAAATAAAGTTTACCTTTTTCAATGTTGTTCTGTTTCTGATAATATATTGTAGTGTTGGAAGCTTAGAATGGTTTCAGATCATTACTGCCATGATTTTAATATCTTGCTGGTAAAGTTATAAAGGGTGGAGCTTATAGCGGTTTTGAATGTTATCCTTGTTTGACAAAGTCCTTCAGTACAGCCTTGAGTTTTTTCTTAAATAACTCAAACAATATGAATAATTGATTTATTGTTCTTAAATATATACATCTTCAAGATCATTAGAATTATAATATTTTTTTAAAATAAAGATGTCTGTACAAACCTACATATTTTCACAGGACTAGGACACAGGACATTCCGAAATCAAAATTCAATGTAAAATTTACACAAATACATTGTGGAGATGTAGTTGTAGTTAACCGACAATTCTTATTTAAAAGTGTGCCAATACACAATAAATAACATTTAGTAACATTTGTAGAACTCTGTACTGTACAGCAATAATTTCCCCTCATACATGCATACAATATTATGGTAGCACAAAAAAAAAAACACACTTAGGCAAAGACAACTCACCTAGAATGAGAAACTTTTCAATAAGAAGAAAGCAATGTATTAATGTCTCAAAAATATGCATATTTGAAAAACTTTAATAAAAAATAGTCCTCTATAAAAGTATTACAATGATAAGGTTAATTATTTTGTTACTGCTAAACAAAAAGGCAATTGGGTTTGAGATCAAAACATTGATATGAGACTAAAGGGCATAATGTCTGCTTTTTATTACAGATTTTTCCATCTAGATGTGCTCAACAACTTTTACCATGGCAACTTTGCTCAAAACAAGTTCAACCCAAATGTCTTCAGTGCATAGCAAACACAAGAGAATTGGCCTTGTTGTTCAAATACTTTTGAAGAGAACCATCTCTAAAAATACATACAGATGATAATCCTTATTATATGTAGTTGTACCATGTACACACACAAAAAATCAACAAAAATAATCATTATTTGATCTAGACAAGTTTTCACTATTGTTTTAGTGTAACATTGTGCAACAAATATTATAATAATATTATAATATTATTATAATACTTGTCTACTAATCTTACATAGACCTATATGTCCTACTAAAATAGAGTAACATGGCATTTGAGGACGTCCCAGATTTGGTGATAAGTGCATTTTGCTGACAAAAAAACATACACTACACTAATGACACATCAATCTTTGCTGATGAGCAAGTGTAGACAAATAAAAAATTTAAAACATAAAAAAAAGGATTAGAGTTTTTGTAACTTAGCTAGCTTAGCTTTCAAATTGCTGTGTGCAGATCAGTTGACACTGAAACAAAGGCAAAGGCCGGAATAGATTAATACAATCCAGGTGACTTTATATGCTGGTGTATGTAAAAGGAATGTAATGTATATATACATATATATGGAATCTGAGAAATATGCCTAACATATGAACAGTCGTAAGTATTAATGGTGGCATTAATATGAAAGAAAAACTGTTTGACTTATTCCTGTGCGGTAAGTCCTGCTGCTAAACCCACTTCCTGACAAACAAATAAAGCTACTAAGAGACAACAGACTTGTTCAGACAGTTCCAGAATGGTAGTTATTCAAAAGTCACTGAGGATGCTTATGTCAGCAAACTCCTGGTGGTAGCGGTAAGAATACAAGCCAAGGAGAAAAGCCCATTTCAGGGTCAAGAAGCTCCAAACACAGGACAGATAAAAACTCCTGGTGTCTGAGAGTTCTGAAAATATAAAAAGGTTAGTGCCATTAAACAAAGTTCTTACATAGTTTCAGATCACAATCACACACTCTATTGATTATATATACACTAGACAAACTTTTCACTAAATATCAACCATACATGCTTCATCTATAATATTGTAAAAGTGTAAAAACGGTAGTGTAAACTTAAAACATACGTGCACAAACGTTCTAATCTCACCTTGATTTTGTGTAATAGCAAGAGTCATAAACGTTGCAAAAGCAGCAACAGCTAACATGGAAAAAATTGAACTGATAATCATGAACAGCTTGAGTCCTTTCAGCCATGTGCGCCAGTAATCCTGCAGGTACATGATGTGTGTGACCAGCACCCAAAGGGCCAGCACTCCTTAAAACACACAGACAGACCGACAGAGAGAGAGAGAGAGAGAGAGAGAGAGAGAGAGAGAGAGAGAGAGAGATGTAGTAACAGAAAAAAATAGGACATGTTTTGTTGTAAAAAAAAAAAAACCCTCGTGATTGTGCTACCAGGTGAAATCATCAAATAATAGCTTTGATATTGTAAATCTGAAGCATACTAATAAATAAGGCAAATACAGAAAAAGAAAGGCAAGTCCTCTAGGGATAGGGATGAGGTAGATGAGGAACGAGGATGGTGATTAGTGATGAGGTAGATGAGGAACGAGGATGGTGATCAGGGATTAGGAAGATGAGGAACAAGGATGGTAAATAGAGATGAGGTAAATGATGAACGAGGATGGTGATTAGAGATGAGGTAAATGAGGAACAAGGATAATGATTAGTGATGAGGTAGATGAGGAACGAGGATGGTGATCAGAGATTAGGTAGATGAGGAACAAGGATGGTAAATAGAGATGAGGTAAATGATGAACGAGGATGGTGATTAGAAATGAGATAGATGAGGAACAAGGATGGCGATGAGGAAGAAGGATGCCGATTAGGGACATTGTTGTCGATGATGGACGAGGATGCCTATGAGGGATTAGGTTGTTGATGAGGGACGAGGATGGCGATTAGGGAGGAATGAGGACGTATAACTATGACCATGGAAACTAAATTTGTATTTAATGGCTGTTAGTTGACTGCTAGTCTCAATTATCGCGTTATGATTTAAGCTAATGAAGTAGAAGTGACACATGGACTACTCAACACTATTTATACAAGCTGACATGTTAATATTTAGATTTTAATATAAGTACACACAGCTCGCCATAACCAGCTCCGTGTTTACCTGATAACCCGCCCATAGCCGCAGTCCACGGCTGTCTGTAAACAACATTCCAAACTATAAAAGCCGAAACTCCCACCAGCATGCCGAATGTAGCATAGGCAATACTTAAGTACGTCCTGTTCGGTGCCATAAATATTACAATGATTTAATATGTGGTTTAATTTGAAAATATCTAAACATTTAACCAGCCTGTTGGCCGAAAACTCGCCAGCAGATTCCTGCGCCTTGATGATGACGTAATAGGGCAGAACTCGACTTCTTCTGCTCGTGCTCTCTGACTAGCCAATGCGTCTAGCGCCGTGTACCGATTAACACCGAAAACACCACCACCACCAATAATAATAATCATCATCATCTTAATAATAACTATAATAACTATAATGATAATATACTCCTCAATAAGGTAATAATATACTAACTGAACTAAATTCAATTCAGTTTTATTTGTATAGTGTTTTAAACAATGGCCATGTCTTTACAGAGCTTTACAGAGATAAATAATTTATAAAATATGAATTGATATGTTAGCTCTCAAGGTTTTTGAACATCTTAGAAGGGAACCTATCCTCATTCATTATAGTTCCATCATTGTTGTGAAGTGCTGTACAGTGATAGTTTCTAAAATGCAGAACTATTCATGCAAATTGCAGCAAAATTAGGCCATTTTAGACTGTTTATATTAATTACAGTCCAAATCCATCTTCTTCTTTCGGCTGCTCCTGTTAGGGGTCGCCACAGCGGATCATCCGTCTCCACACTACTCTGTCCTCTACATCTGCCTCTTTAAAATTAACCACCTGCATGTCTTCCCTCACCACATCCATAAACCTCCTCCTTGGCCTTCCTCTTTACCTCCTTCCTGGCAGCCCCATCCTCAGCATTCTCCTACTGATATACCCCATGTGTGTGTGTGTGTGTGTGTGTGTGTGTGTGTGTGTGTGTGTGTGTATATATATATATATATATATATATATATCCTCCTCTGCACATGTCCAAACCATCTCAATCTAGCCTTGTCTCCAAAATGTCTTACATCCGCTGTCCCTCTAATAAACAATAAAAATTTTAACTCAGCCACTTTCAGCTCCACCTCCTGTCTTTTAGTCACTGCCAATGTCGCTGAACCATACAACATAGCAGGTCTCACCACAGTCCCATAAACTTTCCCTTTCACTCTTGCAGAAACTCTTCTATCAATCTCCTTCTGACCTTCTATATACTTCTCCATCAACATTCTCAAAGCAAATATTGCATCTGTAAGTCCAAATGCATCCTCATAGTTCTTGAATTGCTCATAATCTTCAATTAATAAACTTGTGCTTCAGTGTATATTACTATTTTGTTATTTGTAGCATTAGTACTAGTAGCAGTAGTTGTAATATTAACATTATGCATAGGGGTTTAAAATTGTATAGTAAACCAAAAACTGTGTATTGCTTTAACATATTAGTGTGGTGCTGTCAGTTGCTTCTATGTCCTGTTCAGGGCATGGTCCTGAGGAGGCCTACCAAGATGTATATCAGTTGATTAGTCAGTGTTTCTGACTAATCTTTATTTTTTTTTTTATCATAATCAGATGAATTGCTTTGATACGTCTCACATCCTGTTTTTTGCATTTGCTTGCTTGTTATATGAGGACAGTTTTGAATATCAAAATGTCTTTGATATCTCTGTTCAGACAGGTCTCAAGATTATATTAGGCAAATTTGGTGAAGATTGGATACAGTTTGTAGGAGGAGTAGCAAAAAAGGAAGTTAGATGTAAAAATATTATATTAGGTATGGTACTGTAATTTTTGAACAGTAGGTGGTACTCTAACAAAATGTGTTGCAAAGCTCATGCCATGTTTCTGAAGATGCCCTGAAGTTTACAAGTTGAGTGAGAAAAGTCTTTGCTGCGATATAGATTTGTAAGCCCATTAGACAAATTGTTGTTTTGTTTGTTTGTTTGTTTGATTTATTCTTATGTAAATTATAATTTACTAGAAATAAAGTTGCATTGAGTAAAATACAGGAGGCGGAGCTGGAGGTAGCAGAGCTGAAGATGTTGAGATTTTCATTGGGAGTGACAAAGATGGACAGGATTAGAAATTAGTTTATTAGAAGGACATTGTATGTAGGACGTTTTGAAGACAAGGTCAGGGAGGTACAATTGAGATGGTTTGGACATGTGCAGAGGAGGGACATGGTGCATATCTGTAGGAGAATGCTGAGGATGGAGCCACCAGGAGGGAGAAAAAGAGGAAGGCCAAAGAGGAGTTTATGGTTGTGGTGAATGAAGACATGCAGGTGGTTGGGGTGAAAGAGGCAGATGTAGAGGACAGGGGGGTATGGAGACGGATGATCCGCTGTGGCGACCCCTAATGGGAGAAGCCGAAAGAAGAAGAAGAATTTACTAATTTACTTTTTTTACTATTACTTTTGGGAATATACAAGATAGATGGTAATCGAATTAGTCTTGACCCAGTTAAGACCAAAAAGATATTCTCTTTTCTTCTCTCAGCATGGGGTTGATTATTGGTTATAGGTTGTACTAGAGGCATTGTACGAGCAATCTGTAAGAGTGTCACTTTTTTTGCTTTGATGGCTGTACACCTCTAGAAACCACATTCAGTTGTATTGTATTTAATGTCTAGTTATTTTGTCATTTGAAACCACTTTATTGCAAGATGTAGAAAGTTAGGAGCCAATAAAGCAAATTGCATTTATTTAAACAATTAGATTAGGATGAAAGGTGATAAATATAAATGTAATTTATTCAATAAAATCAGCACAAATACTATCTATACAAAAAATACTAGCCTCACAGTTTTCCAAATTGCACTTCATATTCAAAAATCTTTTAGAATTTTCATTCTTTTTAATATTGCAAAGTAAACTGAAATGTAATGGAAATGGAAATGGAAATTATAATTTGTGACACATTCTCTCCCACAGCATACATATATGTGTGCGTATAAGCATACAATACACAAAGCACCAGGAGGCACTTCACATAGCCAATCAGAGAATGGCAGGAAGTTGGTAAGTTTTTCTCTCTTACTCACAAGACATCAAAAAGCAGATGCATTCTCTGAAAGTCTATTGAGCAGCAAGTAGAGAGCAAACAGGCAAAAAAGAGACAAGGAGATAAATAGGAGCCCTTCATTAAAGGGAAAAAACGAAAATGTAGTGCTGATACACAGGTACCTGAAAGAGCTGCATGTAAGTAAATTTAAAACTTATAAATAGTCAAAATATCTGAGTCTTCATGGAAGATTTATTGGTGTGTGTGTTTATGTGTGTGTGTTTATGTGTGTGTGATTGTGTGTGTGTGGCTGTTGGGTTTTGTATTCTAAGTGAACTGTTTAACACAGCATACCTTGGTAAACAATAAGATATTTAAAAATGTTTAGTTTTGCAATGTTCTATTGCATTGTGTTTTATAAAGTTTGTACAATTGATATATAGGGGAAACATGAATAAATGTGTGCTGCTGTAAGATTGAAAGCCACATACAGAGCAGTAAATACGTCCTCAATTTCCTTCTCTGTCTATATAATTTCAATCACTTAGTGGACATAAAGGCACCTTTCCTTTGTTGGCAATGGATTTTGATTAGGAAGGAAACATGAAAAGGAAGGGTTGCACTAGAGCAACAACAGATTTACTATTATTTACATTTTATTTCTAAAGGAAATCTGCTCAATAGCAATGTCCTTATTTAACAGTCTGTGCTGTGCTTAACTTGAATGTATCGATGCAATTGTGCATGTGTGTGTTTATGTGCCATATAAATCTGTGCACATGTGTCTATTTATGTGCCTATAAATGCCACAAATGACAGCACTCAATGGTCACTGAGGTACTAAGGAAAAAGAAGTTCAATCCAGCCAGTTGGTTATGCAGTACAGGAAATCCCTCTCCCTTCCCATAGGAAATGTGGGCACACACATGTTCTCAAAGTCAGTTGAATTCAGTTTTGTATTAATGTGGCCATAATGGATACTGTCAGTAGGCAACTTAAAAAAATGTCAACTATACATTTATAATACATTTTTTTATTTATCCTTTCTTAGCAACCTAGAAGGAACCTGGAAGGAAAAATTCTCTGAGAGATTCCAGACTAAAAAAAAAAATCCTCGGCAGGGCCAGAGAGGGGAGCAACGCCCTTCACAAAGAAAGAACGGGAGCAATGAATATTACAAAGGAAGGGGAAGGAGTGATGTCCTCAGCAGAAGAGTTAGGCAGAGTGATACCTTTGGCCAAGCAAGGCAGTGAAGTGACAGCCAAAGTGGAGCAAGGAGTTTTCTGCCATGGTAGAGACAAAAATTTCATTCATTACAAATGAAAATGCATAAAACGTAAAGGTGATGAAACAAAAAAATAGTGAGGCAATGTAAAAGTATAATAACATTAGTAGTGGCAGACAACAATCACCACTAAGAAGAGATTAGACTGTAATTTCAAGATGTGACTTAAATACCAATGCTCATTAAAATGTCAATCAGGTGCAGTCATGTGACATGAGTGTATGTTCAGTACAGTGGCTGATGTAACCCATACTCCCATTCCATGTTCAACCATGACAAAAATGCTGTGCTACAACCTTTTTTAGGATCTTAGAGATAAAGGGGAGATAAAATATTGTCAGGGTTCATGTACAGGTTTGTGGTGGATATTGCTAGTTTGATGGATTTAGTTACTAGTCGTTGTTTAAGAAAGAACAGTTTATTTGTTATAGAGGTTTGTATCTGGTACTGTCTGTTTAAAGAGATGTGTAGTTAAGAGATTATGTACACAAGTTGATTTTGCTGAGAAAATTAGTGATTAATTACAACGCCAATTCCAAAAATGTTGGGACACTGTAAAATGTAAATAAAAACAGAATGCACTGATTTGCAAATCTCATAAACCCATATTTATTTCACAGTAGAACATAGAGAACATATTGACTGTTTAAAATGAGGAAATTACCATTTCAAGAAAAAAAAAAAAACAACTGTAACAACAGTTGTAGAAACATTTTGCTACTAATTCGGTTAATTGACAACAGGTCAGTAAGATGATTAGGTATAAATAGAGGCAGTGTCTCTCAGACGTATGGGCAGAGCTTCACCAATCTGTATCTAGAATCCTGTATCAAACACATATAGGACAACATTCATTTTTACAATACTCCCAGCAACTGGTCTCCTCAGTTCCCAGATGTAAGAGCTTTACATAGTGGCAAACATGGCCCTGTCCCTATTTTTTTTTTTTTTTTTTGACTATTGTATCTATCAAATTAAAAAACAAATGATTTTTTTCCCTTCAAATTATATATTTTTTCATTTTAAACATTTAATTTTAACCTATTTTTGTTTTATTGTTAAAATAATTAAATAATAATAAATAATAAAACATGGATTCATGATATTTGCAAATCATTGCATTCAGTTTTTACATTTTACACAGGATCCCAACTTTTTTAGAATTGGAGTTGTAGAACATTTTAGTTGTTGATCTGATGGATTTTTGCCTAATATTTGAGATTTTTCACTGGAAGAATAAATACAGTAATTTATGCTACATAAGCGCTTTGTGTGTGAATCTGTGCAAGCAATGGCAAAGAAGCAAACAAACTTTCACATGTGTGTTCCTCCTTGCCCTCGTTTTATTATGGGGGACACACACAAATTAACTTTGTGTTGTCTGCTTCGGGAGAAGAGTATGCTCAATTGTCCTTGCTGTAGCCGCATGGCTATGCGCACTCTTCGCTCCCGGAGATCAATCTTCAAAGAGAGTGATCTCCCTTGCGGCTCAGGTCCCGCTCTCGCCGAGGCGAAGCGGTGCTGAAGGTCGTGGGGCTCGCAGACCGACCTAGCAGAAGGCATGGCGATGGAAAAGTCCTCTCCAGCCTCTCCTGCTGGGCCGAGCTTCCGTTCCCCGGGGAAAGCACTCGCTTCGGCGATTCCTTCTTCATGTAACGCGGAGCTCCGTATTTCTTCCTCCAAGGAGGAAGAATTTCCAGTTGCTAGAGAGCCCACGGACTCCTCACAGCCTGTGCTGTTTGAGGAGCTCCTAGAGATAGCTTGGCCCGACAAGAAGCGGAAGCAACGCGTTCCGAGCAAGCTGGATGAGCGTTTCCTGCATCCCACGGCACAGCCTCCACCGGGGGCCTACCGTTTTTTTCCCGACCTACACACCGAGGTGTCTAGGTCCTTTGTGACCCCATATGCCTTTCCCCCGCATTGGCTATACGCGAATATAGTAGGGTTCAGGGAGTGCGGCTATAGGGATATTCCCAGGGTTGAAGAGATGCTAGCTGGCCAGGTGTTGCATTGCTGAAGGCGGTATTGCCTACTAAGCCGTTGAAAGCCACTTCGGCTCTAGTAGTCAGGGTTTACACGGCGGCAGGTCAGGTTGCCTCCACACGATGGGTGCGTTGCAGGCATACCAGGCCGACTTACTGCGAGAGTTGGACGAGGATTTCAACTATGGTGCTGACGACATTAAGGAGTTACATTGCGCTGCCGACCTAACCCTTAGAGCCACCAAGGAAAAACAGCGCAGGCCTTTTGTCACTCTATGTCAGCTTTAGTAGCCACAGAAAGGCATCTGTGGCTCACCCTGTCGGAAATTCCTGCTTTCCTGCTGAATGCCCCGATAGCTACTTCTGGCCTGGTCGGTGACGTGGTAGGGGCGGTAGTCCACAGGTTTCAGGAGTCGAAAACGCAGTCAGCGGCGTTTCAGCTGTACTTTCCTTGCCGCTCTCTGGGGGACCTCCTTGGGAAATTCCTCCCAGGAGGGATCTCCTCTCACAGGCAGGGGGAACCCCAGTTCAACCTCGCCCAGAGTTATGGAAGCTGTGGCTGTGGCCCCTGAGGGGGCGCAGTTCCTAGCAGCTGGTTTCTCTACTGAGGTAGTGGAGACCATTCTCCATTCCAGAGCTCCCTCCACGAGGAGGTTGTATGCCGCTAGATGGCATCTGTTCACCACGTGGTGTGAGCACCACCAGTTGGACCCAGTCAACTGTCGGGTTGGTTCAGTTTCGGTTGGTTCAATGGGCCATACTCCCTGCATCCCTTACCTTCTCCTTTTTCAAAAGCTAATGTCGCTACCATCGCTCACCCATTTTGTAGCTTCCTGGTT